>JBBPDC010000156.1:14993870-15025467 GCA_037974485.1 Hemigrammopetersius urotaenia | reverse complement strand
AGAGAGAGAGAGAGAGAGAGAGAGAGAGAGAGAGAGAGAGAGAGAGAGAAAGAGAAAGAGAAAGAGAGAGAGAGAGATGTCAGCAGTGAGTTTGAGCTAATGTTTATCTTTCTTAGGTTGTGTTTCTTCACTCTCTACTGTAAGAAGTGGTGTTTCTGTGTTTCTTACCCTGTGTGTGTGTGTGTGTGTGTGTGTGTGTGTGTCTGGCCTGTGTCTCTGTCCTACCCTATTGCTTTAGACTTGGTGGTGTGTTATTGTCTCTGCTCGGCTCTTTGTTTTTGTTTTTCTCCATAACCAGGCAAGATAAGCCATCGGCCAGATGGTCCAGAGGGGTCTCCCGTGGTTACCTCATCCCAGGGATCAAATGCGCGCGCTCTCTCACACACACACACACACACGCGCACACACACACACGCTTGCACGCGCACACGCGAAGAATGACTGAAATCTCAGACTGTTATGTAATGTTTCCATAGTCCAGACCATCTATACTCTGACATATATGCATAGCACAACCAGAGCTTAGGCTCTCTCCCTCTCTCTCTCTTCCCCCCTCTCTCCCTCTCTCTCTGTCTCTCTACCAAAAAGAATAAAGCATGATAACTGCAGTATACATTCACAATACTAACTCTTAATCATTTTCTTCTGAACTATTTTCTTCTGTCTCTTTCCTTTCTTATTCTTTTTTTACTTCTCTGAATTTTTTCAAATTCGTGTATCTGTCTCTGCTCTTTTTCAGTCTCTTTTCTCTCTTTTTTCTTCTTGCTTTCTATCTATTCGTCTCTCTGTGTTTCTTTTCAAATCTTTTTTTTCTCCTCTCTCTCCTTTGTTTCCTCTTCTCTTTTTTTCCTTCCTCTTCTCTCCCTTTTTTCTGTATGCAGTGACAGATTTCTTATTTCTTTTCTGTGACCAGCTCGGTGTGGGCAGAGGATGGTGTGGGCCGTTGTTGTATTTGGCTGGTCTGAGAGTGTGTTTTTTTTTTCGGGCCATGTGCTCGGAGTTGGTAAACACAAACTGGCCCCCACAATCCGAGCAGGATATTAGACGCCCCGGTCACGACGGCACGCCGCACAAAAGGCAGAACACACACACATACACGCATACACATTCAGAATTACACACACTCGCACTCCAAGTCTGCCACGCTGCAGCTGCTCCAGTTTCCATGGCGACCCTCCGAACAATGAGAGAAGAAACCGCGAGGGCGCGTCTCTGTGTGTGCTTCAATATCGCCTCGCTGTGAGCGAGTGTGTGTATGTGTGCCTAGAAGTGCATCTGTGTGTGCCCTATACTTTTACATCCACTTTGTGCTGCTTGTGAGAGGGAGAAAGTACAAAGAGCGACACACTCCTTCTCCTCTTTTCAGAAAAGCACCCGGTCAACTGGACCAGATAGAATGGAGAGAGGCAGGCTACCGCAAAGAAAAGAAAATAGGAAAGGAGAAAGTGAGGAAAGAATTGGAAAAAGCTAGAAAGCAACAAATACTGTATATTATTACCTGAGGAGCGTTTTTCTTCATTAAGTGAAAGCACAAGGTCAGTGTTTCGAATAAAGTGGCCAGTGAGTGAAAACAGGGCTTTGGTGTTTTCAATAAAGTGGCCAGAGTGGAAGTACAGGGTAGGTGCTTCTAATAAAGTACTTAGTGAGTAGTTTTGGGCAGCTATGAAAGATTCTCATAAACTTTAAACAGAGAGAGGATGTATGTGGTTTTCTCAGGTGTTTCAAAGTGACCGACTGTGACTTACAGATGTTTGTCATAGCCTCAAGCATGTTTGAAATGTGGCAGTGTGCTACTGGTCCTGCAGAACTTCATGCACTAAATACCTGAGTGGCGTCACTAGGACAGCTCCGCTCAGTAACAACCACTCTATCAGAGTTTGTTTTCAAAGCCTATTTATTTTTTTCAAAATGAGGTATTTCAAAGTGCTATGAGTTGCAGCACTAAATTGTACATTTAAAAGAGAAAAAGAAACATTCCCGCTGACCCAGTTCTATGAACCCGATAGAAAAACAAAAAAGAGCAAGGTAAATGAAGACAGGATGCAATTTCTGTACAAAAAGAATGAACGTAAAAGAGAAAAGAGATCAAACGAGATAGTGATATCTACTCAACTCATTTTCATACGAAAATATAAGTATCAAATTTAGTATGTATCAGAAGCACACTAAAGCATAAGTGTAGGAATTAGTAAGTATCGTGACAACAAAGAAAGGTAATAAGAAACAACAACAAAAAAAAAACAATATATCATTATATTACAAAGTTCCTCGCAAATTGAGGCCATACAGTACTTATTAAAGGTATATAAACTTCCAGTCTAGTTATTGGCAGCTTTATGACATTTTCTTTTTTATAAAAACCCAAGTTCTGTATACAAAAAAACAAGGCAGACTGAGTGTGTGTTTCTTTTTCATAGCTAACTATTTACAAAAGTGACTGACACCAAGGTGCGCAGAGGTACATCCAGGGGCTTCAGCACCAGTGAGGGAGGTGTGTGTGTGCGAGTCAAGCCACAGGGGGTTGGACTCATGTCCGTTCTTGTAAATGCATTCATTTCTGTGTCGTTTTTGAATTAAGACAGTGAAGGCAAAGTGTGCGGTTTTATTGAGTGTTCCTTACAGACTTCCACGGTCCAGAAGAGCCTTTGCATGAAACTCCGAAGATGGCTGGGGGGGTCGTAAGGGTCTGACATAAGGGTCGGAAAAAAATAAAATAAAAGGAATAAAAAAAAAAAAACATGGGATAGAGATTTTCACTCCTCCATCCCCCTCTCCCTTCCCTGCTGTACTGAATTTTGCTTCTTGTCCTTGATGTGACTGGAGTGACAAAGTAAACCCTAAACATTCTTGACGTCAAAAAATGTGCAAAAAAAGTGGCGGCAGTGAGTGTCCGTAAGGCAGTGGTCCTTTGTCTTGCTCTTAGGATGCCCCTGCTCTGCATATTGTGGTGTTTTTCCTGCTCTTACACACCTAGTCCAATTATTTGGCTAATTATCAAGCCCTTCCAGATCTGAAGTGGGTGTCCAACTGACGGTGGTTGTCAACTTCAGCCCTGGGGACTCCACTGGCCTGCACAGTTTCATGGATTTCTCGTACCACCACACCTGTCTGACCTTTATTAGGTGTGCTGGGGCTGGGAATACTTGAAACTGGGCAGGTCAGTGGGTTGAGAACCACTAGGCTACTGCAGCAAAAGACTAAAATGAGCAGAGCAGGGCTCTGAGAACCAGAGCAGGTTAGGGAACCACAGCCATAAGAGTTTGTTTTTGGGCTGCTAGCCGTGCGGCTGTTTAGCCTGCAGCTGCAAGCCGTGTTAGTGGTATCGTTAGTGGTTAACGAGTCCTGGCCTGTTCCAGTCTGCGCAAAAGCTGTTGCCGCCTGGCCTGAAGCCTGTCCTTTTCCTGCCGGAGCCTCAGCTCTTGTGTCTCCAGAGACCCCACATACTCTGCGGCCTTCTTCAGGATCAGCACTTTGGCTGCTTTGTCGTTGTGCGCCAGCTCTGGCACCTGGTCTCGCAGGGTCAAGAAGCTGGAGCGCAGGTCGTTGCGCCGCTGACGCTCCAAGATGTTATGGTTCCTCCGCCGCTCGCTGTCCTCTGAGTCGGAGCCACGGGAGCTGCTGCCGCTGCCGCTGCCGCCGTCGCTTCTCCTGAGCCGCTGGGTCCCACTGGGGGAGTTTGGGGAAGCAGAATGGAACTTGGCACTCCGGAGTAGGCTGGCGCCACCCTCGGCCCTCTGTTTCTTGCTGGGAGGAGCGGAAGATGCCTCTGTCTGCTCAGAGTAGGGCGACGGGGCGGCATAGTTGTGCTGCTGCTGGTGGATGGAGGCGGCTGCAGTCCGCTTCAGGATGAGCTCTTGCGGAGCTTTGCTCATGCCTGAACCCAGCCGGGATGGTGTTGATACCTGAGGGTTAGTGCTTGTGGAGAGGCTGAGAGTCTTGCTGGTGGTGGATCGGCGCTTCTCTACAGTGACTACATCAATCTCCTCCTCATCTTCCTCCTCCTCCTCCTCCTCCTCCTCATCATCATCATCATCATCATCTTCGTCTTCATCATCCACGTCCTCGTCATCATCTTATGAAAAACAGAGGCAGAATTATTGGCAAGAACAACACTACTATACCAATAATGATTATAATCAGGAAATGTAGTCATCGAGGAAATATTCTGCGGTACCTCTGTCAAAGACTTTAGGGGTTAACAGGTGTGGCAAACCATGTTTGTGCCTAAGACTTGGGGTGAACAGGTGAGTGCACGATCTGCATATAAGTTATGCTCATTTATTATCATGTGGGAGCGTGAGCTGCTGGTCTGACATTTTTTACAAGAAAGCTCTGACTGTTAGTTAGCGAACAAACTATCTTTGCACACCCTACCAGATCCTGGAGAAGCCCATCACAACTGGACCACCTAGTACGATTCCACAGACACTCAGGCGTTACCTCTGATAAGAATGTGTGTGTTTGTGTGTATTTTTGTTTAGCAGCTACTTTGTGGAGGCCTACTACCAGCGGTCTTGCCCAGGTGGTGAAACACTTCAAGCTCCAGAAGGCAAACCGGCATCAGTGTGACGCCTCAGGGCCATATTTAGGAGATAATGGAGGTGATTATCAGCTAAGCCACTCATGAAGTGTGTTTGGCATTTACTGGATCTCACTTCAAACGTGCTCCACAGGAACCGGGCTGCGTGTGGTAGGGAGAGACGGGACAGGGCAGCCCCCCACTCCCCCCACGCCAGAGGCTATGTTTTATTTGCGTTGTTGGTTGGGGGGGTCACAGTCAGTGTGTGCCGGAAGAGTGTTGTAATGGTCGGGCCTGATCATTGGTGGGTTTTGGGGGACCAGCAGTGATGCGATCGCGTCTTAGGCCGCTGCCCTGGAGGCGCGCCAGACGGACAGCTGAAGGAAGACTGTGCTCCTTCAAAGCTATCACCCTGTAAAGAGAGACGGCGGGTGTGTTTTTTTCTCTCGCTATTATTATTCTGTGCCTTTCAGCGAGCCCGCTTAGCCTGCCAAGTCAAGCCCAGAGCAGCAGTCTCACCACACACACACAAGGGTTGTATTTCTGTCTTTTTGGGGTATTCCACTGACTTTCTACCTAAAGCTGTTGTACTTCAACTAACACGACTCACCACCTAAAAGCATTTGTTTTCGTCTACCTTTTTCTAACCAGGGGACATACGACTCCCCCACAAAGAGATAAATACAAACACACACACCCCCTGCCACCTCTACCCACGCGCCCCTCAGTGCCAGCTCTTACACTCTTCCCCACGTGCGACTCTCCTTCTTGATTTGCATATGAAAACTCAGCTTAATGAAGCTCCAACACTATGGCGGCATCCCAAATGGCCTTGCACTCTCTACACAGTGTACAACACAAGTCATGAAATAGAGGCTTCTAGACCCAACATAGTGCTCTTATGTCCAAAGGAAGACTCAATTTAACTCCCATCTGTATGCTGTATACTATATAATAGTATACATTATACATATAGAATATATAAGTATACACTATACATGATGGGCCACTACATTATATACAGTATGATTATACAGTACTGCTACAATATTATATACAGTATAATGTATACAATACACGTCACAGGCTTGTACACTTAGTAGACAGTCATTTAGGACACAGCCTACTGTTATCCATTCAGCTGTCATAGCTGAGAACAAAGACGTGGTTTAACCCCTTAGTTTGACAATGTTTTTGCATTACTGTCCGGGAAACGTCCTATAACGAATCCGGAAAATCTCCTTGTTTGACGACACTTGGCTCAGCCACCAAATCCTCACACAAAAGGCCTCATGCCAACAGGCTCCGGGTTCCTTTTGGAGGTTGAGATCATGAGATACTATCGCCCCCTATCGATCACACTCTGGTAATCCCTCACTGCTGCTACAAGCACTGCCTACACTGCACTATAAACACATAGCTACAAAGAGACTTTATTATAGAATAGTTTTTCTACGCAGAATGCACTTTTTTATTTAATTTCGTATAACATGTAGCTTTTTCTGGTGAATATGAATGCAGAGTCTTTCTGCATAAAATGTACTTTTTAAAAATTAATTGGTTTAAAAATGTAGGTGCTGCAGCTGAATATGAGCGCTAAGAGGTGGTGAAACTTGTGCATTTACACGCTGTTCATCCTTGTTGGCTGTTATAATTATGATTACTATTAATATTATTATTATTATTACACAGCTGAAACTCACCGGAGTCGCTGGGACACTCCTCCCGCTCGGGCGTCCTGACTTTGAGCACGGGGAAGGGGAAGACCACCGCGGGGTCAACGCACTCCGGCACGGCAGTGCTGGGCTCGGGCTCCCGCGGGGGAGCTGGCGCTCTGGCCGCGGTGCTTTTGGCTCCGGAGGACGCAGACACGGCTTTCCTGGCTAGTTTCTCGCTGACGGCTCGTTCCAGTTTCTCTCTAGCGGAGAAGCCGCTCCACATGCAGTCCCGGAGTATGATGGAGTCTCCCGGGGAACCCTCAGCGCCGAACAGGTCTCCCTCCGCATCGGGTGCGCCCCACACGTCCTGCTCGGGCGGCAGCAGCAGCAGCTCCGACGCCCAGTCCAGCGGGTCCCCCAGCCCGAGCCCTATCCCGAGCCCCAGACCCAACGGGGGGCAGTCCGCAGCGTCCCCACGGCCGGGCAGCGCAGCGCGGCTTGGAGAGAGAGGGGGCGTGGGCAGCAGCTCGAACTTCTTCCAGATGTCCTCGCCCGGGGGAGCCGAGTCTGGACCGCACAGGTAGAAGTCATCCTCGTCCGGGTAGAAGCACGGCTGCAGAGAGTCGAAGTCCAAATCGGAGTTTTTCATTACGGCCGGCATTCTCCTCTCCTCTCCTCTAAATGATAAACTGTACAAAAAGAAGAAAATGTGATACAGGCTAGAAAAGATTTTCAGCGTCTCAGCTTTATAAAAATATCTACCTTATATCCCGTTTATACTAACATTTCCCATACTAACTCTTTTCTGTTGTGATGTGCCGCATCAAAGTTAATTTTGCCCGTTTATCGTTGAGAGTCAGTGGCTCAGAACCAAACTACACTCACGGCACTACCTAGTACACCTCCAGCAGCACTACTATCCAAAGTGCACACTGTCTAGTGCAGCACTGCTCGGATTGAGACACAACCTCCGTGTCAGAGAGACACTGATGCTGGTCAACACAAACGCGCTTAAAACACAGGACCATGCAGTCAGGATGCCATTTTGGTTTTAGTTCCGTTAAAACGACAATTAAGTGCCCTGTAGTTTTTAAATCTTCCGCAGATATTTTGTGTCTTGCCCAAATTGTTCACCTTCTCTGATCAAACTGTTAATAAATCTCTTAAATCGCCCCTTTCGCGCCGTTCACGTTCAGAAGTGCTCAAACACAGGCAAAAAAGTCGTCAAACACGAACCTCGCCGTGTGTGGAGGTGTATGTGCTCGTCTGGTCTGGTCTCTTCTATAACTGGGCGCTCCGGTCTCGGAGTGTACATCTACCTCTCCAGAGCCGAGTTACCGCCACACAGCCGGGACTGATCCCCCCCCAGCCAGACACAGCCTTTTGGGTCTAGAGACTCCGCCCACATGAGGGCGGGACAGCGTTACCCATGCCCCGCTGCCCCTCTCTCTTTCTGTCTTTCTCACTGTCTCGCTCTCTCTCTTTCTGTCTTTCTCTTTCTCTCCTCGGTCTCTCTCACGCTCTCTGTCTATCTTTCTCTGTCTATCTCTATGTCTTTCTCACTCTCTGTCTCTCTTTCTTTCTCTCTCTTTACGTCCCTCTTTCTCTTTGTCTCTCTCTGTCTCTCCTTTTTCACTCTCTTTGTCTTCCTCTCTCTCTCTCTCTCTCTCTCTCTCTCTCTCTCACACACACACACACACACACACACACACACACACACACACACACACACACACACACACACGCACACACTTTGAAACGAATTTTTCCTCCAGCCGGTGTAACCCGTTTGATGTTTGGTTTTAGACTGTTTGTAGATCAGTTTTAGGTTAAGACTGGACGTGACTATCCACTAAAGCTCAGGTTTAGTTTTGCCAGTATTGAAGGGTAGTCTGCCCCGATCTTTTATTCCCTGCTAAAACATCCCAGTGATGGGACCACCACGAACAAATGAACTGCAATGAGGTAATCACTAGCTCCTGTTAAAAGGGTGGGCTCAACGGCGTCCCCTCGTGGACAAGAGGCGCACTCCGGTTCATTGTCTTCCCCTTTAATTCCAACGGTTATTTTATCATATATTTTTCGGGGTTTTTTTTTGGAAACGAGGTAATGGGAGTGAGAGTGGTCTGATTTTGATTTCTTTACACTGATTGAAACCAGGGGTCATAACGTCAAATATAAACATTTTATTTACTGTCCAAAACCGCCAGAGAATCTACATCTGAATTTAATTTGTAATGCTGACAGTGCCTTAAGGCTCTAATTTATATAGCAAACAACATAAATAATACAACACCTTGCCATGAGTATAGTAAAAACTCATTTTTTCCTAAAAATATGATAAAATGATGCATTTGGAACCAGACAGCACACCTGTTACTATTTTGTGACTTGTTTGGCATTTTCCATCAGAACTAGGGCTGCTTCCCTAAACTATAGTAAATAATACGTATGTGAAATGGCCCTTCTTCTTTCTCTGCATTTAACCCTGTAACCAAGTGAAGCAGCGGGCAGCCAGCGATGGCATGCCACCTGGGAAGCAGTGTGTGGGGACGGGACCTTTCTCAAGGGTACCTCAGTGGTGCCATTAGCAGTCCTGGGATTCAAATCCACAGCCTTCCGATCGCAGGGACGACTCCCTAACCATTAGGGCTCCAGCTGCCCCAGTGATTTGTAATTTGGGATGCAGCTCTAGTCTCACATATTTCCTTCATGGATTTTGTTTAAGTAAGTAATCATTTCATACTGAAATTTGAACAAAATAAGCCATTTTTCTTACTGTGCCTATGAGAGTGAAATATGAATTTTACACATTTTCTTATTCTCTGCCTTGTGTTAAGTCTTAATCAAAGACTAGTCCAGACAAAAACACACACCATAACTTCTATAAGCTTCATAACAAGGAATCTGGCGCCACAAAAAGTATTTAAAACAGACTGTCTTTGTAGTTCAGTTTCAATATGTGACATGAACAGAGTGGGGAGTGACCAGTACATTTGGAAACAGTGTTTATATGTCGAAGTACTCTGGAAAAAAGTAATGAAAATTTGGTTTTCAATGTAATGGTTTCCCATATGTAATGGTTCTATACCATTATGTCCATACATCTATACGGTAAGAGCCAAATACTTCAGTAGTTGCTGATTTTGTTTGTCAGATATTGTGTGTATAGGTTTATGAGAATGAAAAGTGTAACAAGGTGAAGATTCACTTCAGCTCTGCTGATCTGGCGCTAAGCTGGAGTCAGGTTTATTGAGGGGCCAAATGCTTTGCCATGTGTTCATACTGCATTACATAATATCTTACTGCTGGCCCAGTCGCCGCTATGAAGTGGACTATGAGAGTCTGAGAGTTTCCATTGGGATTTCATAGCTTCACAACTTTCTTCTCCAACTGAGCTGGAACTGGGAGACATGGGAATAAAAGAGAGAGAGAAAGAGACAGTGAGAGAAAGAAAGAGAGAGATAGTGAGAGAGAGAGAGAGAGAGAGAGAGAGAGAGAGAGAGAGAGAGAGAGAGATGTGATGAGTTGGGAATTGGATCATTCCCCTAGAGTCCTGTCTTTGTGACCCGCGTTCAGGAAGAACTTCCTGTGTGAATGTGAGGGGGAGTGGGAAACCCAGCGCGTCCAGTTCTGCAGTTCTGTTTTCCCGTGCGTTCGGCTCAGTGTGCATCTTGCTCTACGCATCACTCAGATTCATTCATATTCACAAAAAGTGGAATGGCATGGTCCTTGGGAACCAAACAGCGGTTTTTGCATCAGTGGGCTGCTGGACCTTAAATGCTTATTGCACTGGTCATATTGTATGAGTCATTTGTGATTTCTCTCTCCACAGTTCCTTGGACAGCACTATAGGCAGCGTGTGAATTACCCCTCCTTAATTGAGGGTATTGCCTTCATAACACTGTTAAGAACCCCAGCAAACTGCTATTTTTGTCTCTGGGAGTGGGGCGGGGTCTGGGTCTTGATTGGGGGGTAGTAGCCCCTGTAATTCGAACCATTACTATAGCACTGTACAGGGAAGATTCAGGCACAGCAGCGCCAGCCAACTCGTTATTATCAAGAAAGAATACGAGAAAGAACGTACAGCGTATAATCATGTTTTTTAGAAGTAGTGAAACTCATCTGTAAAAAGACTGGGATGACAGTTTAAAAAATCGTATTTACTACAGCAAGAATCCATCCATCCATCGCAAAGGTCTCTGGGTAGGTCACTGCATCCATAAAGATTCCCAGCTCTTGGTCAGATTGAGAGCCAGCAGGGCAGGCAAGTACTGTTTTGTGGTGCTGAAAAAAAACATTTTGGAGTGTTTGTCCACACCATGAGTACTAGGTTTAGTACATTTTACGTAATCAGCAGTTGAGGTGCTATTATTACATCCATTTGAGAGAACTTAAGTGAAATAATTAATGTTTAAACTGGATAAAGACCAGTGTGTTTTTATTGCTATTGTTAGGTATCTGCTGAGTTTATTAATATTACATACTGCATATATATTTCTGATTTTTGTGATCTTACAGCCCTGAATACTGCGCTGATGCGGCTGACTGTCTCTAGGATGATGTGCAGATGCTGATAATATGTCCTCTCCAGCTGTTTTGTCATGTGTATTTATTGTATGCAACTCACGGATCTAGCTTGTAGCCAGCTCACTTAAGTGCAGCAGTTCTCTCTTGTGGATATGAATTGCATGTGAATAAAATATGTTACAGTATTTCAATCGCTGTCTAGTTTATTTCCTATTCAATGTTTGCTGGGTCGATTAGCCGCGGTTTTCATCCTCATTTAGGAAAACATTTATCATAAAAAAGTGATGTTTCCAGCTCTAAAACCTGACTGACCGAGTTGTTATCCAGGGCTGATTCTTCATGGGAATGTGACATGCATCACTCATTTAACTGGAAAACAATTAACACATGTTTATCCATATGCAATATTTACATTAATAACATCCCCCTTCACTTTAGCAATTCAGCCTAATTAGGTAAACAATATCTTCAAACGCAACCTAATTAGTCAGGTGGTCTATTGTAGTATATAATAGTGGCTCAGAATGAAGCACCACCTAATGTTGATTGAAGCTGAATGAATGACAGATGTTCTAACTGTGCTTCTGGAAAGCATTTACTGTGGGGAGAAACAGACAGCACCCATGAAATGCATGTAAAATTATATTGTGAATGTCATTTTTTTTTTCTTGGTTAAACTGTTACCTTTTTGCCACTATAACAATCTTATAGCTACTTGCTCTTGGTCTCTCCCTCTCACTCTCTCTTCATCCTCTCTCTCACTCTCCCTGATAATCATACACAAACATACTGTCTTCAACCAGAAAACGACGTGTTATCTGACAGTAAATAAAATTGAGTAACTGCAACGTAAGTAGGTGTAAGAGGAGTTCAAAGTAAAGTCATTATGGAGTCCACCACAACTAATGTGTGCAAAACAGAGGCTGTGGTCTCGACTACCTGTCCACAGTCTCACCGGTTCTTTCTCTCTCCCTTCTCGCTCTCCCTCTCTTCCTGCCAACTCTCTCATTATCGCCCTCTCTGTCCTCTTCTCTCCCTCTTTCTGATGTCAAAAAACACATGTAATGATCAAACAAAGCATTTATAATGTAATAAGAGGTACATTTTAAATGAGTCAGGGTTTCTTCTGCTGTTTAAATTCACTGTCTATAAATGCAGTGTAAATATACTGTAACCCACTGTTCTCAGAACATTCAGCAATTTCCTCTGTTAACGTTTTGATGAAGCTATTTGAATCTGTAATAATAATAATAATAATAATAATAATAATAATAATAATAATACATTATTATTAGCATTATTATTTTTATTGTTATTATAACAGAACCTACTTTTAAAAAATAATTTTATAAAACAATTTTATGTCTTATATTTTATTTACTGAACGATGCTGCATTTTATCACTTTGTGACCATTTTGTAAAAGCCTCTCAAAAAACCCTCAAAAGCAAGGCAGTGCTGAATCAGCACACATATGTCCATAATGACAATATATCGTCTTTTTTTCTGTCCCTCTTTGCAAACTCCCAGTATGATTTAAAAACGTAACATCAGTTTTGCAGGACTCTTCCAATGTACTGAACTATGAGCAAAACAGTGCTTCGGAATAAAGACTTGAAGTAAGAATGGAGTAAGTAGTCGTGCAGGAGTGGGGCTGCTGTTTTTCTGTACTGGTGTAGTGGGGGGTGGAGCCATGTCATGGATGGTTAAGCAATTGGGCCAGTTTGGATAAAACATTCATATTTAGAGAAATGACAAAAGCAAAACCTGAAGCCTCAATGACAACATGCTGCAAGACAATGGAGGCATGCAGGCGAGCACATCAATAATACACACAATCGGAAGTCAATCCAGGGCGCCTGCACTGGTATGTGGTGGGCTTGCTATGCAAAAACACAAGCACAAGGGTGTTAAATAATGCAGATTTACAGAGACATTCCACTTCATCCGGATGGCGTATGAGACCATGAATACATGTCTGTTTGGGTTCACCCTCTGCTCTTTGGGTAAATATACACACAAACACATAAATAAAGTACATCATGTTTATGTTTGTCTGTAGAGCATTTTTTGAAACTCTGTCTATTTCTCTATCTGTGCACAAATACACACACAGAGGGGAACCAACTAGGCCTTCAGGGTAGGCCTAATCATCCCTGGGATCTAATAAATGGCATGTCCAAGCATAAATTTAGTTCTTTGCTATCCAGAATGTAGCTCCCATTCATCAGACCTTCGGACATTGGATTGAAGGCCTGGTGTATCAGTTTAACCACTGACATACTTAGAAAGTGAGAGATGAATGAACCAATCAAAATTAGATTTTTAATTGGGTGGGGTCAGATTTCTGAGTGAATTCATCCCTCTAGGCCTTCTGGAGGCCTTCCGAATTTGTGAATTCACAGTTCCTGGCTGTGAATATGAGCAGGATCCTCACCAATGGGTCTCTGGAATGGTATGGATGGTAATCAGCAGCAGCTCTACACCAGAAATCTTTCCTAAAAGAGTCACTCCTGAAATACAGCATGCAATGTTAAATATACAGTGCAGAGTGTCAAGGGTCTGAATACTCATGAAAATCGATTTTTCATTTTTTAAATTTGTAATAAATTCACGAATCCTGGGAAACACCTGTTTATACTTTGTCACTGTGGAGTGTTGTATGTAGACTAATTACAGAAAATACCATAATAATTCATTTAAGGAAGAGTTTTAGACATGACAACATTTTAGTGGTCTGAAAATGTGTGTTAACACATCAGATACAAGCTCCAGATCAAACAGAGAATGTCAAACCTCAGGCGTCTATGTTCAATGGTGGAAGATGAACATGCTACTAAAAGTTTATAGAAGTGCTAGCAGAAAAATCCTAGAAATGTTTGTTTAATTGCTTTTTGATTTAATTTTAACTGAAATGAACTGCAAGCCTAGCCATAATTGTCACCACTCGTCACTGACAAGAGCCTGTAAGTTGACTTTCTGGTTTCTACAGGATGCATTATGTTGTTACTTTAATCATCAGTGCTGTCGTTCAAGGCAGATTCCTCAGTGGCACATGTACCTAACAAACGCCCCCCAACACCAGCTTCCTTTCTGTCCAATTAGTCACCTTTAACCTCCGCTCCCTACTTCCATCCTCAATCAACCCACTAAAAGCTTACATCTCTTATAGCCCTAAAGCGGCACCTCAGTCCATCTTAATAGATCTCCCTGCATTCCTCAAAATCTTCATACAGCTTCTTGACTCATTCATTTATTTATATTGATCTACGGAGTGAGTGCTACAGAGAAATACAATAGAACATTTTTTTATTCCGTTGGGTACTTTTTAATTCAATTGATTTTCACTAATAGCATTCACTAATAGTGGATAGGGAACTAACATAGGCTCCTTTGTGGCATCCCATCAAGGAACACTTTTTAATCCTTGGTTATACTTGATCATGAGAGAAGTATGACCTTACATATTTACAACATATCACAGAAATCTCTCGTTCACTTTTCACAGAGACATTTTAGCCTGCTTAATCATTTGGCAAGAATTCAGCTCATGTGAGGCAGAAGCACCCACAGCAAGTCGGAGCAAAACCCCAAGGAATTCAAGGGACACAGTTTTGACATTTTACCTCAATCCTTCTTTGTGAAATTCATCTTATCAGCCATTATTTAAACATTCTATAATCGGACAGTAGCTGCCATATCAGATAAGGGTGTTTGTTTTGAACAAATTCTTGCAGATCATGAGATGTTTCATGCTTACCCAACACATATTTTCTTGTAACTGTCAGCCTGAGGCCGGCTATGGAGGGCTGTGTATTCAACAGAAAACCAAATTCCATGAAAGAGCACATCTAAGAGTTTTTGTGGTAGCACGTATGTGTGTATGTAGGGGTGGGGGTTCATATTATCACATATGGCGTATGTTTGTATTTGACTTCCCCTCAGGTTAAAACTGACAGAGATAAAAGATAGTGCTAGTTTACAAGACTGCAGTCTTTTCCTCTGCGAGGGTGGAAATTCCACACCTTCCACTTATGCACTAACCAGGATCTTTCCTTGATCCAAAGTTTCCACCATGACTGTTGTCTTTGGTGTGAAATCAATTTTGCATATTATCAAGAGTTTTGCAAAGATTTCATCATTTTTACAACAGGAGCACATTACATGAATTCAGTTGTAATGACATCAAACTTGTACAGCAGGCAAATCTCTCTTTCTTCTTTCTTTCTTTCTTTCTTTCTCTCGCTCTCTCTCTCTCTCTCTCTCTCTCTCTCTCTCTCTCTCTCTCACACACACGCACACACACACACACACTTTCTATTCCTCTCATATCCCCCCCCCCCCTCGCTACTCACTCTTTCTCTGTTGGGATTTCTTTCTTTCTTTCTTTCTTTCTTTTCTCTGTATCACTCCCCATTCTCTCCATGTCCCCTTCTTTCTCGCTTAGTTTCTTTCTCTTTCTCTCTGTCTCCCTCACCGCTCACTCTATTCCTGCCTCTCTGTCTTGATGTCTTTCACTCGCTTTCATTTACTCTTCCCATTATCTTGTATTGTTTCTTGTTTTCATTCTTTCTTTTTTTCTTTCTTTCTTTCTTTTCCCCAATCCCAAACCCTGTTAAACACGGATAATTATTGTCCCTTCTCTCTCTGACTCTCTCTCTTACTCTCTCCCTCTTTCTCCCTCTCCATTTGCCATTCATTCATTCGTTCATTTATTCATTCATTCATTCATTCATTCATTCGTTCATTCATTCACAAGATGTGCTCTTTTTAAAAAAATCTACCTCAAGACCCCCATGAAAATAACTGTACAGTAACTGAATGAAGCCATCCTGGTGTCCCGGATTGTTACGCCCCTGTTGGTATTAACTTGGATTACATTACTTTACCTCGGAATATCCCCTACACACTCCAGGACTCGACAAGTCTGTGACAAAGCATACAAAAGCTCATTAATTTAGCTGTACAGTGCTCTGTCAACTGGTCTTTCATGATTTTGCATGAAATGATTTATTACTGTTGTGCAGGAAGGCAGGACTTGCAGCAATAGTTGGGTTCATCCTGAAAGAGATGTTGATGGTCTTTCAGGAGTTTAAAGTGGATGGAGCAGAAAAAATTGCGGAGGAGGTGTGAAGATTTTTCCTTCATCCTTGGCTCAAGCATGAGCATGAACATATAGGCTGGGCTAATTCCTCTCCCATGAGTAAGACCCGTTATGATTTATACTGCCGTTTCAATTCATAAATCACACATTTATGTTGGCGTATAGTGATTAAACGGTAGTCGTTGTAATGTGAATTTGATTTAGTTATTGTTATTTTATTGACATCAAAATAAACGAAAGATTGATACAGCGGCCTGGGTGGTGTCACAACAAGGGGGTTGAGTCCCCTGTCGTGATTTACCTTGGGACAAACGGGGACAAGGCAGGCAGGCTTCCATGCTGGTGCTCTATTTATTAAAAGTGAAAACAGAAAACTGAAAAACAAACAGAAACAGGCACGGTGGCCGTAATACTAGACATCCGAAAAACTAGGCACTGGAACGAGACAGGAACGGGGAAAATAAGGCGATGGACACATGAGGATGAACTAACAGAGACAGACTAATATACTGAACTAAATCAAAGGGGAAACACAAGACAGCTGAAAACAAAGGAGATACGTGATACATACAGAAATATCAAAATAAAAGCCCTAATAAAGGAGAAAAGAAAAGAAAGATAAAAAGAAAAGCAGCGACCCCTAACGGCCGCTGCCCAAACCGTGACATCATGGCTGTTTTGTACATTCCCTGTTTACCCAGTCTTGTTATTGGGGCAGAAATAGTGCCAGCCCTGTGCAGTTAAAGTGTGCACATTTGATGTAGATTTCTCCATGTCTGGGTGTGGCGATGGACTTGTTCCATTATTCATTATTGAATAGGCACCAAGACACTATACAGATAAACAGTTGTGACTTATCCAGAAGCACGTAAATGAGAAGCTATTGCCTACAGTCGATATTTCACTGATATATGCTGATATTTGGCGCTTCTTTCTTGTTTACTGACAGATGCAAAACATGGAGTTTTATTGGTTGTTGGGATTAACAGTGGTCTATAGAAGTCAAGGCAAGCAATAGTGACTTTTAGAAATGTTCTAATCCTCTCTTTGTTCATAATCCACAGCAAGAGCAAGCAAGGTGACTGCTGCTTTAGTACTGCCTCTGATCTAACTTGGACATCAGCCAGTGTGTGTGTGTGTGTGTCACATTATATTTGTTATATTCACTTCTATTTGAGACTTTCATTTTAGACCAAGGACAAATTGCGCAACCTACAACCAAGTTACTGTGTCATAAATAAAGTATGGTCTCATACCTGTCATACTCAACAGATGTTCAACAGTGATAATGCTCGATGCTGGGAATCCGCCTATATTAATTTTGGAGTTGAACCAAGCCTGGTTGTTAGCATTCAGCACACATTAAAAATTGTACTTCTTGAATCTTGTTCTAAAGAATGTTAAGAATTTGGCTGAGCAGTCTAAGGCAGCAGACTCAGCTTTGATGCCTTCCTCTGAAGTAAGTTTTCCTGTCTCTGAGGTGTAGACTCAGATTCCATCTCTGACATGGCATTGGGTCGCCTATTGGGGCGCCTAGTTGCCCCTGCAATCACACACACCTACAAGAGGCAATTTTATATTTTTAGCACCTTCAACAAAGTTAAGTGTTGAGACTTAGTGACTCTTGACTTACACTAGTGTGTAGTCTTTCAGATTATAGATTGTTACTGTTAACATTTTCAAAGTTATGTTGGTAATAGTAAAGACAACTTTTTCATAGCTACAACAAGTGCCCTTATTTATTACAAATTCTGATGTCTGTCTGTTATTGTGGAAAGATGACTGGAACAAAGGGCATTTTTTGAATAACTGAGATATACCCATTTGGTGGTGAATCCAGGTGATAGCCTGGAAATCAAGGCTGGGTCAGGCATGCCTATAGGCTGTGGATGGCTGTCTTGCTTTTTCCACTCCCACTCATTCTTCTGTTACCATGACAAGCTGTTTTATTCATGCTAAACCTCTCCAGCTTGAACTGGTGTGTTTTTCTACTGCCTCCCACCCTCAACTGATATAGCAAAAACACTTCCACCCACTTCATCATCCCTCCAACTATCCACCAATCCGTCCATCAATCCAGCCAGCCAACCAGTTGGTTAACAAAGTTCTGGCTTCCCAAGAGGCGAAAGAGAACATATAGCATATCTCTCATGCTGGTTTTGGGTAGACTGGGTCCTTTTTCAGCCTGCAGCATTTTGTTGTCTTTAGCACTGCAGCCCTGCTGGCCCATCCACCCACTAAGGCTTCCCTCAATTCCATTAGCTAATAGCATAAAGGGGCAGCAGAAGCACATTGTACATCACACTGCCTGGTGCTATGGCCAGCTGCTCCATCTACTACATCGTGTCCGCACCTCATTAGCTAATAGAAGTAGAAGTCAGAGAAGAAGCCTGGATAAGGCAGAGTGAAATGACAGAAAAAAAGAATGGTCAAAAAAATTGAAATAAAATATTGTCACATTAACCTAATGTAGCATTTAAGCACAATGATTTTAATGTTAGATGCCCCCTTCAATAGTTGTTAAACTTATAGCATTATTTATGTCAGATCTAGTGCTTTGATGTTAAATGTTACCATAGACTCATCTAGAGGAACTATTTGACTAGAAGCTCAAAGGCTGTCTACTGATCAAATGCAGCAAAGAATGAGATTGCTCCTACATACCGCGTGGGCTTGATCTTTTTGACCAGAGAGAATAAGCAGTAAACCTGCAGCACTGAGATTCAGACAGCACTAAGCAGCCTTAACACGGGACCAACAAAAACGCACACACAGGCTCTTTCATTTCAAAACTGTACTAAAAGCCATATTGGTTAGTGAGTTAGAAGGGAATTGCATATTCATTATGCTTTTAAGATATCTATTACACATACATTTTTAGTCCTATTGTTGCCTTAAAGACAAAGATTTTCCAAAGATTTTTCCTAGATTTCCAAAGATTTTCCGTTCATTTAAACAACCCAGCCGTCTCCAAATAAGGCAGATTTCAGACTCTGTTATGATTTGTGTATATGAGTTTTTGTAAGTGTGTCAGTATGTGGGGGCGTGTTTGGGATGGGGACTCTTAGCTTTTTCTCCATCTGTCTCTGTGGGTGGGCCGATTGAGGGGTTTGGGGTTAATCCTCCATCTTCCTTGTGTCCCTCTGCACTTGGCACCAGGCACCCTTACGGCTGCAGAAAGTATCCTGATTGCTATAATCTCCACCATGCAGGGGGATGTTAGTGTAAGGCTAGCTCAAGCTGTAAGTGCCCCAAGACAAGACTCTGAGACTGTGCAGGTCTGCTTCAGCAATGTACTTTAGATACAAAAGTGTGCAGCCAGAAGCATCATTTCTTTTAAACAGTTCAAATGTACTCTTCAAAACTATGGCTGTTCCCCTACTGCTTACAATAAGAAACAGAAGCTAACAGAGATTCATACTTATGTACCAAACAATTTACAGCCTACTCTAAAGTGTCTCGTCTTACTGATGTGCCTTGAGTCCTTTTTATTGCTGAACATCTTGTACACCACAGCAGTTTGTGTCTTTGCAATTGATGTAAAAAGGAAGCTTGAAAATGGAATGGCATAGCTCTTTTCTTGTGTTTCTGCTCCTTAACTTATCATTTCCATCACAATAGATAATGAAAAAGGACAAAGATACAGATGATTGAAAATTGTGCCTACCTCCGCCCAGAAAGCACAATGCCTTTGCTCTATTTTTAGTTACAGATTATGTATTTCGTTGAGGGTGGAATGAAGACTAGTGATTGCCTTAGAGGTGTTTTCTCTGCAGTGATCCACAGGGCAGGTCATTACACACAAGCCTAAATTCAGGTTCTTTTTTTCTTACCTGCTTGCTCAAAAAATTGAATTTTGTAAAATGAAGCAGACAAAGATATCCATCATACAGGGGTTGTTTTAAAGCAGCAATCATTTTTCTAAAAAACTAATCAAACACTGAAAATAGTACAACAGAGATGTGCGACCATTTTTAACTGATAGGCCATAAAAGAATAATAGGCAAGAACAACCACATTTAGCTCAATCTGAAGTTGTTGCATATGGAAGATGAGGCTTCTAAATGATATAATCAATGAAGATAGTCATAATAGCTTTACATAATTTGTACAATAATGGTATTAAACCTCACACTGACGGTGAAACAGAGAGGGAGTGTGATAAGGCAGAAGTGCAGTGATGCCCCAGAATGGCCTGGCTCAGCCAGTGATTTCAAACAGTCCTACTCCTTCTTGCTGCTGAATAGAATTAGCCTGGCAGGCTCAGAAAGGCTTGCGTATAAGCTCAGACTGTGGAAGCAAAAGCACTCTCAGGAACACACACTAAGACTGCATGGAAATTGAGTGGAACAAGTACAATAGAGCCCCGCAAATGGAGTGCTTGAGGTTTCTGCAGTGCATGAGTGTTTTTACAATCTTTTCAAAGTTGAACAATCCCCCATGTAATGGCTACAGTCACTACAACCATTTTATGTGTTCTGTGAGACTGCAGTGGAGTTCTACAAACTGCTTAAGATGTTTTTATGCCTCTGTTTCTTATTTATAGTGGGGGAAATAATTATTTGACCCCTGCTGAATGTGTTGACTTACAAAAAAATGAAGTCTCTCATTTATGAGGTAGTTTTGTTTTTATGGCGAGAGACAGAATAGTGACCAAAAACCAAGAAGAATCGTGTTGCATAAAAGTTATGAATTGATTTGCATGACATTGAGTGAAATAAGTATTTGATCCCACAGAGAGTGCCCATGTTTCACACAGATTACAATCAATCTATTAATTGCAGATACTCCTGATATGTGTAAAAAAGCACACCTGTCCACAGAATCAGTTTCTTTCATTCCAACCTCTCCACCACCATGGGCAAGACCGAAGATCTGTCAAAGGACGTCAGGGACAAGATTGT
Source organism: Hemigrammopetersius urotaenia (assembly GCA_037974485.1). Classification (NCBI taxonomy): domain Eukaryota; kingdom Metazoa; phylum Chordata; class Actinopteri; order Characiformes; family Alestidae; genus Hemigrammopetersius; species Hemigrammopetersius urotaenia. The sequence continues at coordinate 15,004,753 of JBBPDC010000156.1, read as the reverse complement.
AGACCTGCACGAGGCTGGAATGGGTTACAAGACCATCAGCAAGATGCTTGGTGAGAAGGTTGGTGTGATTATTCAGAAATGGAAGAAATATAAAATGACCATCAATTGCCCTCAGTCTGGAACTCCATGCTGTCTCTAGCGTCATGGGGTGAGGACGATCATGAGAAAGGTGGGGCCCAGAACTACACGGGAGGAGCTTGTTAATAATTTGAAGACACTTGGGACCACAGTCACTAAGAACACCATTGGTAACTACATTATAATGGATTGAAATCTTACAGTGCAAGCTAGGTCTGCCTGCTCAAGAAGACATAAGAAGACATATACAGCCAGTCTTAAGTTTGGCAGTGCACATCTAAATGATTCAGGCTTGGGTGAAAGTACTGTGATCAGGTGAAACCAAAATCAAGCTCTTTGGCATCAACTCAACCTGCCGTGTTAGGAGGAAGAGAAATGCTGAGAATGACCTGAAGAACACCATCCCTACAGTCAAGCATGGAGGTGGAAACATAATGCTTGGGGGTACAGGATGACTTCACCGCATTGAGGGGCCATGTACCGTAAAATATTTTACGAGAACCTCCTTCCAGCATGACAATGACCCAAAACATACTGCCAAGGTAGCAAAGGTGTGGCTAAAGAAGAAGCACATTAAGGTCATGGAGTGGCCTAGCCAGTCTCCATACCTCAATCCTGTAGAAAATATCTGGAGGAGCTGAATCCTCAAGTTGCCAAGCAGCAGCCAAGAAACCTAAAGGATTTAGAGGGTTTCTGTAAAGAGGAGTGGGCCAAAATCCTTCCTGAGATGTGAGCAAGAAAACGTCACTGCTGTTGGTTTCCCCACCCAGTACTAAGTACTTATTTCACTCAGTGAAATGAAAATCAATTTATAGCTTTTATGTAAATGTTTTTTCATGATTTTTGGTTGATAGTTTGTCTCTCTCCATAAAAATGAAACTACTTTATAAATAAGAGACTGTTAATTTTTTTGTAAATCTTGCAAATTTGCAAACTTGCAAATCCAGCCGGGAATCAAATAGTTATTTCCGCCACTGTATATATACACACACTACCTGTCAAATGTTCATGCAAATAAATGTTACAGTTTGTAAAAATATATAATTAATACAGTAATTTAAAACAGTATCTTAATTATAAATATTTGTGACTGTACTGCACTGAGAATAATACAGTACTACTAGAGTGCAATTTACTTGTGGAGGTCTGCCTAAAACAATGTACAATAAATCCAAATCTTTTAACAAGATAACTGGGGTTATATGGCTTCATTAATTAAAGGGCTGAAACAATTGCTCTTTAAATTTCAATGAACAAATGATTAAAATATACCTTATGAATTGGCTCCTAAACACAAAATATTTGGGAGCCAAATTTATAATCCCTGTCAGATATAAATATTGTCACAGCACGTTTTGTCTCCAGTCTTACCCCATGTAAAGAGCCTTTAAACGAAACAAGAAATCACAACATGGACTAAATTGTTGCCAGAGTAAAACATGGTAAGGCTTAACAATTGTTTTGAATATATTTGGCCATTATATTCATTTAACATCCCATTTTATAAACCTTAGCTAAGACAGGCTAAGCTAACAAAGCTATGCATTCCTGTGTTCAAGTCAGCCTCCAAACAAAGTTTTGGCTAAACGTAAGCACTATAATACAGGATTTTATAATGGCCAAATATAATCAAACAAATTGTCATTTGACACATTTTGTAAAGTTGTCCTGTGATGAGTTCCGTGGTAGTTTGCTAACAGATGCTGAACCAGCATCATGGTCAAAGCTATCTCTTGCTGTCATTAAAACACAGTGGAGGCTTAATGCTTCCTTCTGAGAGTCAAGTAGTGGAGCATGTTATCCGACAGTCAACATCAGGGCAAGCAGTCAGTGTATCTTTGATCAATCAGTTTGTCCGGGCCACAGTTTGGAATTGACAACCGTCATTGCAATGTTTAGTTAAGCTCTTTAGTTGTGTCAGTCTTCCACAAACTAAGGCGGTGGGCCGATGGTAAATTTGGGCCTGCCAGGTAAATTTAGGCCAGCACGAAATCCCTTCAGAACTCCCCCACATCCCTCCGGGACTGATAACCTGGTGGGCCAGTCTCGGCTCAAAATGTCAAGGTCGATTTTTTTCCCCAGTCATCAGAAAACCATGTCTACCTGTATTTACGTGATGCTATAGCACGACTCGCAGTATGGCCACGCACTGTCGTATCGTGTCAGCTGGGAACACCGGGAATTTGGCGTCTGCCATGTCTGTCTAAGCGTTTGGGAGCCAAAGTAGTCGGATCATCTTAGTTATTTGATCCAAATGATCATTAAAAAGAGTCATTCTCATTCTCATTCTCATAACTAGTCACGTGATACTGTAGTAGTAGGAACAGCACATTGTTATGATATCATATGTATATGTATATTTAGATTAAATTATTGATTTCAGAACAATATTGCTCTTTCATAAGAAACCATATCTTCTTCAGTAGATAGAGAAACTTTCATAAAACTTCCAAGTAATCTGGACCATTTATATTGGTCCAGCCATCAAGCTGGCATTTTCAAAGTTTGTTCAAATTAAGAAAGACAAAACACAAAATGAAAGGTTTTGTTCAAACAGTGAATAAATCATGCAGTTGTTCATTGGACTTTTCCTTCATGTTGTTTATTTGAAGAGAATCTGGTTGTTTAGGAGAGCATGATAGGGAAGGATGATGTTACGCAACATTTGATGGTGTTGGGGTTTTTCCAAGTGCTCTTCAAATGATTTCCCCCCATGTGTCTGAATGCAAGCCTGAATGAACAAGCCAGACCAGTGGCATGTTTATTATTATAATGACCTGCTTTTCCTTCTCTCCTGTTCATCCCACTGTTTCATGGTCAAGAGGCACTATTTAACAACACACTGCGAGATGTATAAGAAATTAGACTAAAATAGCTATATGAATCCCCTTATTCTTCCATTATTACCCTCTCTGTGTTTTTTTCTTCCTCAGACACGCATTACTCTTGCTGTCTTTTTCTAAGGCTCGGTTTGTGCTGCCGTGTGGATGAGTCTTAAGTTGCAGATAGCATCTCATCCTGATTATCGCTGATGTCTGATAACTTAAGGCCATCCTCTCGCTTTCACACCGGAAAGTGAGAAATGATAACCTACATTTCTTACATTTCTAAAACAAACAGAAGAGAAGAAGTACTGTTTCATTATTTGTTTTGCATCCTGATTTTTTTTAATGACCTCTTCATCAGAAACACGTTTTCTTACAATGATGTGTTGTGTCCACATTTACAAGTTCCGCTTATATTGCTGTTATATACAGTAATCCTCTGCTTTTCGCTCGGTTACATTCCAAGAGCACCCGCCTATAATGAAAAAATGCCATAAAATGCATATTTTTATAGTGTAAACCCTAAATATGCCCCCAAATATGCTCCCAGAACACTTTTTCATTACCCTTTAAGAAAATGTAACGATAAATAAATAATCAGAATTAGAAAACTATTGCTTAAAAAACATTGGCATTAGCGTTTAACATTAGCAGCGTGCGTCGTGCCAAAAACTCGAGACTCGTACCCAAAGAACCGTTGAAATAACTCTCTCTACCCACATGTTTAGACAGGGCACAGCTTACTAATACTAAATAAACTGAGATAACTGTTGAAAATTTGGAGGGGTTTAAAACACTAAAAGGACAAGACACGGAGCAGTCATGCAGAACAGTCATGCTACTAGCTGCAGCAGGCTTCTTCTTTTTCTTCTTTTTATGGCGGTTGACTTCTCTGTGTATTACCGCCACCGCTGGACTGGTGGCGGTAATACAGTTCTGTTCTCAGGGAAAAAAATCTGCAACTGAATCTGAATGCTGATCCGCGTAACACTTAGGGGTTACTGTATTTCAAGAAGAGATTCCTCATAAACTAATTGCCCAAAGTATGGGTCACTGATACTGCCCAGTATATTCAGCCAGCTCCTATATCAGGGATAAATAGCAATTTTTTGTATGTGTATTCACAACATTTTTTCTCTCCTTCTCTATCTGTTTACAGTTTAGCCCTGCATCCAGAGCGAGTGTTGGTGGCCACAGGGCAGGTGGGGAAGGAGCCTTATATCTGTGTGTGGGACTCTTACACTGTCCAGACTGTATCCATCCTGAAGGACACGCACACACACGGTATCGCCTGTCTCGCCTTCGACCTTGATGGACAGGTAAGCAGTGCCTGCTCATTTTTACATGTGCAAAAGCATTACATAAGAAGTGTAATATCATAGTGGGTTTGTGTTTAAAATCGAGCTTTTAACAATAGATTTTACCATGTTTAGGACCATAAAGCATGCATGTGATTGTGACTTCTCTCCATGGTTATTTACTTTGTGTCATTGAGAAAGTGCTGTCAGGTTAATCACACAGCTCTCTCAAGTGTCAAATCTGTGAACCCTTGAATAGGACAATTCTGACAGGCTGACTGACAGTGAGAAAGAGAAAACACAAGTGTGTGTGAAGCAGAGAGAGAGAGAGAGAGAGAGAGAGAGAAAGAGCCAGTCTCAAGTCTCAGGGCATTTAAAATTGCTCTGTTAAACAGAAGCTCCACTATGTAGTATAGATCATATTCCAATGATATTGGAATTGAATCAGTTTACTGTGTAGCAGACACAGTGCAAATAGAGAGTAAATGAGTGAGCACAACATGAATCTTCATCAAGCCAACACTTTAAATCTCCAGGTGCCAGGTGCAATCACTAAAGTACACCAAAGTACACCAAGTCTGACCAAATTGATACTTCCAACTTCAGTATTCTTGGAACATTAATAGTTTAACTGTCAAAGGACTAAATCATTTTTTGTAGCAAGATTACAAGATTTAGAATGTAACGCTGATTTCTGACACCAGAATGTAACACAAAACAAATTGTATAGAGGTGTATAATGTATGTGCAAGTCTAAAGGCTTAATATTCAAAACACAAAGTCTACATAAGCACAAGGCTAAGACTGAGGTAAAGTAACATAAGCACTCAGAAAACACAACTGAAACTACTAGACTGATCAACATAAAATAACTAGCACAATAAACACAAGGCTGTTAACAAAGAGCTAGCTAGCACAGAGAGCATACTAATGAATCCCAAGACTGGTAGTGGCATGTAGAGAGGTGTTCCTGGCTTCCCTGCTGCTTCACTTGGTGAATGGGTTAAATGCCAAAAAGAATTTTGTGCTGTTCACATTGTGTGCTATGGTGTGTTCACATATAACAAATACAAGACAAGTGCAAAGAAGTGTTATATCATTAATATGGGCAAGAATAATTGACTCAACTGACAAGATTTCTGTTTTGTATTTTGTTATTAGTTTTGAAAAGTTTAGGTCTCCTATTGTACAATAGCCACAAACCCTGGGCTTTAAAGTACTTCCATGCACTCTGGGCTGATCTGATATTCTGGATACCAATATTGGTCTAAATAGATTAAAAAAAAAAACATTGGTCACTGTGACACATCCACTGTCTCATCCACGGTTTCATGGCAATGTGAATCAGGGTACCCTGAATGTATTGGCCATTGTGATTCAGAAACAGAAGGATGAAGACATCCTTATTTGTCACACCTAATGAAAGCAGTTGTTCTGTCTTGAACTTCCAGACACAGATGGCATGAGTCAGAATCCATTTTTCCAGCAGTTTCCAGTGACAGGATATAACCTCCTTAGCAAGTTTTGCCACTTACAAGCTCCATGCCATTTCATTGTTATGGCAATTACTATCTATCTACAGCCACAGAAGAGATGCTTTACAGCCAAACCAGTAGTGAGAGCACCTATGCTGCTCTCAGATTACCATTATTCTCCTCATGTGAAATGTCTAATACGCCAGTACACCCCTATCCTCATCCCTATTTAACAGCAGTGAGAGCATTTCATTGTGATATTTCATGTTATATTGAGCCTTACACATCGCACAACAAAAGCAAGTTATGAGCTGGGTGTTCGATCGAGCCAAAGTGTTACTACCTCACAATGAACCGCTGAGTGATGTCCATGCTTAGCTGCCCACAGGGAGCCATACAAAACGCTATATTCTCTTGAAGGTGCCTCACTGCTCGCAGGAGGAAAATCACATTTCTAAGATCAATATTTCATGGCTCACTGAGGCCTTATGGAAGAGAATAACCCCCTGCTTCCTCAGAGGGGTAGGGGTGCTGGTTGCCCCCAGCAGAGCAATGTCAGTGAGGTGGTGGTTGTAAAAAGCAGGAAGAGGAAATTGCTATCACTTTTTTTATCTGGACAGATGGAATAGCATGGAATAGAGAGTGGGAGAGATTCTGTCTCTGAAGCCCTAAGTGCCTCTAGCCTATCTCCACTTCATAAATGTATCAAAGTCATAACATGAGATGGTTTACGGAAAGCACCTTACTTTGTTCTGAATGGCGTGGAGCCATTCTCAAAGGAACCCTCAGTGTAGGCTTATGTAACGGGAGCCTGAAATGTACCAAAACTTACATCAAAGACATGGCCCGCTAATTAGGCCTCCAAAGAAAACAGTGTCTGGAAGTCTCACTGAATGTATTCCAGTTGGAAGACCGAAGATATTAACAGAAGCAACAGATATCCTGTGTTGGTGGGAGTAGTACATATCGTAGACCTCTGACTGTTATTAAGCTAAGTGAAGATGTGCAGAACAGTTCTTTTATTCATTTACTGAAGCAGCGGTCATATACTGTTTTTCAGTGTTTTCCCCCTTCCGTTTTTTTCTATATTTGGTCATCAATTTTATAAACGTGGTGTTCTTCAATCCACATACAATTTAGCGAGCTTGTAGCTCTACACGGCTGATCTGGAATTAAAGATTTGCTTTTTTCCCTGTTTAAAAAAATGCTCTCGCTTCTTGTTCTGGTTTGCACATTTTTTTTGGATCCCCTTTATGTGGCTGTCATATAACACAATGTAGTACTTCTAGTTAAATAGGCAGGTGCCCTGAACCAGTGGCTTGATGGGATCTTTTTTACAGAAATGCATATGTTCTTTCATTTTAAATATTCTTTTTTCTTCTTATTTAAATTTTTTTTTTTTACAGTTTTATTTTTACAGATTTCCAAACCTAGACATGATGAAAATTGTTATTGAATACATTTTATTCAGCAATGTCAGAAACCTGATGGATGGGGTGTAACGATATGGGATTTTTGGATCAATAATTATTAACTTGTTTGGTCAATACCAGTATAAATGACCAGTAATTAAACTTTCTCCATTTTAAAGCCAGTTCATACATATGAAGTGCACCTTAACATGGTCGGTATGCGTAGCATTAGAAGTCTCACCCAAGAAGTTACTGGTGTTAGTGGTGTTTTTGTCTGAAATCTCATTCTGGGTGTGGGGGTATTCACTATTTTATCAATTTCAGTGGATTTAAGGCAAATTCCCACCCCAGTTAGAGCACCACTTGTGTATTAATTGTTATCAGTCATGATTATGACCAGTGTGATTTTGGGAAGAATGTATAATAAGTATATTTTTCCTAGTGATGACCCTTCAAGGCAGTACCTAAACAAATTAGTTTTATCCACCAGCCCTCATCAGGAGCAGCTGGTGCAGCTTTAAGATACTTGGGTATATTGATCTGTATTGATCTCCTTTATTTTACAGTGTTTGGTATCTGTGGGCCTTGATTCCAAGAATACAATCTGTGTATGGGACTGGAGGAGAGGGAAAGTGTTGGCTGCTGCTCCTGGTCATACAGACAGAGTAAGGACACAAACACACACATGATGAAAATAGAGTAATCTCTCCCCTATACTTTCATTAGATGAATCTCTTTGGTAATTTCTCATAGTTCTGCATGTAAAACCAGAGCTGCATGTTTAGAAAGTCTTGGTTGAAACTTTATCAAATTTGAATAAAATCCAGTGATGGTATTTCAAGTCCACAATTTTGTGTATGTCAAATTTTGCAGTGTATGTTATTATTGAACACTGGCAAATGTTTAAGACACATGCACTTGCACACAGTGATTTTGGATGGCCCCTTGTGGAGATATTTTGCCAATTCATATCAAATTTGCATGTAGTTGTCCTGTACAAAAAAGTACAAAATACTGTAACTCTGTACTGTACTGTCCATTTAACAATTCTGTACAAACATCTTATTGTCTTTTCTTCTCATTTCTTATTATTCTTTAAAGATATTTGACATATCTTGGGACCTATATCAGCAGAGCAAGCTCGTGAGCTGTGGAGTCAAGCATATCAAGGTACTGCTTACTTCTCATTTGTCTAATAATTTTAAATTAAGTCTTTCCGTGTCTTTCCTGCTAACGTATTCTCCCAAATAAGATGCCATATATATATATATATATATATATTGAGCAAACATGTTTAGTTAATAACATATAAAATGTTGTTTAGTGTACTTTTAGGTGCTTTATTTAACGTCTAACATGTTATTTCTTGATAAATCAGGTTTCTCTGTTCCCCAGTTTTCTTAAAACTTACCCTTTACCTCACTATGATCTATGATCTCTTTTCCAACCTGCACCCAGTGCAAGAACATCTGTCAAAATCAAGTACTGTTTTCATAGTCATGTAATCTCCTCTCAACGTGTCCCTTTTTGCCAAATGAAACACATTTAGACTGAATAGATTCTTTTTAGCTCTACTACAAATCGCAGAATTATTAGAGGTGGTTGTGTATAAATGAAGAATATTATACTGTGAAACCAAGTTGTTTTTAAATATTTTAAAATTATTTTAGTGATTAGTTGCTCTCAGTTCAGTGATTTGCTGGAATTGTGCTTATGTTATAATGGTATAAGATGGTTTTGTGTATTATATTAGTTCTTCTGGACAAAGAAAGATTCACTAAAATTCTTGATTTTTGGCTGTCCTGATTTTTTACTGGAGAAGTGATATTTTATGATAGGGGGATTGGTATCTCTTTGAATAGGCTTCGCTTATTCAGCTTCTGCTGTCCTGCATTTAAAAGCTTCTGAGCAAAGTGTTGTATGCCTTTCCAGCTCGTTATAATCTGCTGTTCACACTGGTAAGTCACAGCAGTGACAAGCCACTCCCAAACACTGTCTATTTTTGCACTATAATAATGGGGATTTGTATGGAATGAGCTTCATCTTTTGTAAGGTTCTTCACAAAGTTGTCCTCTCAGAGGAAAACCGGACATGCAGGTAGTATGTAGGTAGGTGAGCATCTAAAAAATGGAGCATATTTAAAATGTATCTGTACATTTGGGATATACACTCTGTGTCCAAAAGTATGTGGTCATCACACTTATATGAGCTTTTAGGAAATCCCATTCCAAAATTGTGGACTTTGGAATGCATGTCACTAGGCAGTGTTCTCCTGACATCCCCCATAACCACATTTGTCTGCCATGACACAACACGGTGGACCTCCTTTCTGACTCGTTGAGGTTCGTCCAGCACTCCCCCAGATGGGTTGAGGTTGGGGAAATTTGAAGGCCAAGTTAAACAACTCCTTGTCAAATTCTTTAATCAACCCCTAAACATTTTTTTTCTGTATGGCATTATCCTGCTAAAAGAGACCATTACAGATAACCACTGACCCGAATTAGGTCACATCATCGTGAATATGAGGACCCAAAGTTTCTCAGATCAACACTGCCTATAGCATCACACTGCCTCCACCGGCTTGCTTTCTCCCCTTAGTTAATACTCTTCCCCAGGTAAGCAATACACACCCGGCCATCCACATGATGCAAATGAAAACGTGATTCATCACACTTGGCCACCTTCTTGCATAACTCCATGGTCCAGTTCTGATCCTCTCAAGGCCATTGCAGGCAGTTTCAGCGGTGGACAAAGGTCAGTATAGGCTCTATGGGTGTTTTTGTCATAAACAACATTAACTTGTGTGTAAGTTGTGCTACAGTAGCTATTCTGTGGGATCGTTCCCCACATGCCTGTCACCCTGTCTTTGGACCATTGTTGGTAGGTACTAACCACTGTACACTGGGAACACCCCCAAAAGACCTGCTGTTTTGTTGATGCTCTGGCCGAGTTTTCTAGTCATCACAATTTGGCCATGTAAAACTCAGATCCTTATGCTTGCCCATTTTAGGAACTGCATCTTTAGGAATTGATACTTGCTGCCAAATATATCCCACTTCTTGAGAGGTGCCGTTGCAAAGAGATAGTGTTCACTTTACCTCTCAGTAATTTTAAGATTATGGCTGAACGGCATAGTGTATATCAATTAAAATGAACTAGTATTTTTGTTTGTGCTAATTTGTATGTGTTTCTTTGATTTTCATGTGTCAATGTGAGACATCAGATACTTCACATTTTAAAAATCTGACTACTTGTCTTGTTTATTTGCTTTAGTTCGTAATATTACTGTGTAGGTTCATAATTAATCAGTCAGGCAAATAAAACACATAATGCACATCCTCATTTAAATAGTATATATCTCTTCCCCTGCTCTCTCTTAATTTCCAGATTCCATCCAGCTAATCCAGATCTAGCCATAGCTTTGCTTCTCAGACACTGCTCTCTCAAAAGCTCCTCTCTCTCTCTCTCTCTCTCTCTCTCTCTCTCTCTCTTTCTGTGTCTCTAATCCACCTTTTCCATGGTGCCAGTACAGTGCAGCAGTTGTTCCACATAATTCCTGCGTCTTTCCCCCCAGACCATGTGACATCTGCTCCCAGGGCCAGTGCTCAGTCAGCGATTATAGCACTCAATGCATCCACGAGATTTAGCCTGGAGTAATCTCTCGCTCTCTCTCTCTCTTTCTCTCATTCTCTCGCTCTCTCTCTCTCTGACACACACACTCTCTCTCTCTCTCTCTCTCTCTCTCTCTCTCTCTCTCTCTCTCTCTCTTTCTCTCTCTCTCTCTTTCTCTCTCTC
>JBBPDC010000156.1:14960792-14972812 GCA_037974485.1 Hemigrammopetersius urotaenia | reverse complement strand
ATACAAGTTTCACTTCTTGAATGGAATTAGTGAAATAAATCAACTTTTTGAAGATATTCTAATTATATGACCAGCACATGTATATTTAAGTGGTTACTACCTGCAGTGTTAGCACCAGGCTTTGTGTTGTCTTTGGCATGTACTTCATCAGTCTGTAAGTAAATGACAAAACAGACACAAAACATAATATGAATATCCTGCAAATCAGAATCCTTAACTGAATTCATAAATACCTAATCACAGTTCATCTAGCTGAGCTTTGGATGGATTGCAGAAAATATTGAGTTTAACAAGATTACAAGCTTACCCTGATGTGATTCTTGCCAAGTCTCTCCCAGAGCCGGTCGGTTTTGGGGTTGACGGGAACCACTACATGATGGACGGTCTCTGGGATAGAGTCCTCCCCCTTCAAGTCCACCCAGGTGGGGAAGTGCATGATCTTCTCTGATAGCTTCTTGACGTCGAACGAGTGCAGCGTAGCTGAACACACAATGACCTGCAACATGCACATAGAAAACATGCTTTAGGGAATTCTTACAAGCTCACTGTGTGCTGTAACATTAGGCACGGCTGAACAGCTGGTTGTACTATACCTGTAGTCTTTTTCCATCTGAGGTGACCTGAGGGATCTTGTTGAAGACTCTCATGATGAAGTCAGTGTACCCAGCTGAGAGGAGTCCATCCTGGAAGAAATGAGTTTTTGGTCATTTCAAGACTTGACTGCAAGAAAAGCCAGTGTAAATGTACTTGGACCGTGATCTGCAACTGAATTAGTCAAACCACATGCTGGTGCATCGGAACCACAGGGGAACAAGTGTAAATGTAATGTGATTTTAACATTTTAAAATCCTCATTATTGTCAATAGAGTTGTGCCTGATTAGAAGTGAAGAGACAATACAACAATGAAAGGCAATGGTGTGTGCGTGTAGGGTGTAGTATGTAGTACATTTACGGGCTTTTTAGCAAGAAAGTAAAGGTAGATCTCACCTCCTTGTAACATATTTCAGTGAAAAGTATAAATGAAATCTAGACATTTTGAGCATTGAACACATGTTAATGCAAGGAGTAAACAGTCTCTTGGTTCAGATTTTACATACACACTCATCCAGAACCAGGAAGCGGACTTGGGACAGATCCAGCTTCCCTGTAGATATGAGATCATCAAGTCTGCCTGGTGTGCCAACCACTATATCGACCTGAGACAGAGCGAGAAAGAGGTGAAATGCTAGTTGTCTGATTTTTTTTTTCTAATATGAAAATTCCTTTTCCATTGTGTCAATGTTTGATGATCACAGCACTGTTAGGCTTAGTCCAAAAATCACTCAAAATGAAGTTATTACATTACGTTAATGAAAGCTATTTTATATAAACAACCTTTTACACAATATATTTATGTTGTTTTTGTTCAGTACATCTGTGCTGCACTTACTCCGCTTTCCAAAGTAGAGAGCTGTTCTTTCGCTGCCACGCCTCCAATGATCAGCAGTTCTCTAAACAACACATACTAAGTCAGTTGTAAGAACTGTCTTGTGCAAAACAATAATACTCACGAACTGTACTCACCGTAGTTTGGGGTTTTCGACATATTTTTTAAACTGGTTGACGTTGTTGAGGGTCTGCTCAGCCAGCTCTTTCGAGGGCTCCACAATGAGAGCTTTGGGAGCGTTGGCACTGGATTTAACCTGGCTCACCGTGGCACTGCCTATAGAACACACCACCACCACCAATACACACCGTAAATGAAGACATATGACCACACACACACCTATTTGGCCTGGTTTAGCCAAGTATTGCAAAGTGAAACAGCTCACCAGTTTGGGTTGTTTTGACCACATGGCCATCTGGTGCTTGGTCTAGAGCCTTGAAGTCATCTTTGGGGGCATTTTTAAAAGGTTCTCCTCCAAAGTTAAACTTCAGTTCAGCATTCTGGTGATTAAGTATAACAATCATTTGAAAACTAGCAATTTAAAATCAGTATACTGTATAAAAGACAAGTTAAAGGTCTAGTATGTTACGTACTATTACTTAACAGTACTTAATTACTACCGGTTTTCTACAGATCAGTAACTTATTCCAAACTACCATTTGTGTCAATAGTTTTTCACTCAGCTGCATTACTTATAGACATATATTATACCAAGCATTTCTGTGTGTAGCATAATCTATCGGTCTTGTAGTTGTTTTCTTTCTACAGATTTTTGTTTATATTTTATATTCTTGTGTCTCTATGTTGTGGCAGTCATCACATAAGCAATTTCCTCTGGGAGCAATAACGTTCTCCGATTCTGATTCTCTATATAACTAGTCTATAAATCACACAAAAGATTTTTTTTATTTTTCAAGCTAACTCATTTACAAATGACCTACACGGATTGCAAACTTAAGAATGATTCAAGAGCCTTTTAATGAATGCCAAATGCACAGGTCCGGTTACCTTCAGCACACAGGCGGCAAAGATCGGCTGGCCTTTCAGGGGCTGGGGAATCTCAAAGGCTAAACCCAGATCATTCCCTGCAACAGATACCAGAGTTCAAAGACACTGACAATATCTGATTCTCACACACCAGTATGCTGGAGACAAGGATTAAAAGATGATCCTGAGTAATAAGCTACGTACCATTTTTGGAGAACGACACATGGCCCTTGTCCATGTCCAAGCAGCATCCAATAGTGTCGTGCATAGTAAACTCCTTTAAACACACAAACAATATTCCCAATGAAACATTGTACAAGTTAGTTGGAAGGGAAGGCACTGTGCATCCTGTATTAATGACCAACACTAGCTTACCTCTCCATAACTGTCAAACTGCTTATTGTGAGATTTCTTTCCCGTGCCTCCAAAGCCAAAGCCGTACTTGTCCGTGCCTGAACAGATGAATGCACAATTACTGCTCCGAATGAATTTAAACAGGATTTGAATGAAATCACTCAGAGAGACCAACAGTGGTTAACGTACCCAAGTCCAGTGCAGCCTGGCTAGTGGACCATCCAATTCTGCACAACCCTTGATCATGGCACGAGACTTCATAGTAATACTTCCCTAAGACAGAAAGAGATAATTTATTCCATCTGTCTTCCAGACTATTAAATGAACTCAAGAAAGGACAGCTCTTGAAGCATGATTTGATTATGATCAGCTGTATTACTTTAATATATAAAATGACAAGCAACACAGTATTCGCTATAACCGTATTTTCAGTAACTCAGTGGCTGAAGAAACGCTATGACCCAGGAGAATATAAAGTTCTTATAAGAGCAGCAATTTGAGTCATGTTTTCTAGTCTAAGAAACAGTGCCCATGTTATTGCTTTATATGTTTAAAAAAAAAAAAAACTGTGAAACTTTGGAACTATCATTTCTGACCTGAACTTAGTAACTGCAACTACAACCAAACAGCTCCTATAACTCGGGCTCAGTATTTCACATTCACGGTTTCACACTGAAAGAATGTTGGCCCAGAATTGTTAGTACTCCTTCATACAAAACTGTCTGTGTTAATGCAGGCTGCTTTTTTGCGTTCAGTTTTGTCTGAAATAATTAAGTGTGACAAATACACACAGCAGGCATTTCTTTAACTATAACTAAAGAGACCTTCACAACTCTGATTAGATTCTCCTTAAATAAGAATTATATTCAAAAGCAATATCTAAAGAGCCATTTGTGAGTAGAGGGATGGGATAAAGAAACTACCAACTGTGGTGCAGGGAAGTATTTGGTGAATGGAAGTTCCATTAGTGACCAAATATAAGAGTTTCCACAGCTTTTCAATGACGGACATTGACTAATCTGTTCATCCAAGAGACATAGAACTACAAAATGTGTGTAGTTTAAATGAGACTGCCTTTATTATTAAGACTTCCAGATCATGTTTCAGCAGCCATTAATATGTGAATGCATGCATTTCTTAATACTACACTGCAGACAAGACTATTTTCAGTCCTCTTGTCCTTCCTGCAGAGATTAATGTTTTAGATGACTGCTCACCCTTAGTCACAGCCCTGGTAGAGCGACAGCCATGCCACTCCTTAAACTCTCTGCTCTGGCAGCAAAGGCCATCCGGACCGATAGCTGAAGAACAGCAATTTTTAAGAAACAGGTTGCACAACAAATAGATAAGACAAAATGACAGTTTTTTGAACATGGATTAAGACCATCGTTGAATGAATAAATTTAGGCTTCATTTGGGTATGAAAAAAAAAACAGCTAATAGCCTTTCAGTTAAAAGAATATGTTTTCATGATTTCCTGCAAAGAGAGGATTATAGACAGATGAAATACACCAAAAACTCTTTAATTATTTAAACATTACAAACTCACCAAATGCTTGGCTTCTGTCATACGGGTTCATCTGCCATTTATTAAATACTGCAACAAAAAAAAGTATGCCAGATAGATGAGCGAGAGATGACGGCCATAAAAAAAAACATCCATTATAATGTAGTAAAACTACCCACGAGCTACATTATTCTGAAATGAATGAAAAGTCATTTGTAAAATCCAGCTACAGTTTTACACTGATGTTTCCTATTGATGTGATTGTGGAGGAGAAAAAAGGTTTTTCCATTTAACTTCTCCCCAATTTAGTCATGTTCAGTTCCACCCACTAGGGCTCATCCAATCACACGACACCAACAATGACAGGAAGACTAGCTTGCGTCACCACCCTGCCGACCCAGAAAGAGATAGGCCGCTTGTACCATGTTGAATTCCTGGCCACAAATGGCTGAGACATCACCAGGGATGAAACCTGCAATCACCCCCATGCTTAGACTCCTGAATTACATTTTTATAAGTAAATAAAAGCTGATGGTTGTGTTTGGCTAACCTGCTCCTCCTGTCTTTACTGCAGCACGACCCTTCTTCCCCTCCTGCTGATCCTTCAGAGTCTCATAAACGATCTGGATGACTGGGATGCTGAATGCCTACAAAGCACATTTAAAAGTATCCCTAACTCCACAGAATCACCATAAGGTGCCTGGAATTGTGTATTCTCCACAATCTGATAATAGAAAAATATACTAAGCCATTATGGCTTGAAGTTTTTAACAAAAACAATTAGGCCTGTCATAATAAGTACATAATACCATAATCAATAAAAAAAATATTAATGTCAAGTATTCATATAGTAATTAAAAAATGTAACAATGTCCTACATGACTAAACTGTATGTTTGTGTGTGTAAGAGAGAGTTCAAACTTACTCCAGTTTTTCCGCTCCCTGTCTCAGCAGCCTGTGGAAGACAAATGCTTAAATGATGGCCATAAATAATATAACAGCAACGGATAATCCAACAGGTCACCTTACCATAAGAACATCTCCACCGCCGAGAATGAGGGGAACAGACTCAGCCTGAATGTCAGTTGGCAACCTGGCATGTAGAGATGAATATATCAATCACGCCTTTGTTCATGTGTGTCACAGATTTAAAGGCTCAATTAATGGTGTGATTCTCACATTAAGTTAAAGAAAAGGCAGCTATCAAGACTGGATCATCATTTTCAGATGCTGAGCAAATGTGCAGACTGTTACCAATTAACAGAAATAACGTCTGATGGTTTATGTATTTTATTTGCTGTTTTCAGTAATTTGTTGATTCCACTGAAAAGTTACTGTTATTAATATTAAAGTTAAGACATGGTATCATACCAAGACTGGTTAAATGTGCTTAATATAATCCTTTTAGAGCTCTAAGCACAAGTGTTGCTCAGAATTTGCAGTTTGTATAATATAATGTACAGCCGTAGCCCAAATTTCAGTCTAGAAAAATCTCTGTGGCAGCTGGTGGCCTAGTGGTTAGGGAGTTGCCACTACAAATGTGGGTTCGAGTCCTAGGACTGCTAGTGGCACCACTGATGTACCCCTGAGCACACACTGCTCCCCAAGTAGCTTCCCACTGCTTCACTTGGTGAATGAGTTAAGTACAGAGAAAGACTTTCACACTATTCACACTGTGTGGTGAGTTCACCCGTGAAAATAAGGAGTCTAATAATAATAATAGTAATATCATTCTTATCATCATTACAGACCCTTTGTTAGATAATTCAAGCCTCATATAACCAATCAAGAGTTATAAAACCAAATACCAGTGACTATTTGCAACTATTTGGTTGTTATTATTATTACTACTATGGTTATTATTATGAGCTTTATTAATGTGCAGGTAGCCGTTAGCTGGCTCTGCTCGCCGTGTCACTCGGGCTAGCTGTGTAACGTTAAAGCCTACTCACAGCCAGTCCATCTCCTCCACGGCCTGAGCAATCTCAGGCATCACGCCCATTTCTGCACAGAAAAACACACAGTTAGACGCTCCTGTCCACGAAGAGTCGTATCACCTAAAGAGGAAAGTCTGAAAGTAAGTTTACCAGAAAACGCAGCCATGATCTCTGAGCGCAGACACAGGAGAGACGTGGAACGGACCGCACTACAGACCGGGCGCCGACCGTAAATAAGTCCGTGTAACCCGCGGAAAGGCTCACTTTAGTTCCACTCTCACAGTCTCTCCTGCAATTCCTGTAAATATTGTTTCGTTATTTTAATGGAAAAAAAAACATTCAATTGTTGCTTCAAAAATGGGCTTTTGCATGTTCGGCTGTGAATTATACAGAACGGAATTTATTTGAAAATGATTCGTTTGTGCTCATGTGTCGGTTCCTCCGGATCCCTGTAAGGAACGGGTTGTGAATCTTTTGAAGTTGAGCCTCTCAGGGCACTGTAGAGTGACGTCGCCTTCACTTGAGACATGGCTGCAGATTTGGTTCTTGAGGATGAGGAGGAGAATATTTTGTACGATTTGCTGATTAACACCGAGTGGCCGGCTGAGACAGACACGCAGGTTTGTAGGAGGACCGTTTGTGGCTGTAAGGACGGGCTGATTCTGAATGAGAGCTGCTGGTTCTGTAGCCCAAAGTACTCAGAGCCACGTAGACCAGTCTGTACACTCTTAGTGAGAGCATTAGCATTAGCCAGATAACTTACTCTCAGGGCTACTGGCTTAGTAGGAAAAAGTGTTTTAAGGAATTTTAGTATTCAGTGCATGTATTAACATGGGTAGAGGTGTATGAATAGAGGGAAACCAGTATTAAACACAACCAGGCACAAACAGGACCAAATTAAAACAACAACAGCTACAATGACAACACCACCAAATGGTATGAATGTAGAAATTACCAAGTACAATAACACAAGAACTTGAGCTCCTGAATAGACTTGTACAAACAGTCATAGTCGGCTGCTTGTCCTTTTATGTTCTGAATACTGGATATCCAAAGCTCCATCTGTGTTGGACATGTCAGACTGTAGTGAAGTGAAGTGATCGTTTGTCATGTGAACACACCACTGCACACATTGTGAACAGAATTAAATTATTTCTCTGCTTTTAACCCATTCACCAAGTGAGGCACCTGGCAGGCATGAACATAAGTACCTTCCTTAAGGGTAGTACTTTGGATAAAATATCTTCCACAGTGGTCCACAGATCTGTCACCTTAAAGACATCCTCAGAACATGGTGGATACAGCATTGCATGTAACTACATTTATAGGAAGCATAAGTTGTCTGTAACCAGTTTCTCTTACTGTGTTTTGTCCATGTTTTTCATTTTGCAGTTGCGTGGATTTCAGGAATACAGTTCTTCTGTCATCACCAAAGCTGTGACAGGTAGTTAATTTCTAATGCTGAGCATTTTTTTCTTAGACTGGTATAAATGGGTCATGTATCAGGGCACGATAATATTTTCACGGTTTCATTTGGGTTGTTTATTCTTTGCTTTAACCACTAAAACATGCATCCTCAGGGCCGGACAGAATTTTCTTTTAAATGGACAATCTCCGTTCAAAACCTTATGTATGTTATCCATGCCCAAGCTTAGTTCTAAAAATTAAGCCTAATTCTAGACTGCAACAGAAAATCTGTATTCAGAATGCTATGTAGTATGGGCTATGCTTAGAGCTTGACTGAGAAACAAACCTTAATGACCATGACAAGGCTATTTTAAATACTTATATATACATATGTATTATTAAGGAAAGCAACAGGCCAATAGTGCTGTTGAACATCACTACTAATGCTAAACAATCTACTTCTTGAATGGCTTCTAGAGCCAGAATTAGCTTTTAAGATAAGTATGAGTCTGGCACAGGTCAGAGTTGGTGTGTAGTGGTGGGGGGAAAGTGATGGGATTTGTGGTCTAGTGTTTGGACTGTTTGCCATAATATCTAATGTGAATAAATATTTGGTGCTTCATCAGTAATGATAATTCAGCCATGTTAATGCTGTTTTCCAGGACCTTTCCGCTTCATATTGCACTACCTGTGGTACAGGTAAGTTATTGTCCACTGTTAAATACTGTTTACATTGTTTAAGAGGATGTTTAGAAGCCTACTCACTTCTGCAGTGAGGCTTATGTTGTCTCTTTGGCTCCAAAATAAATCCAATTATGTTAACACGAGGCACACATCTTCTGCCAAATGGATAATTTTGTTTGTGCTGCTCTTTGAGTAATTTCATCATTTCTGCCCAGTAAAAAAAGCTTATTTGTGTTTCAGCCCTTCAAGTTCGTCCCTACCCCCTGGACTGGTGCACCTAGCAGCAAAGCAAATCAGCTGGCAACTGGTGCTAGCAAGGTGATGCTAATAGCTTTTGACTTCCGTTGGTTTTTCTGAGCCTAGTAAGGCATATGCGCAGTACTATGTGATGTGGGCTGCAGGCCCCATGCGGCAGCACTCATTATACTAACCACACGAGAGAATTTGACGGAGCACGAGGGTGAGAACTTGCTTGATGAGGCCTGTGCTCCTGCAGGTGCTCTGCTGATGCATTAAGAAGTACCTCCAAGGATCATTACCTCGATGCTGCCAGAGGGTTTAAGAAATAAAGTGTCTGTCTACGACTGCTGCAGTCGCTGCTGATGTCTCACTTTGCATGTTCTGAGAGTTTTTCAGATTTGTATTGAACTTTGCTTGCTGTTAACTTTTGTTTCTTTCTTTTACCAGAATAGAGAACTGAATCTTGAATTCTGCTCATTAATATACGCCACATTGTCAGCTATTTTTATTGTTGATGTATTGGTAAACTTATTGAATTGAGACACTGCTGTATCATAATGAATTGGATAATTTTGTGAATCATTACAACCTTAATAAATGTACAGGCCTTGCCAGAATAGCATATTATACACCTTTATTGTTGGAATTCTGCCATCATCCGCAAGTAGCGTGGATTGTTATTAGAATGACTAATTATTATAACTATTATTATTATAGATTAAAACTTTTTGATGTCCAGACACCTTGAAATGAGTAAAAAGTAAACACAGAAGCTCTGTCCTAATGGTGTTTTTGTCCTGTAATGGGCTGTACAGAGAGTAGCTATTGGCTTATGGCAAGAAGGTCCTGGGGTCGATTCCTTCTGTGTGAAGTTTGCATGTTCTCATTGTGTCTGCATAAGTTTCTCTGGGTTGCTGAATCAGCCCAGACATGCATGTCAGGTGAATTGGAAACACTAAATTGGCTCTAGGTGTGTATTTTGTGTGTTTGCCCTGCAGTGGACTCCATTTTGCGGTCTTAGCTGGTGCTATGAAGCCAGACTGCAAGACTACAACTTTTTCAGTTTAGAACTTGTTTAACATTGAGTAATTGGTGGTACCAAGCTTCAAGCAAGTCCTTTGACAGGCGTGAAATGTTATGTAAGAAAATGCTCTATGCTATCGCTAAATGCTATTTGTTAGTGTGAACAGTCAGACATTGAGGCAAGCCGAAGTTTTACTCCTCTCTGTTTGCCTCTTATGCAAATAGTGGAAAGACAAAGAGACAGCAGGCTTTAATTAGATATTGATTCGCAGAGGGAAGGCAATCATTATATGTGTTGAAATGTTTGTTTTTAGACGTTTAATCCTTCAGTTGTGTTTTCTCACTCAGTCTTCTTTTCCCCTCTGTTTGTGTGTTTGCAGTAATGGGAAGCTCCTGGCTGTGGTTCAGGATCAGTGTGTGGAAATTAGGTAATTCTGCCTTTCATACGGAAACGTTTTCCCTGTTACTGTAATTGGTTCATTTTTTAGCTTGTCACTACAGATGTTGGACTCAGCAAATCTGTTGCTCAGACTGATAATTTGCCACAGAAATTCCAAAACCAGACGGTCAACCACCCTTAAATGCCCCACCTTCCATACACATTTTCCATTCTTTTGACTGATTTATAAAATTGTCACCATTTAGTGTGTGTTTTTTTTATTCAGTGCTGCAGTTCATATGGATGTGATTTATGGTGAAAGTGCACTGGAGAAAATAGGGGCTTATCTCTGGTGCTGATTGAAAGTTAAAATAAGTGCTCACGTAATTGAAAACCTCCCTGTTCTACTCAAGGTCTTGCTCAAAGTCAATCTCAGCTATAGATATTCTTTGTGAAGCTCATTTTAGCATGCAGTGTTGTAATGCATGGCTCTTTCTTTCATTCTCTCAGGTCAGTTAGAGATGACTTTGGATCTGTCCTCGGGAAATGCCAAGGTACAGTGCAGCAGTGCCCTCTGCATTGTTTCTCTTTTTTCTCCTCCATTCATTACTCATTTGTAGGTACAACAGCTATTTTTTAGCCTCTCTTAGATTGATGGAGTGTCAGAGGCGGGGGTCTGTCAATTTTGAACCCTACTACAAATATGAATCTATTCTATTGGTCCTAAAGGTTTGTGACTTGGTCTTGAAACTATCAAACAAACAAAAACAATTCAAACTGAGTAAAATTTACCTCAGCTTCTCTGCCTGATCAAGACTGTGGGTATTTAGGACTCACATGGTGTAGCCATGGCAATGTTAACAACCACATGGCAGCAGAGTCTTCCTGATTTTAAGCTGGATGTTGAGTCTTCATACAATATTGAATTTAACTGTTGGTAGGTGGCTATGATGGATCATTCAAACAATAGGAGCATTTGCTGCTTGAGTTGGATGAACCAGCAAACTATGCAGAAACTATTGCGCTAATTTACTCACTTTTACTCACATCAGCTCAGGAGAGAGAGGGGAAACAAATTGCTCATTGCTCCCAAAAGCCCAATTTCACTTGTGTTAAACTGTGAAACCGATCTTTCGTAAAGTAGGCACTGCAGACACTTTTTTTCAAAGTGGTTTGATGTGAAATAGTACATTCTAGTGAAACTTGCCCAGTCATAATCATCAGTGTGGTGGTGAAAGGAAGTAGTCTGAAGTGTCTAAAGCATGTGAAAGCTAAGTGGTTATGAATATATTACTGATGCCTGAGACAGATCTGTGAAGATTTGGAACAAAATGGAACGTTTGTGTGATATTTTTGTACTGAAAAACAGTCATGTTTCTTAACGTCCATTTTCTGACCTATTTTTAGCCCATATATTTCTAATATATATAATGTGTGTGAAATACTGCTCATAATTCCTCATAAAGAGTTGGGCTAAATTCCTGTGGGTAGAAATAAGTCATTTGGTGCTCTTTTAGTTTTTTAATGTCCACAGTAGAGAGGTATGTACACAGTGCTGTTTATCATTATCATCATCTTACTATTATCAATATCACGTATGTATACAAAACTCAGGGGACACGGTACTTACGGACTACGTGGGTGAACTAGTTTGGTAGCGTGCAGCCGAAAAATATGCAGAATACACAGTAACAGGGCGGGAGTGTGGATAGTGGTGGGCCGTTATCGGCGTTAACGTACTGAGTTAATGTGAGACTCTAATCGGGCGATTAAAAAAAAATATCGCCGTTAATCTTTTCACAAAGTTGGGTTGGGAGCTGGGTCTATACTACGCAAGCTGCCTACTGTGAAACAGGGACGTCACTAGGACGAAAAGACAAGGGGGGCTTAGCCCCCAGGGTTGTAGGAAGGAATTAGCGTGTATGGAGGGCTGAACACTTTTCACCAAACCTTTCCGTTCACTTAAGGAAACAAGTAAAGTTAAGCAGCGAACAGTTATGAAAGTGACCATTTGTCATACATGAACACACCACTGCACACAGTGTGAACAGCACGAAATTCTTCCTCTGCATTTA
>JBBPDC010000156.1:14908133-14919620 GCA_037974485.1 Hemigrammopetersius urotaenia | reverse complement strand
GGGTGGGTGGGTGGTATGGTTAAGTTGGAGGAGGTCCTTAAATTGGCTTGTATTGACAGGATACAAGGTTTGCCCTTTGTGTGTGTGTGTGTGTGTGTGTGTGTGTGTGTGTGTGTGTGTGTGTGTGTTTGTTTGTGTGTGTGTGTTTGTGTGTGTGTGTGTGTGTGTGTGTGATGCTCAGACCTGCTGCATATCATAAATTATTGTCTCAGACACATTTTATACATATAGGTTACTTTATAGTAACAGCAATACACATTATTGTCCGCAACATTTAAATTGGAAAGAATATAGCTCAAAGCCTATTTCACACAAAGTTATTTCTCACTTAAGAGGAACACTGTTTTGTTATTTTTTGACCTGCCTTACCCAAACTTGCAAATGCTTCTAAACAGTGGACCCTAACTTGCGTGAGTTGATGCATAACCCATGGGTCAAGCATCACTACGCACTATAGAAAGCCATTAGAATTGAGCAAGGGTAGACGCGTCTTTCTGGTATAGTGACTTCAGAAATTTTGTTTGTCCGAGATCTTCACAGATAAGCTTTTACTTGCACTGCGATCTTGTGAGACTCTGGAATTGGATTTTCATGCAGTAATGTTTTATCTGTTGCACAGTTTAAGTATAGGTGCATTATATCATATGAAAATGAAGTGGAACAACTGGAAATTTGTTGTTCTGGAAAATGTCAGGCATTCTGGAAAATGTCAGCCATTCTTTAAAGACAACAATAGTGCAACATATTTCCAAGGACACTTGGAAGAATAACTCTTTGGATGAGCTTTAGCTTTAGACCTGATTCTGCGTATGAGGGATGGTGGTAGTTTGTGTGTTTGTGTTTCGTTTGTTTTGCTGGAATCAATCAGGCTCTTATTATGGTCGTGTAATAAAAGCGGCTTTGGTGTAAACATTGAGAGGGCTCAGTAAGCTGTTTAAGCTGTTTGGGGGCTATTTACAGCCAGCTTTGTTGCTCCACAGTGCCTGTGTCTCTAACAGACTGCAGTAAATCTTGGACGAAAAGCGTGAGTGAAAAGATGTCCTCTTGACCATTACTGAAAATCTCACAGCTCTGTTGGAGACTGTTCCAAAGGGGCTCATGTGTTGCTTTTGTGGCTTTGTTTTTCTCGCCTCCCCGGTCTCTTTGGACATCTCAAGTGAAATGTTGTGTCTGTCTGTCTATCAGACTGCCTTGGTGTCGCAGTGGCTTTATCTCAAGAGAAGAAGAGACAGCGGCCTGTCTCTTCGTCTTTGTCTGTTGGTTAAAATCTGTCAGAGCAGCATAAGAAAGGCTGCAGTGTCTGGCTGCGGGCCTGCTTGAAGTAGCCACATTTGTAAAGTTGTAGTTATGAGATGTGCTTAAAGTTTATGACCTAAGTTCATTTGACCGAGTGTAAAACATCTTGAAGGTTAGGTTAGGTTGTATTGTAAGTCTAGTTGACTTGGTATGTCAGCTTGCTCTTACTACACTGAACAAAAATATAAATGCAACACTTGTTTTTGCTCCCATTTTTAATGAGCTGAACTCAAAGACACAAAAGACCCCATCCGCAGACCATGGACACATCCAGCATGTTCACCTGCATGACCGTCTGAGATCAGCCACACGGGTGCTGCAGCAACAATCGGTTTACAAAACCAAAAAATTTCTGCACAAACTGTCAGGAACCGTCTCAGGGAAGCTCATCTGCATGCTCGTCGACCTCATTGGGGTCTGGACCTGACTGCAGTTCGTCGTAACCAACTTGAGCGAGCAAATGCTCACATTCAATGATGTCTGGCACATTGGAGAGGCGTTCTGTTCACGGATGAGTCCCGGTTTTCACTGTTCAGGGCAGATGGCAGACATCATGCGTGGCATTGCATGGGTGAGCGGTTTGCTGACGTCAAAGTTGTGGATCGAGTGGCCCATTGTGGCGGTGGGGTTATGGTATGGGGAGACGTATGTTTTGGACAACGAACATGGGTGCGTTTTATTGATTGAATGCACAGAGATACCTTGATGAGATCTGAGGTCCCTGAGGGCCATTGTGCCATTCATCCATGACCATCACCAGCATGATAATGCACGGCCCATATTGCAAGGATCTGTACGCAATTCCTGGAAGCTGAACACATCCCAGTTCTTGCATGGCCAGCATACTCACCGGACATGTCACCCATTGAGCTTGTTTGGGATGCTGTGGATCGGCGTATACGACAGCGTGTTCCAGTTCCTGCCAGTATTCAGCAACTTCGCACAGCTATTGAAGAGGAGTGGACCAACAACCCACAAGCAACAACCCACAAGGAGCTGTGTTGAATTGTGTGAGGCAAATCGTGGCCACATCAGATGCTGACTGGTTTTCTGACCCCGCCCCAGTAAGGCATATTTCAGAGTGGCATTTTATTGTGGTCAGTCTAAGGCACATCTGTGCAATATTCATGCTGTCTAATCAGCATCTTGATATGCCACACCTGTGAGGTGGGATGGATTATCTCGGCAAAGAAGTGCTCACTAACACAGATTTAGACAGATTTGTGAACAATATTTGAGAGTAATGGGTCTTTTGTGTATGTAGAAAATGTTTCAGATCTTTCAGTTCAGCTCATGAAAAATGCGAGCAAAAACAAAAGCGTTGCATTTATATTTTTACAATGTCTTATATCCATGAATTATATTCAGAATTTCTAAATATTACTGGTTGAGGATGAACATGAGGCATTGCAGATTAAGTTTCATTGTCCTTCATTCCATAGAATACATTCTCTGACCTCTTTGTACAAATGACTGTGCAGATTTAGTCCCAAAGACCTCCATTCCATTTATTTACTCATGTGACCTTTTCATACATGAGGCAATTTGGAGTAGGTTCATTTTACCCATTCCTAATCTTATACAGGTCTTGCAGATGTGGTTCAATTGACCTTCATTGCATCAATTAATACCTGTGACCTCCATGTACATGAGGGAATGCAGATTTAGCTCAAACTTCAATCCCATACGTAAGTTCTGCGCTCTCCTTTATACAGTAGCGGCTGTATATTTAGTCCATCAATCTCCTTTGTATATTTAGATCTAATCTTCTTACACATCAGGCAAGACAGACATGGTTCCACTGACCTCCATGCCTTATATTAGCTCTGTTAACTCTGAATAACATGAAGCAGTGCATTCATATTCCCATGACCTCCTTTCCAAAGATATACTTCTGTTGTCCCTGAATTGTACTCCATTCCATATAACCACCCATACATAGAAGATAATGCAGATTTAGTTCTATTGAACTCCACTTGATAGATTTAATCATTTTCCACAGTGCAGGATTCACTCCATTGTCTGTGCATGTGTGTGTTCTCAGGTCATGCCTGCAGTTGATCACTGATTGTCCTCCTCCAATTCAAGAAGAACTGGATCTCATTAGTGCCCTCTCACGATTGGAACACTTTGGAGTTAAAGTCCTGCCTTTACAAGGTAAACTCCATCCTTTTTAGCCAAGCTGCTACTTTTTCTGTCCTTTACAGGCTCTGCTTCTTTACCGTGAAGGCAAGACAGGAGTAATTTCATTCAAACTGTTTAAGGCAGGTATCAGTAGTTAGAGTTCCAAAACACCCTACTCCCTAAAGCTGAGTGAGCACATGATGAAACTTTGATAAAGGTTTAAGTTAAGCAATAGAGTAAGAAGTAGAACATTTTGTACTCTGAGGGAATTCAGGAACCCACTTAAATACAGCACAGTTGTTGGCGGGCAAGTTGTATGGTATATCATACTATTTTCACCTCTTTCTATTTCATGTGTATTTGTAAGTGTTGAATCAGATGAGCTTTGTCCATGTGAATTCCCTGTATTCTGTTGCTTTGAAGAGAGAGAACAGCAATTCTGTGTTCTTTTTCATTTTCTGCCATCAGTCTAAGGTTCAGGAGAACCGCCTTTTGTAGACGGCTGAGGAAAAATGTAGGGAAATGATCATGATAATGATAATGTTCCTGTTGAAATGCTGCAAAGATTTGGCATTTAGGAAGACTTATCATCTTTGTTTACTGATATAAATTAAGCTGTCCTCTGGAAATCTCGTTCTCTCTCTCTCTCTCCCTTTCTCTCTCCCTCTCTCTCTCTCTCTCCCTCTCTCTGGGTCTCTCTCTCTGCTGTATCACACCATCTGTCAAAACATCTTCCATTTCTCTCTCTTTTTCTCCCTCTCTCTGCCCCATTAGCCTCCATTGATTGTACTCTCCATTGGAACATTAAAAGCTTCTCTCTGAGTTTAGAGAAGATTCATTCTTATCCATGAAAGACGGGGCTTGAGGGCCTTTCCTCACTGAAGTTCTCCTCTAAAACTTTTAAAGGCAACATTAATGCTTCAATAAAGCCAGTAAAACTCTGGTCTTAAGCTTTTCTCACCTTCACCATATCCCATAAATGCTCACCAGCAGCACGGGTGTTTTTCTAAAAGAGCCCATATTTGAGATTTTCCTCAACATATATATATATATATTTTTTTTTTCTTGAACTCTATATATTCCATGTTGAGGTGTTCTGGACTCATAAGGAGGGCAGTTTCTGTTGTGAGTGACATTTCTATGCATAATTAAACACGCCCTTTATTACTGTCATAGAGATTGATACACTATGTGACTGACACATATAGACCTTCGAATAAGTTGCAACATTTCAGGCACACTCATTGCTAATAACTGTATCTAACTCAAGGCCATCCCATATCTATATAGCATCAGCATCAGAGTGGTGGAAAAAGCGTTGTCTGGAATGATGAGTCTTGTTTCACTACTAGCAGTCTGGATGAGTCTGGGGTTGGTGGATGCCAATCGAATGGAACCTACTGAAATCTGAAATATGTAGTGTATGAAGTAAAGTTTGGAAGTTTGGTGGAGGAAGGATAATGAGCTGAAGTTGTTTTTCAGGGTTTGAGTTGCTCTCCTTCGATCTAGTGAAGGATCATTGTATTACTTCAGTATATGGCCTTCTGTTATTTCAGCTTAGAGTTGCCATGTGAAGAGTCTATGGACTGAATGTTACCTTATAAAACCTTAACAATGATGACACTGTACATCTTTAACTTTAGGGAAAAGAGGCCTGGTTTAAGGTCAGGTATTTGTTTTCACTCTGCTATAAGTATTCTGTCTCTGTATTGCTTTGTGCCTCGCCTTATCTGTCCCATCTGTCTCCTCCTACCCCCGGACGTTTCAAACTATTTCTGTTCCCTGTTCACTAGCCTCCTCAGGGAAGATCCAGCAAAAGATGGAGAGATGAGGAAGAAAAGATGAAATGAAACCACTGAAGCAAATACTACCCTCTATATACACCAATCAGCCACAGCATTAAAAGCACTTACAGATGAAGTGAATAACACTGATGTCAGAGGCACCTGTCGAGGGGTGGAATATATTAGTCAGCGAACAGTCAGTTCTTAAAGTCGATGTGTTGAAAGCAGGAAAAATGTGTGAGAATAAGGATCTAAACTCATTTGACATGGGCCATATTGTGATGGCTAGACTGCTGGTCAGAGCCTCTTAAAACAGCAGTATTTTGTCTGTTATGCAGGGGTTAGAACCTACCAGATTGGACCAAGCAACAGTTAATGTTATGGCTGATCTGTGTACACCAAACTGCAGAGAGAAATAGGATGTATGCCGTGATATTGTTTCATCTACTAATTATCTACCTCCGAATTTCATCACCACTTTTGAAATGTGTTTCTGCACTCTTCTTTTTAATCATTTATATTATTTTATTCATTTTAACTTCATTTGTAAACAATCTACAGATCTGTTCATCATTACCAACCAGAGATGTTCACAAGTCAAAGTCCAAGTCAAGTCTCAAGTCTTTGTTTATGCGACTTAAGAGCGACTCGAGTCTCAGACTCGAGTCCCCATCTCTGTTACCAACACATCTGTTGCTCTACTGCTCAGTTCGGTCTGATTTGTTCTGAGCAATTCTGATAGGAACAGTTTCAAGTCTGTAAAAGCTACCATGAAGAAAGCTATTACAAGAAATATGTACCCGATGCTTAAAATATTGTTTTAAGATCGTTTAAAAAAAAATGTGAGCCAGTTTCTTTATCGTCAGTTTCTTTATCTTGTATTAAACTATAAAATACGCTCTGAATGAATGTGCTTACAGCTCAGTGATTTAATCAATAAAACTATAGTAGCATATTAGGTTAAATTTATACACGCATCTGCAGCCAAATCAGTTCGCATTACTGACGACAGTGAGTTCAGTGCTTTCAGCTTTGGTCATTCACACTCTCCAGGTTGCTGTGTGAGTTAGTGAAACTAGAGTAAGTGTTTCTGGCAGGTGCAGATGATGGCTAGACATGGCCTGCGAGTCTCAGGTGTGGCCCCTGCTAAGTTCCCGCAGGAGCTAATCTTCTCTGGCGTGGACTGGCAGTGCTCCTGGAGACGGTCCTGATCCAGCTGTTCAATATTTCAATACAGGGCTCAGTCAAGCATCAGGGACGCCCCACATGGCCGTCCAATTACCACACATCACTCTACCATCACTCAGTGCTCTTCAGGGGAGAACTCGCCCCGACCTCAAGCTGTTTTTGCATGTGTCTTATGGGTAGATACTTACATACAAGCTTCAAGTGTGTTGTAGGACAGGAAACATGCCATAAAATAAGTATTGTCATTGAGCTGCTTCATCTTGATCAGACACTAAAAGTCAAAAATTTGGGAGCAAATCTACTTGAAGTTATTGCCATCAAACAAAATGGTCAGATAAAACCAGTGCTTTTTTCCTTAATAATGTAAGTGGAAGATGCCTAAAACTCCTCCCTCCAAATCAGCTTGATTTTAATGCCTGTATACATTTCTTTTTTTGTGGCCATTTCATAGGTTTTTTACAATATGATCATTGTATTATTGCATAAAATCTCAATTTTTTTGCGCTGTGATCTTTATCTCACACTAATAACACTTATCACAACATAGCCGCATTAATATCCTTTTTTCTTGTCAAATTTGTACCACTGTTGTAATTTCTGCTAGCATGGGCAGTCCTATGGAATTTGTAGGTTTGCTTGATAGTCAATTAGTCATGTGGATTAGTCACATGAGCCTAATTGTGAATGTTTTTATGTCTGCAGATAAGATGTGTGAACAGAACAATTTTTATTTTTTTCAAGGCTGTGGTTCCAGGGAACAGTATTACAGCAACATGATGAGCTTTAGTGATTTTTGTAGTGCTATGTTAGCTTATTCTGATAACTCATGTTTTCAGGTGGTACCTATACAGAAATCCTATACAGAAGTCAGACATATTTGTGATCTAGTTTACCGTTTGTTATAAGAAAATGCCTTCAGACTTGACTTGTTTTTGAGCATTCAGTTATGCTTTTCTTTTCTGTACATTCTTTTGTTTTACTTTTGTATTTTTGTTTTTCCACACTGGGATTAAAGCTGTTTATGGACATCTAGAATAGGTCATAAACTGTGAGTCCCTCAGTAAATGCTTCTGCTCAACGCCTAAAGCGGTTACAGGGAGTATGGAAGTCACTGATATTTCAATTAAATAGGAAAGCCTGTCTAATTGTGGTTTGCCTAGGTGAACTAATAGAAAACAATAGGATAAGCTTTGGTAGGATGACAATAGGGGAAAACATTTCTTTATGAATTAAATTGCGGAACTATTCCTCAGTAAACATGTCACTTGTCCGTCATAGCTGAGAAAAAAAAAAACTAGTTAATTTTCTGTAAACCACGTTATGGCTGCCCTGATTTTTGCTCTGGTGAGCGAAATAATGTGGGCTCTGGTATGACTGCGAATATTGGGAGATTATCAGCCTGTCTAGTAACCTCGGTGTAAACGCGACCCTCAATGTAAACGAAATAGGGTCGACTGTGTGTCGGGACATTTGATTTATGCCTGGTTCATCAATCCATGAACAGCTCAATGGTTCACAATATCTTTGCACATTAATACATAATGCAGTTCAAATTTTAGCACTAGACAATTAGGCTAATAATAGGAGATTGTGAATAATTTAAACTGTGGTAAGTGACTGTTGAGAGTAAAATCCATGGTGGATTTTTCTGTCTATTACTCTGATACATCACTGCACACCAATGTCACATATTGAAGAAATGGTTACCCTGGATTTCAATGAACAATTTGTACTGTGTTCTCTCTCTCTCACACACTCTCTCCCCCTCCCCACAGTGCGTTTGCGTGATGACCGCCTCTCGCTGATAAAGGAGTGTATCTCGCAGTGCCCCACAGCCTACAAACAGTCCACTCTTCTCCTGGAGCTCGCCAAACTACTGCGGGTGGCAGGTAACACCTTGCATACCACTAAACTAGCTCATTTTACATTCATTTCTATAATTCCTTTTATCGCAAAAGTTCCTTAATCTAGGCCATCTGTGACCTTCCGCTCCAGCTCGCGCCCTTTTTTTTTTTATAATTAATTCCATTCCGATAGCAGAGCTGTCACAAGCAATTCTTTGACAAAGTGAGACCTCAGGCAAAACTCAACACTCGAGGCAGATGCGAGCGACACAACGTGAACCACTGCTGAGGCAGCCTGCATGGTCCTCCTTCCTTCGCCGGTGTACATTTCAGCACCCGGGAGAGAACAGCTCCTCTCTTATTTGCTTAAACAGAGCTAATCTGTCAGCCCTCTGCTGAATGCATAATGTACAGCACCTTTATGTCCCGTCTAAAGGTGAATACAAAAAGAGAGTGCGTCCGTCTTGAGGAGAGTAAGGACAAGGGTTCATGGGAAGTTCGCTCAGTCTTGTTTACCAGGAGCATTATACTTCTAATGCTTATTCAAATCTCAGCTGTGCACCATGTTCACTGGAATTTACATGTGAGTAGCTGATCAAAGAGCAGATTAATGCTTTGGAGAGAGATGGGAGCTAATCCAGACGTTTATTAGCCGCAATGTATCCTTATTTTGACTTCGACCTTAAACTGTTTCTTGCTCATATGCAAACTCACCCACTCTTTTTGGCCCATTGGCCTTAGCCTTTGTTTGGAGAGTTTTACTTGTTGAAGGCTTTTCCAAAGTACTTAGGGTAGAATGTGAGTGGACTATAAAACTGTCTGACAGCAAGCACGCATCAACACAAACTTCTGAATGCCAACAATACCTGAATGACGTACTAGCCTTGCCAAAAAAACCTGTGTGCAGTGGGCAGTGCTACCTTCATCATGTACCTCATAACAAACTGCAAAGCGGACATTTAAGGAGGACGTAACCACTGATGTTATCCCCAGTTAGCCATGACCATATAAACAGGCCTGGATTCAGCTTTATATTCATGCATAAATGAAAGATACCAGTCCATATGTTTCTGTACTCTGGAATCCCGAAGCTCCATCAGCTTTCCCTGTTGATTTGCTTTTAAGATTAAAAAGCAAATCAACAGGATATGGATATCATGGTTTAGAAAGGATGACTTACTGAGGTCAGTCTCAGTTGAACAGTCCACATAGACTCCCAACCACTTATTACTTGGTCAAGTGAGGTCATATCTCCAACTACAATTGAGGTGAAAATGAAATGACTCATGTTTAATCAAACCTAGTAAAAAAATAATATGTGACTTTAAAAGGTTTATCTTTAGCTTTTGAAATGGTATCTTTTAGAAGTCGCCCCCACACATCTTTTGACCAACATATATCCATGTGCACAGTATGCTATTTCAAACACTGTCAGTGAAATTCTAGATAGAAAAGCACTGTGTTTAGCAGGATTAAGGGAGTCAGGTAGTTTCACCGTAGTATTCAGGTAGATATTTCTGATACACTTTGGGTCAGTTTTCTCTCAAAGAATTTTCACAAAATCACAACGTGTTTCTGAAGTTTGGCTGATACGTTCTCATGCAAACATCAGTTTAAAATACACAGATTTCTTCACTTTGTCCTCAAGTAATAGCCGCTTCCTCCGATGATGGAGAAAAACACGCACAAGCCAGAGTTGCCCATGTGTTCATGTCCTCTCTCTTCATTCATTAGACATGCCCAAACGTTATATAGAATGAGTACTAACCAAACATGACATTATGCAGTTATCTCCATAGTCATAGGCACCCTTTAAATAATAATATTTTAAAATAATTTAAACACATCTGTGCTCAGTTGGTTAAATTTCACACTGGAAAAAAAAGATTTCCGCCTTAGTTTACATGTACTATAGATAAAGGTTAGATATGTTCAGTCTGTTAGACCTAGACATTTACCAAGGGTGACAATATATAGAGAACTCTTTCTAAAGAGACTGTAATGTATTCTCAAAGATGGCTAAGTAGATCTGAACCAAATCATTTTCTCAAATCAATAAATATGGCTCCATCAATGCTTTGTTAATGTCTTGCTTTTTCACAGAAACATGAATTGGATCTACTCTCTGAATTGATTGTGTGTTCAATATATCAGGGTTGATGTGCTCTGTACACACTGCTGTATACCTGTCTGTGTGTGGTTTTATGAGCATGTATTTATAGAATGTAAGCTTTTGAGATCAATGAGTAACAACAACAGTGACTTAAATGATTAACAATATGAGGATTTCTGAATATTAACTGTATTATACCTTTATTTTACCTTTCTCACATCCAAAGTCTTCTTTACAGCTTCCTACAAATGATATCAATGCAGTTCAGCTGCATCATTTTATGCTAAAATTTCATATGTGTATGTTCAACCAGATAGGCTTTATATTATTGAAAATGGTGATTCCAAAGTTTCTATTGTAATACAGAGGGAAAAAAAAAGAACTTGCAGCTTGGGTGAACGCCGATAATCTCCCATACATCCATTTGCTCTTTGATCAGCTATACACACATTTGTATGAAAAACGCCTCTATCAGTGTTTTGATCGTGCACTTGCTTGATTAATTCATTTACTTACTTTGGATCTAGATCAAAGCAGCTCAGAAAATGCTGCTGTTGATGTGAAGGAGAAAAAAAATCCGCAGTCATCCAAGAAGTTATCAAGGGATAAAACGAATGTCTCCTAGGACTTCAGTTTATTGCCAAACAAATTAATATTTTGGAGCTGCGCGTCTGGCTGGGCTTTTTATTTTCAGAAGTTTTTTTGGAATATTTTTAGATTCAGGCAAGTGTGTTTGGCTTATTTCGCTTTATGTAATTTTGTCAAGAGGAGAAAACAGCTTATCAGCTGCCTCTGATCTTATATGTTTATTAGTTTTCAGCATATTGACTTACCGGTCCATTATGCAGCGGAAAAGCTTTTGTAGAGGATCGATTTTTCAGTCCAGCACTGTGTTGGTGGCTAACAAGCGCTGTGATTGTGGTCTTGAAGAGTTTGCTGATGCTCTTCCTTTTTATTTTTGTTTTTTCTGTCTTCTGTGCATGTCGTGTGGGTGTGTGTGGGTGTGTGTGTGGGTGTGTGTGTGGGTGTGTGTGTGGGTGTGTGTGTGGGTGTGTGTGTGTGTGTGGGTGTGGGTGTGGGTGTGGGTGTGGGTGTGTGTGTGTGTGTGTGTGTGTGTGTGTGTGTGTGTGTGTGTGTG
>JBBPDC010000156.1:14854024-14876140 GCA_037974485.1 Hemigrammopetersius urotaenia | reverse complement strand
TGTGTGTGTGTGTGTGTGTGTGTGTGTGTGTGTGTGTGTGTGTGTGTGTGTGTGTGTGTGTGTGTGTGTGTAGAATTTTGTTGGGACTTAAGTGCATTCATAATTTCTTTGCTCTGAGAATGATAATGATTTTAATCTTGTTGGTTAGGCTGCAGCTTCTTGTCTAGGCTAGACGTAGTATTAGCAGTCATTTTACACTTACATTTACAGCATTTAGCAGACAGTTTTATCCAAAACGACTTCCATTTATTAACTAGAAGGGGCAATCTCCCTGGAGCAACTTGGCGTTAGAGGTCGCGCTCAGGAACCCAGTGGTGGTATGCTGAAGGTAGTATTAGAGCCCATGACCTCTTGGTCCAGAGGCAAGTATCCTACTCACCCATTTTAGTAGCTGAAACAGTAATAGTAACAGCTGTGTTAATGATGTAGTATTAACAGTTAGAGTAGGAGCAGTAGTTGCGTGAGTGAAATAGTATGTATTAGTTACAGCAATAGTAGCATTAGCAGTAGATGCAATAGTAGTAATGGCAGTAGTAGCCCTAATAGTAATAACAGTAACAGCCTTTAATAGTAACAGTAGTAGTAATAATAGCAGTAGTAGTTTGAGTTACAGTTGTATTAGTTTCAGTAGTACTAACCCCTGCATTGCTCTGGGTGCCATTATAAGTCTTTGTTCGATGTTGTTCATTACTGGCCCCGACTGTATTAGCTTTATGTGTAGAGTAAATTAAAGTGATAGTTTTTATAGGAAAATATTTTGGGCCAAAAATTTCTTACAGGGAAAATGCTGTTTTTATTAAGTATTCAGGCCCTGTGCTGTGATTTCTGAAGTGTTTGGGCAGGTATTGCCCTAACGAGGACACAGTTGCCTTACAATTGGCCTTTTTCTGTGAATCATTAAAAAGTTCACCTTTTCTGGATTAAAGACCCTCTTAATTCAAGTACAATTCCTTTAGACTGCTCTAAAGTAGGCTGTGTAGGAAGGCTGTGAAATGGAGACCAATGAGCGTTTGTTAGGAAATTAGAGATAAAGTTTATGTATGAACATGATCCTAAAAAAAATAAAGTGTCAAGTTGTGAGGAGGTGGAAGCTGCATCATTCTACCGTGGCACTTTCTAGACAAGGTGTTCATCAAAGTTTAGCAGTGTGTGCCAGACAGCATTAGAGTGATGCGGATAAAATATGAGAAAAGGTTGTGTTGTCTGGTGAGAAATTTGGGTGAATCTACCAGGGTCTAGACTAAAAGGGTTGAACACTAATACAAACAAGATCTACTAACTAGTAATGAATTGTATCTTTAGTTACTTTCTAAGGGGGTTGAATACTTTTTGCAAGGCGTGTGTAATGGCTATGCAAACACACACGCAAACGTATAAGTGAGTCCTTGTTGTGCATCACTGTATTTGTCAGATGCAGAGGGAGCCTGTAGATTTCCACTTGGTTGGGAGGCCACAGAGTGGGCGGATGTTGTGAAGTGTAGCACATCAGAACTCATTCAGTCTGTCCGTACACACACACACAGATGATGTTTCACCAGCGTGGGTGGATGCTCTGAAGCAAGGAGAATGACTGTGATGGTGGAGGATCTCTCCCTCTCCTCTGGGGTCTCTTTTATAGCATGATGTGATATTGAAGAGTATAGCACATTATTTCATTGATATGTGTGTGTGTGTGTGTGTGTGTGTGTGTGTGCGCGTGTGCGCGCGTGTGTTTAAGAGAGAGAGAGGGGTTAGTGGGGGGCAACAAACAAATCTTTTTCTTCTTACCCATCTCTGTGAAGTGCAGACTAGCACTTAGTCAATGGTGTCAGCTTCCAATGGCACACTCCCACTTTGGCCACATCCCTAGACGCTGTGCACTTGCAGCACTCCCTTTGGGGATTTCCTTTCTTTAGAAGCCCATTTCTTCAGAGGCATCAGCCTGTCACACACCTGCCTGCACCATTATCTCATTAAAAACCCTTCCAGAGCATTTGCTCATCTACCTAGTATCTACTGACTACTGTGAGCTCTATTTATTCTTGTAAAATTGTACTACTTTTTGCATTTTACTTTCCCTTAGGTCTTTTTAAAAGGTATATGATTTGATATATTTTAACAGTAATAACTTGTTTTAAATGACCATTTCTGAACCTCTTTTAATCCTTTTAGAATTAAACTGGCTGGGTTTTTTTTATTGTGCCTTTAAGACTGATGTGTGGTAATTGGCTCTGTTTCTAATTGACTGCACTGTATTATGCATCATTTAAAAACACGGACTCAAACACTTTATCTTGAATGGGTGGAGCTAAACTGCTGTGTGCTGAATTGGCATATATATGTAAATGCTCTGAGCTATTTTTACAGTTCATTTCCACATATAGACTGAAAAGTGAATGGGTTTTGAATATTTGCCATTGCTCACCTACCACATTAAAGGCTCGTATTTAAAAATGGCAGGGAAAAAATCCACACTGTGGACCTACTAACATATTTGGTCTTTCTATTAACATATGTTGACTCTGCATTTGTCTTTCTAGAGAAAAGCATTCTTTCAAAGCTGAGAGGTCATGTTATAAGATGTCTTTTGTTTTTTTTTTCTTTTTGTGTAATTGAGCTAATGTCATTAGCTTCCTCAGCAGTGCCGCATTTCAAACAGGAATTTCAAGCAGCGCTAAATGAAGGGTGCAATCTTCCATTAAGTTAAATGAGATTTTTCCTAATGCTCTGTGAAGGTTGTCCAATCTCACAACTGTTGCTGGGATTCTTGAGCAGAGCATTGTTAGGTCAGTCGCGCTGTTCACTGTGGCCTAGAAATGTCTGGAGCTATGCTATAACTATGTTTCCCAGGCGGTTTCATAGGAAACCTCACCAGAAAAATGTGCTATGGATGTTTTGTTTCATTGATCCGCACCTTCTTTAACAACTTAAAGCAAAGGACAAAGAACAGACTAGACTAGATATTGTGTGTATGTGAGAGAAAAGCATTACTCACTTTTCATGATACAGATGCATAGGCTATGAACATGATTTTTTTTCTTTCTTTCCAAAAGAAAGTCTAAAAAGATTGGTGGAATATAGTCTGAAGTCTTCATTGGAAGTTTATTGTATTTGCATACTCAGCACAACAAAATCTGAATTCATGCCATAAAAAAGTGGTAGACTAGAGAGGGAAAAACTCATACTACATTTATACATTTTAGGAGACTCTAATCCAGAGTGGTATGCAAGTTTTAACCTACTTCCAGATTACGGCTACACAATATATCGCAAATTTACCGTCATCGCGATATCAACATGCGCAATATACGTATCGCGACTGACTGAACAGCAATAAATGGTGTTTTTCCAAAGCGCTTCACCCAGTACCACAGAGAAGAGGGCAAAAATGGGAGGCATTAAAATGCTCTATTTAAGTAAACTATTTAAAAAAACACATCGGAATGGTAATATTGCATTTCATATTTTTTTATGATTAGACTAGTCAGCATCTAGAGTCTATATCACCAGGAAATTCAAAGCAGAAAAACATTAGCACTATAAAGGCTAAGTTTTTACTTACTTATCGCATGTGATATCGCCATTGCAACACTCAACATTATCGCATATCACATGTTTTCCTAATATCGTGCAGCCCTATTCCAGATATAGCTGTACAAATGTAATGTTTGGGTTTTTGCCCCAGGTTCTCACTGTTCTAGCAGAGTGGTCCTACCCAGATGGAGGGTTGAACCCTAGTCTTCTGCATGGAGGACAACAGTGTCACCCGCACTAACTACTAATACCCCTAACTACTAATACCTCTTCTGCTTTGTTGCCCTTTCTCCCACCAGGAGAGCAGGATTTCACTTGTTCTCCATTGGACCCCTGCTATGATTGTGTCATCACCAGGGTTCAGACTCCCAGCCTCTCAATGCTTAGTGTGAGCTGAATGATTTCACCTACATTTTGTGAATTTTTTTTTTTAAACAAAAGCATAATTACTACAGTAAGTCCCAAGCAAATAAGACTGCCTCAGGATCAGTACTCTGGCAAAAAGAGAGCTTTTACCAGCATTTACGTTGCATCTCGTTTTTGTCATGTGATACATGTTTGTTTTCGAGGACGAAAGCAACACTACCTGAACTTCAATGGCGAGGAGATTGCAGTTTTGTTAAATATAGTTTTGTTCCACCAACACTTTAACAGAATTGGGTTGCAGCCGGGTTTAGTTCTTGGGGCCTAGTGTTCTTGCTCTTTTCCCTACTGCTTTCAAATCCTCTTATTAGAGGTTCATATCTATATTTATGTATAACTGCTTTGAGTCACAGGTCTGCTGTAACTAAAGTGCTGTACAAATGGAGTAGAATAACATTGAATTGAACTTAATTCAAATGTAGCCTCTAAAGCAGAGGGACCGGTATCTATCGGTGACTCATTTGGTACCAGGCCGCACAGAGAGACAATAAAATATTTTATTGATTACACAGGTGAACAAAAAAAATTGTAATCATCAGAAACCACAACACACTTTTCTAAACCAGTTTTTCGGGCTGATTTCAGATGTGCTTTTCTTTCAATCACATCAACTTTTTTGAATTATGGGTAATATTAGATTTGCAATAGACTTGCATGCAGTTTTTATTAAACTGTGTCAGTATTTTACATTTACATTTACGGCATTTAGCTGACGCTCTTATCCAGAGCGACGTACATCAGTGTGAAGTCATTTTCAGTGTGAAGTCAGATAGGCGCACACTGTGGCATAGATATAAGGATCAGTGTCAGTCAGCAACCACTGTTTCTTCAAAAACGCTTAACATATGGTTATTATATGCTAATTATGTCAACTAGCTTCATCACAAAAACTGTATGTGTGGGAGAAACTAAACACAGATTTGATCTGTTATCAGAGTCTGAAATTTCTTTTATTTTGAAAAAAAAATGCTCAATCATGTGATATGGTACATGAAAAATTTTGCCCACAAGCTAGCAAAAACGAGTAAAAAACAGACACACGTTGTTTTTAGTTGTATCTTTGCCGGTCCGTGAAAATATTGTTTTGCATGAAACTGGTCCGTAGCACAAAAAAGGCTGGGGGCTGCTGCTCTAGAGCATCACACACCTTTTGGAGCACTCACAGACACACAGGTGCTCCCCTCATCTGGGCCTTGCCACCCACACATGCTCCCACGCACCCACCCCTTTCCCAGGAAAAAAAAAATTATATATAAACCGATCAACCTCCTGTCAACATCTCATGCAAATGAGAAATGCCATTTGGCCCAATTAACATGGTTGGAATTAATTTTCATATTAATCCACTCTGGGATAATGATGAAAGGAAGGGATGAGCTTATGAAACACACTCTCTCTGCTTCAGGGTGTCATCTCCTTGGTGCTCATGACATAATAAGTGGTGGAGAAGCTAGAGGTCAAGCATGATTGACTCTAATGGAGTGTATTAAGAAAGTTTATTAATCGATTTGGTGTAGAGGATGTGAGCTGAGAGGAGTGTCATTACGCTCTTCCAAACACACAGGCCGAGAGAGGTGTCTGCCTAATTGATTTTCACATCAGTGAGAGAGAGGCAGACCGAGTGGTGTCAGTAGAGTTTAGCTTAGTACACTTATATCCAATCGCTTTCATACATGCAGGTGGATGCTTA
Organism: Hemigrammopetersius urotaenia; assembly: GCA_037974485.1. Taxonomy (NCBI): domain Eukaryota; kingdom Metazoa; phylum Chordata; class Actinopteri; order Characiformes; family Alestidae; genus Hemigrammopetersius; species Hemigrammopetersius urotaenia. The sequence goes on along the minus strand of JBBPDC010000156.1, from coordinate 14,870,514 downwards.
TATATTTTATCCTCTCCCCCTCTCTCTCTCTGTTTGTCTCTCTCTCTCTGTTTGTCTCTCTCTATATATATATGTCTCTCTCTCTCTGTTTGTTTGTCTCTCTCTCTGTTTGTCTCTCTCTCTGTTTGTCTCTCTCTATATATATTTATGTCTCTCTCTCTCTGTTTGTCTCTCTCTCTCTGTTTGTCTCTCTCTATATATATTTGTCTCTCTCTCTCTGTTTGTCTCTCTCTTCTATGTTTGTCCCCCCTCCCTCTCTCTCCCTCTCTCTACCTCTCTCTTCCCCAGTTCTTTCTCATTCTTTCTGCCTCCGTAAACTGTCATCATCACTTCTCTCTTTTTTTCTTGACCTTTTCTCTCCATTTTTTCACTTTGTCTTTAACTTTTTTCTTTCTCTCTTCCACTCTCATTCTCACTTATTCTAACTTTGTTTCCCTTTCGCATCGGCTCTCTTTTGCATTCTTTCATTCTGACTCTCTATCCCTTACTCATTTTTTCTCTCGTTTTTCACTTTTTTGCTCACACTCTATCAGTAGGCTGAGTTTCTTAATATGGGACATTTTTTGTGTTTTGGACTTCTGTAATGTTAAGCCACAAAAAATACAAAAAAGGTCCCGCATTAGGGCAACTCACCCTTTATTGTTTTCTCACTTTCTTTCTATCCTTTCTTTCTTCTCTCTCTCTCTCTCTCTCTCTCTCTAATGCTCTCTCTTGTTCTGTCTCTCTCAGCTCTTTCTTTCTCTGCCTCTATCTATTGTTATCTTCTCTTTCTCATTAACCTTTTTTCTCCTCTCTTTCACAACCTTTGCTACTCTCACTCTTGTAATCTACCTTTTCTGTGTCTCTCCTGTGCTCGCTCGGTTTCTTTCTCACATTTTTTCATTCAGTCTGTCTCTCATTCTCCCCCCTTCTCTCTCTCTTACTCTCTCTGTCTCGTTGTTTCTCTCCTGCACTTGCTCACTTTTTCTCTCGCTCTATCACTCCCTCACTTTGTTCCTCTCAGTATTTCTGTCTTTCTCTGTTTCTCTCTGTATTTCCTCATTTTTTTTAAAAGTGAAAGTATTTTCTGCTCTTTTCTCTCGCGAACCATCTCTCTTGTGCTCTCACTCCTGCTCCTGCACGTTTTCTCTCTTTTCCCCTCAGAAATCAGGCATTTCCTGAACTGTTAAATTGCGCTTCAGTCGCTCTGAAGGGAAATTAATTACTTTCTCTCTCCACATTCCCCTTTCGCTGACAAGCAGAGAGTGTAGAAGCCACCACAGGGGAGAACACATTGCTCTGTCTGCGTCCTGGATCAGTGTGTGCGCATGTGTGTGCATACTTTGTAACAAAATCAGAATTCACTAACCGATTATTGTAGCCAAAAGGATTCACAATAATATTATAATGATATCTATAGAAAGTTTGGGCATGATCATATTAAATGTATGAATAATAATAAGTATTATTATAACAATGCTCTCAGGAAAATACAGCTTTACATTTGTTTGTGTTTTGTTCCCTTTTAAGCTAATGAATTATACTCAAAATACAATGATGGCTTCATCCTAATATGCACTTGCCACTTACTGTTGAATCAGATAGTTATGCCACTGGATTATTTACAATATTATATTTTTTACAGCAATGATCAGTACTGATATATTGTGACTCCTCTAATTCATACAAAACATCCCGGAAGGTTATTGGTTTAGATGTCTGATTTTAGGAAAAACCTTAATTAAAAGTTTAATTTATAGTTCTTAAGTCGAGAGTGAAATCTGCGTTGGCCTTTGAACCATTACTGTCAGTTAGCCTTGACCCAGCACATAGGCGAAACTAAATTTGACCTAATATGAAATCATATAGTACAACTAACTACCTCATAAGGGTCGGAAAAATTTGCCTAGTGACCTCAGGCTCACTTCAGAGAAGGAGCACTGCATGTTGCCTCAGCCATAGCAACTCCAACCACTGTTTCTTCTTCTTTTAGGATGTATATGCCTTGTATTTATTTTTAGAAAAAATCTGAATGTGGCCAATATTGTATATGCAGCAGTAAATGTTGTTATTGCAACAGAGTACAGCAAGCTTAAGGCTGTTTAACTGAGACTGCCTCTGCTGTATTGATCAGTGGATTGTTTGTAAAGCGGGAGGCGAGATGAGGTTAACCCAGTGCTTCCAGGCCTCAGGTATGCTACCATTTCAAGTATGTTTGTTCATGTAATCATCTGCCTCCTTTTTACCACTCCTCTTTCCCTCTATCAATCCTGCCATTGCACAGCCTTATGCTTGTCATATTGCTACTGTTGTATGAATAGCTCCAAAATAGCAAAGTTGTAGGAGAAAAAAAAACAACTTGTAACTTTGTATATGTGTTCATGTAACAACATTTCATACCAAATTTGTATTAGTGCGTTCATTCTGAAATGCTTGCACTACACATCAGGTAGATGGTGTTTTAAAATGATGAGAACTAGTATACATGGATTTTTATATGTACACTTGTCCTTCACATTATAATGTTTAGACATTGCATTGAATTTTGTTGTTAAAGACGGTTAAAGACTGAGATCAGTGTTAATCCTGTTAAAGCTTGTTTGTGATGTGCTAATGTATGTTTGTGCTCATCCAATGTTGGTGTTGAAATCAAGGGTGTTAACAAGGGAGACATCCTCTACTCTTCAAGCAAGGCTTTAGACTAGAAGGAAAACCGCTTTGAAGATTTAATTGCTGCCATGAAAGCATCAATGACGTCATGTACTGATCTTGAATGGTTATATTGGAGTCACAAATTCTAACTCCTCTCAAAGGTTGATGGAGCTCCAGCATTCCAGTTCTGCTAGTCAGCAGCTTGATGTTTAAATCCCTCTCTCTGAAACTTGGCATTTAGCTTAAAACAGTTGTCTTCAGAACACTTCCCCAGACAGTCCATGTTTTTGGTCCAATCCAACTCGCAATCCACACGGAATAAGCAGCAATCTGGACTGTCTGAAGGCCCTGAAGACTGGTTTGAAGTCTCCAGGAGGAGTAAAATTAGCTTCCAGCAAATAAATCAGGTGCAAAAACTCGTTAAGCCCCAAGTTCCCTGTAGACCATCAGTGCAGTATGAAAACTGTTTGGTGTAATGCTAAAGCTCAAAAGTGAGTGACATGAGCAACAGCAAAGTGATTGAGGTGCTGAAGCAGCACAATGAAATTAGGAACACAGTGTGATAGACTGAAATGAAAGTGAAGATTCCTTTCTTGAGTAATAAGGAAAAAAAGAAGTGATGGAGAAGGTGCAGGAGGGCCTCGACTACCAGTTTGCACGTGGCAGGATAAACATTTGAGAGGTGTAAAAAGATTACCACAGCAGGAGCTTGCTTTTGCTTCGTTTGCCAAGACGAAATTATATATGGCAGCAGCATGCTAGCGAAACAGATCCCAGGGATAACACTGCAACCCACAAACCTCAGCTGTCCCTGAAATGCTGCCTAGAAAAAGTGTTGAGTAGTATTTTGGCCTCAAGAGAATGTGATAGAAATGTATGTAGCGTAGCAGTTAGCATCATTTCCTGGCGTTTTGGTAAAAGTGCGCTTAGAATTCCAACTCAGTTTTCTTTTGCTGTGTTCATCATCTTGAATACAGTGTCCTAGTCTTCCAAACATCGCTTTTATTTCTGCTGTTACAGCACCATTGCCTCCAAAACATCACCTGTACTTAATAAGAACTTAAGGATGACCAGTCAGCTCATATTCATGTTTTTTTTTTTTTTGCTTTAACCCACATCTTGGTCACAGTCACAATCACTGCTTTTTGGAGTCTTTTTGTCCTATCAGCCTCCCTCCTTCCTCTACTCTGCATTCTCTGCTCTTCTGCACAGGATAGACCTCTAATAATTTTAAAAGATCTTAGAGGGTTAGCTACTTGGCCATAATGAAATCAGAATTGAGTCCTGACTGCATTTTTGAACCTAACCATAACCTTAACCTCAACCCAAATCTTACCCTGACCTTAACCTTAGCCCTAACCACACCCTTAGTTTCATAACAAAATCTGAACCTAGCCCTTTTCCTTAACCTAGGGGTGCACCGAAATTATTTTTTTTTTTTTGGGCCAAAACCGAAAATGAGGAAATATTTGTCCGAAAACCAAAACACTGAAAAAAAATATTACACCAATTTTTTGTAATATTGCTGTTATGCCTGGAACTGTGTGTACTCAACACCAACATCAAGCATTGCAACTGCACAAATTAATATGGTTCAAAGAATAAATCTGAAATATTATGCAATTAAATATCCTCTCTCATAAAACTCTCTCTCTCTCTCCCTCTCCCTCTCCCTCTCCCTCTCCCTCTCCCTCTCCCTCTCCCTCTCTCTCTCTCTCTCTTTCTCTCTCAGTGTGAGATGAAGGATATTGAGAATGAGGAGAATCGCTGTTCTCTCTTCCTGGAACTGTTGGAGCGGAGTAGAAAGTGGGAGGAGTTTCAGCACCTCATGCTCCTCCTACAAGCATGGCCACCAATGACTCACATGAGCAGGTATGTGGATATACTTCCCTCTGCTCACCACATTTGATCGGTTTTTACCAATTTATCTTGTAACTGATTATTTCCTTTTCACCCTGCTACTACAACTACAAACAAGTTTGGAAAAAAGTTTAACCAAACCAAAAGAATGTGGTTCAGGAGGAGGACATTTTAAAGGAATGGGACAACTTGTAATGTTAAAGTGTGTCACGTTTCATGTTTTGAGTACAGTGGTGTTTGAACATTTGTGAACCCTTTACAACTTAATTAGAATATATTTCTGTATATGTATTAACTAAAATATGAACTGTAACAGATTTGGCAGGATTTCCACATAAGTCCTAAATTAGTGAAGAAAATTATGCAGTATTATGTATTTGTGCGTATGTGTATGTCTATGACCCCTTGGATCTGATGTGACACCCCCCCACACATTCAGCAGTAACTGCAACTAATCATTTCCAGTTACTGCTCATCAGCTTGGAGGAGTTTTAGTCTATTCCTCCATATAGAGCAGCTTTAACACTGGGATGTCAGGTCACTTCAGATTCTTCCACAACATTTCTTTTGGGTTTGGAGTTTGACTTGGCCATTCAAAAACCTTAGCTTCAATCTTCTTTAAACATTCTTTGGTACAATTTATATTCAGAAGGTTGTTTTATATTCTGTTGTCTTGCTGCTTTACTTACTTTCTCTTCAGATTCAATTCATGGGCAGGTGTCCTGCCATTTCCTTTAGAATTTGCTGGTGTTGTTTAGAATTCATTGTTCTGTCAATGATCGTAAGCCCTTGATGCAGTAAAGCAGGTCCAAATCACAGATAAGGGGTACGGTTCATATACTGGGATGGAGGGTTTTCTTTTCTCCAAACTTCTCGTTAAAACCCAAAAGGTTCTTTTTTGCTCTAATCAATCCACAAAACCTTTTTCCAATAGACTTCTGTAGTGTTCACATGACTGTAGATGGGCAGCAATGTTCTTTTTGGAAAGTAGTGGCTCCTTGCAACCCTGACATTTTCTCTATTATTGCAAGCCTGCCGTGTTCTCCTGATGGTGGACTCATTAACAGTTGCCATTGGAGAAAGGCTTTTAGTTGCTTAGGAGTTACCCCGGGTTACTTTGAGATTTCGCAGACTATTACATGCCTTTGTGTGATCTTTGTTGGTCAACCGCTCCTGTGGAGGGTAACAGTGGGCTTAAATTCAATCCATTTGTACTCAGTCTTTTTGACTGTGGACTGGAGGAGTCCATACTCTTTAGAGATGGTTTTATTAATGTTTCCTGCCCGATCAGAGCACCAACAACTGTTTTTCTGATATTCTCAAAAATCTCTTTGTTCACTTCCACAAACGTGTTGAGAGGATCAGACTATGATACATCCCTTTCTTTAAATAAACACACTGTCACCTGATTATCACCCCATTTATTAAAACAACTGATTCTAATTTCACCTTCAAATGAACTGATAATCATATGTGGTACTTTTCTCACCCACAGACAGTGTTGGACAAGTGACTTTAAAAATGTAATTAAACTGATTACTCCCTTTAATCACATTTCTAAAGTGATTACTTTATTTCAAAAGTAATTAGTTACATTACTTGTTAGATTACTAGTTATTTCCTCACCCTCTAAAGAACTCTTCAGTCAGCTCAAAAACGTGAGACAGCTCACAATAATTTTCTTGCCTTTAACCGAGATGAATTTAAAGTAATGGTTATATTTCCAGCTGCTGAATGCATACTTCTCATTCTCAGTGCTCACTTTGTTTGAGCTGGTGTGGCATGCATGTAGGTCCCCTGTTTATGATGTCACGCGTGCAACTGTCAGACACCTGCCTGTCGGTTACTGTGAATTATTATTTTTTTACAATATAGATGTTAAAGCACTCTAGTTTGTTGATAACGCAGCAGAAATGTAATGTTACTTGAAATTGTGACGGTAATCTAATTATCAATTTTAAAAATTATAACGCATTAAATTACTGCGTTACTTAAAAGAATCATATTACAGCAACTGCCCAACGCTGCTCACAGATATGTGATATTGAATCGTTTTCCTCAATAAATAAATGGTGTTATGATTTTGTCTTACTGGGTTCTCTTTACCCACTTTAAAGACTGTTGATATTTTAGGTCATCTTTATGCAGAATTTCAAGCATCAATGTATATTCACTTTGGTATTTAAAATGATGCGCCACTGCTTGAGCAGCACAGTTTTCAAAAGTGATCCTTGAAGTATTTTTTGTGCAGGAATGCACTTCATTTTCCTGTGGTTTTGTTATGGCAGATGGAAGCAGTCAGTCTCTGAGAAGCACAGGCCATCCACTCATCTCTAGTAGAAAATAATCTTTCAGAGATAGATGGGTGGATGGATAGATAGACCGACAGACAGATAGGTTGATGAGATTGTTGGTCTGATGAGCTGAATTGTTGTGTAAGGTATTTGAATGAGTTTTTGAGATTAGAGTGGAGGACAGAATACAGATGATCAGAAAACTGCTCGCTAGCTAAATCAGTGCTGGTCTGTGAGCATTAGGAAAGGAGAAGGTGCGTGCATGTGTGTGTTTGTGTGTGCGTGTGTAGGACAGAAATCAGAAGCTTGCTGATTAGGCATTGTGCTGAGATCGGAGAAGACTGCAGGGATTTGGTTGTTGCAGTGTTTTGGATGCAATGTATGGGCATAAGTGGAAGGTATTATTATTATTAATAATATATTATTATGGTTGGTATTATAGTTATTAGTTACATTTTTCAAGCCTCATAAACCAGCCATAATTTAACAGAAAACTAAAACTTTTTTTGTTTTTGTTTATGCTTTTGAATGAACATAACAAAACAAAAGTAATGAAAAGTACACTTTTTAACTTGCATTTCATGATTGATGGACCAAGACAAATACTACAAAATGACTTGAAATGAACTCTTGTTACATTAAAATACATTACAGTTCCCCTTCCTTCGGTATAGTCAACATTTCAGAGATACTTTTGTCTTGTCAGCAGAAATGTACAGCACATCAACCAATCCACAGGTAATCACAACAGGTGCCATCTGGCTTTGATGCTGTTGTATAATGCAGAACTCAAGAGAGTATTACTGCTTCTCATGATTACACACGCCAACAAATCCCACCAGGTCACAGCTCTGTGGTTATTTCATTCACTGGAGGAAAACGACTGGCTTTGTAGTTGAAACACACTCCCTTTCACCAAACGTCTGCTTTGGGATGGCTCTGAGCGGTGCAGGACTGGACAGGTCAAGGGAATCTGGAATGATAGAACTCTTTGTAGAACTAATTGTATAAATTGTTATCATTCCAGATAGTCTATTCCAGCTATGCTGTGCCTGTAAATGTTGATTTATCAAATGCATTTTCAAAATATTACTGATTTAAGATATAACTAACCTGTCTTTCTTCAGTTTAAATGGGGGTCCGGTCTTGTAGCTCATGCAAAGCGGTAAGGCATTGTTAAGAGTTCTTCCTCTCATTGTTCAATGGTTGGATAAGCAGTTGTAAAGTTATTGAACTTTATTCTTTCGGCAGCGATACATGCAGACAATAATTCACAAAACACAAACATTTCAGCCACAAACTTTCAGTTCTGATGCTCCTATCCATGTTGAGTCAGCATGGGCACTCAGATTCTTCTGCATCTATGCAGACCCATTCTCAATCTGTGCTGCACTGTGTTCTCACCTTCTAGTCTTTATTTTTCTTCATTCAAATTGTATTCTATATATGCTTAGAATACTAAACTTTTTCAGTAATGGTGAGCCTTAAATCGTCTATTAAACCAAATCATGAGTTGACTGTATTGTTACACCCCTAGCCACAATACATAAAAGTGAAAGTAGAATTTCGCAGCAGCACAGTGGCAATGCAGGTACAATCTGGCTGTCAGCTTTATTTCACTGCTCCAGGAAAGATATTTACCCCACAGTTATGTAGCAACATCAGTTCTAAATTCTATTGTATTAATTCAGGAGACACACTGTGTTGTGCGTTAGAAGTCAAAGTATGTGCTAGAAAGGCCTTTTGGGCTTTCTGCAAATGTAATAAAAAGAAACAAAATGCAGATAACCAAGTCAAAACCAACAGGAGCAGCTAACGCTGCCGCTGTGAGATTTGTTTATGACTCGGCTGTACCCGATGAAGTGAACAGGTTCTCTTCCACTTTGGCACCCTGGGCTTATTAACTGCCAGATCTCCAGGTGTGAACTGGATGAAATCGTGCTGAAGTGCTGCAGAAGGCACGTACACGGATCAGTTAGCTGAGAGAAAATTCAGAAAGAAGCTGGATTAATGGCTCATAACACCATCGCTTATCTCCCACACACAGTTCTGCTCTGTCTGTTTTTGGCAGTTAAAAGATTACATTAAATGATGGCTTCATGCAAATTCATAAAGATTACTTCTGACTTGATTCATTAAGGGGATTAGGTGTGCATGCATTTCCACTTTACCTTTCATATATATCATATAATATATGCACTATACACTTGCCTCAAGTAAGTTTCTGAAATTTCAACTGTAAGTTTCACTTTTGTCAAATGGAAGTATCTAAGAGCAACAGCTCAGCACTACCACTATTCAAACTCTCACAACCAGACCAGAACCCCACTTTCCAATGCTCCATGGTCCTGTTTTGATTCTCACATTCCCATTGTAGGCACCCTTGGTGGCGGGCAGGGGCCTGCATGGAGACTCTGACCGGTCTGCGGCTATGCTGCCCCATACACAGCAATCTCTTATGCACTGTACTAACTGTAATTGGGTGTTTTACGTATTTCGAACACATCTTCCACAATTGTGTTGACTCTGCTGGGTTGGGTGTGGGAAAGCAAGGAAAACGCTTGTGGTGTTGAGTTTGAGCAGGGGAAGATGTGCAACTATATACGAGGAGTAATCATTTTAAAATGGGAGCTTGTTAAACCTTGGACCCCCTTTAGCTTGCATTGCTTTAGTAATCTTGGGGAACACAGCACCTGAGGAAGCTGAGACCAAGTCTATCCAGTTCTTTTCAAATAAATGGATGAGTGACATTCTGGCTTGGGTTCAGCTCCTAGCCTCATGTAACTGTTTGCAGTGAATGTGTCAGCCTGAATCTAAACGCCAAACCACATATTTGATCCAGCATTGCCTTCTCTTCCTTAGGCCATAGGCTGACTTAGCTTATTAGTCTAAGAACTGTCCCTTTGTTCTCAAATGTATATCCTTACTGCCCGAAGAAAGCCGTTTATCTCCAAGATTACACCTGCTCAGGAGATGAGTTACAGCCATGGTGTTTTAGACAGTTTTATAGCCCTTTATTTTACCAAGCAGGGAGCGTGCTTTGAAAACAATGCTTGGAGTGCAGCAGGGGAGAGCAGAAATGAGTTATCCAAGCACATTTTGGTTTCTAGATCAGACTTAATGCCTCAAATGGCCAGTTAATTAGCTGCCAGGATTCTATCCAAACCACATGCCAAAATGGAATCGGATAACCCTCAAAGCAGTAACCTCTGGAGTAGCTTTGAGTTGAGAGCCAAGTTTAAGCGCTCAGTGATGTAGGCTTCTGGTCAATGGTGGGTTTCCAATAATGTCCATATAACCCACAACCCTCCAACAGTTCAGTACATAGTCGTTTGGAGATTCTATTAGAAGACTGCGTTGATATTAGAGGAGCAAATTGGTCTGAGTGTAACAATTTTTATTTGTCCTTTGCTAATTTTTTTTCCTTTACCAAATTAATATTATTCATCATTAATGATCACAGTCAATACTATTTCATTGTATAAGCCTGTGCATGATGTCTGCAGAGAAAAAGAAGCAGCATCACATAGATCTGTCTTGAATCCCTCACTCCATGGGTAGTGGATTAACAAGGAGAATCAGACATTTTGATTGGACGATTCCCTAGTCAGTGCACTAGCGGTGAGGCTAGGGGCTGATTAGAGACTTAGCCTATATTGGTATTCAGCACACGCTGAGTTGGCCATTTCGAACAATAGCAGAGTCAGGCCGGATCAGGCAGAGATGAAACAGAGCTCAGCTGAGGTGGGTGCGGACAGAATTTAATGTTATCGAAGGTGTGCTGGAACAGGATAAAAGAAAGGCAGTCCCTCCAGCTGATGTTACTGTTTTCTGTTGTTGCAAGCCAAGACACCACCTTTTCTTTTTCTGTGACTGACCCCCGATTCGATTTTTCTCCTTTTATATTAAACTCAAACTTCATTTCAAAATGACTATGCTCAAGCTTCTTAAAGAATTACTGATAACCCCACAGTTAGAAGGACATAGGCAGTAACATGACTTGTACACAGCTTTTATTGATTTTGTTGTGGTTTGGTTGGTTGGTTGGCTGTTTTGGTGTTGTTTGCTTTTTTGTTTTTTTTTTGTTTTTTGGAGGGGGCGTTGGGATAGGGTCTTCCAGGCTCTCTCCTTGTTGGGAGATCATTAGTTCTATCCCCGACAATCTGTTCCCATCTGTGGCTGCGAGTCCAAAAAACATAATTGGCCTTGGTCTGTGTTGAGGGGTAGGATTCACTCCCCATCACTCAACACGATGCTAGCCAGCATGGCTACGTGTTAGCTGAGAGAATTAGCAGTTTGAACAGATGAAGTGGTGCTCTACGTGTTTTAGAGGAGGCCGGTGCTGGCCCTCATTTCCTGTGTTGGTAGCACTGTGCAATAGGGAAAAACCCCATTGCTGAGCTTTCTAAATGTGAGAGTTTTGCATATGTATAGTTGTGTGTGTGTATGTATGTGATCTCATCTGTTGCCATCTCATGCAGTTAACAGATTAAGACTATGCTGTTTTTATAATCACAAACTATGATCTGGTAAATAATTAAATTATGATGGGTCTTTAGATCTATGTCAGCTTGTGAAGTTTCCTTTACGCACACAGCCACTCTCCCACACTCTTACTTCTCTGTACAGGCTAGAGTCCGAGCAGAACCCCTGGGTGTGTCTGACATCAGCCCTGCTCACACACTGCTCCGGCGGGGAAGTGGGCCGCCTTGGGGACGAGGTGCTAGCTATGTGCCGCTCACTCTATGCAACCAAGCACAAAGTCGGCCCGCAGGTACGTGTGTGTGGGTGTGTGTGTGTGTTGCTATAGTGTGCCACAGTGCAGAAGGAGGATGGATGAACGCCTGTACTGAAAAGAATCAGTAGAAAAGAATTGGACAAAAAAATGAATGTATAACTTTTTCTTTTCTGCACTTTGATTACCAGAGTGTTTAAAACCTTTGACAGTGTTAGACTCAGTGTAATAATAACAGAAAAATCAAGGTTTCTCTCTCTCCCTGTTTCAGTGTATTGGATACATCTCTTCTTTGCTTTTGAATGGTGGCCTGAAACTGTCTGCTCTGAAGCTGATGGCCGAGAGTAGAGATGAGCAGCTGCTCAAACTGACCCTGGATCAGATCAAAGCCCTCTCTGAAGTAAGTTCTCATTTAATTTGTCTCTTCTACCACTGAGCAGAGTCCAGACTACAGGAAGAATTAGTTCATTTTAACACAAACACTGTCGATCATTTTCATGACTGAACTGTTTTTACAGCTTCCTATTCTTATATGGACTGAGGAATAGCAGCTTGTTTACATATTACATAAACTGATATAAAAAAATAATTACAGATCAGTTTATCGATGCCATACATTTTTTAGGTGTTCATACACCTTTTTACAGCTTTGTTGCAGCCCACAAATTCCTTGAAACATAGAATGTTTCCACCTTATTATTGTCATGTTATTTATTCATTTATTTAATTTTATATCTGCTATAAAATTGTGTTTTACACAAATATAATAAAATAAATAATGTTAATTAATTATCAGAATCTACTTCGTCAGGAGTACCTACAGTATATATACTAACCATCTCACTTGTAAGTGTGGGTATTTAACCAGAGCTCCCCTAACTGTTGACACCTCAGCTGACCCAAGATCAGATAAGAGCCGTGACTCAAATAGTGGCCCTAAATCTCACTCTTATCTCTCATTGACTGTGGATCAGATAAAACTCTGTCCCGCGGGAGCGCTGCATTATTTAACCTCTCTTCTGGCCAGATAAGTCGTACAGCCTGAATAACGATACCCTTAATCCAAACATATGACTCTCCTCATGCTACGTTTAAAACATGGCTCCAGAGGAACGTGCCCTGCACACTCACAGACCCGTGAACTGACTTGGGAATGGATAAGCTGGGCCTCAGAAGGGTTCTAATTAAACAGTGGCTGACGTCAGATCAGATACAGCTATGTAGTTCCCTTTCAAATGAGGGTTAATCTCTTACGCTCAGGGCCACAGCAACAGAGCTTTCCTTTTCAAACCAGACACAAAAAAGGAGGAAAGGGAACTGTTGGCAGAGGGAGGGGCATGGTAGGTTATCTGTACTCTCATTCAGTGCACATTTTAATAGAAGAGGTTTTCCTTTTTTGTTCCTTTGTTGTATTAAGCTGTGCAAATCTGAGGAGGATGCACATGATGTTTTGTTGATGTTTGTTGATGCCTTTGCATGCTTGTGTCAAATTCTGACTGTAGCCCATCTGTTTATACAGTTTAATAACTCCCTTTATCACTGAAAAGGGTCTATCATAGAATTACTACTGACCAGATATTATTTGGGTGGTGGGCTATTTTCAATACCTGGCTACAAGATGGATGACACAAATTGTGCAAGGAAAAAGATTTGGAAAATGAGACTACTGATTTATACTGAATCAAATTGTGCAAGCATGGTAGAAATGTCCAGTAAACTGGAAAGTAAATGCTGTTCTGGGTACACTTATACCATTTCTTTGCCCTGTCGCTACCATCATCATCCTATGGTGGTAAGTGGAGCTTTTAATTGGTTCCATGGGTCAATTACCATGGGTCATTGCACTAATTACCTTTTAGCAAGATAATGAAGATGATGCACTCAAAATCAAAAAGAACTACTCACATGATGTTGATATTTAGAAGCTATTTTTGTACACCAGTGGCACAAATTAAAACTAAATGAAGTTTGTGGGGCTTTGCTGTGAAGAAGAAACACCCATGGACAAAAACAAACACGTGGGAAGCAAAAAAAAAAATTAGTGAAGTATGAGAAAGTGGTGTGGCAATGAAGGCAATAGGTTGTACAAAACACTGATAAGTTGCTGTGTGTCTCCTATTTTGTCTTCATTTTGGTCAGTAATCATTATAGAAAACATTTGAGCAATTCTCTTTGACAGTGTAGTGTTCATCAGGATTTTGTAATGTTTCTCAACATTCACACAAAACAAAAACATGGTTGCCATGTGCTGTGCGTCTTACTAAAGTTAAAACAGAAATGACTAGTAATATTCCCTGATTACCACCTTAATCCCCTAATACATGTCAGCTTCCCACAGATGAAGGTCATCCAGTAAAAGTGCTATCACTGCTGTGAATGACTCTAGCACTACTCTCTTAATATCTTAAGCCATTTATTAAGCCCAGTAATTGCCTTCTTCCTAGCAGCTAAGACGTCCTGCAGCATATGTTTAACTTCCATCCCACCAGACCATTTGATATACAATCCCAGATATAGACCTGGAAATGTCTTGGGATATCTAAATTGCAAGATATTAATCATATCAAACCCATAAATTAAAGTTTGTTGTCACTATGATGGATTTCCATCAACTGTGTGCACTGCATGAGATGAGATTGCACCTGTAGTGTAAAGAGAGCACTGGTGCGTGCAAAGGACTGTGGGTGCGTGTCTAGTGCGCGCGCGAGAGAGAAACATGGGGAAACTGTGTGCTTGAGAGTTTGTAGTTATGATCCAACTCACCCAGTTCACGTTAGATCCTCTGACAGTGTGGTGTCAGATTTTTAATGTATGTGTATGCGTCATTACCGCGTGTAAGTACCTAGTTCATATGGCGCTGTTGTGCTATTTCTGTTTATTTTAATTAAAAAGATGCTAGATTAGCCTATACACTGCTAATAACGGTAGTGAGCTAAAGATAAAGTAAAGGGGCGAACTGTTCATGGCTGTGCTGTATATTCATGAACCTTGCTCTTGTTTGAGGATTGTGTTCAAATGAACAAAACTTACTAGAGTCCTGTAATTACAGTTTATTGTTCTAGATTTACACTAAGCATTTAGCCCATTTAGCATCTGTTTAACATTAGCATAGTAGTAATTTCTTCCTTTATTTGTTACAGACACAACCAGAATTGAACATATTTATTATTGGAAGGCAGTGGTGGGTCCTGAAGTGATAGTAGCTAAAAAATGTTGGAGAACAGTGGAGAAAACCCATTTGCTTAAATAGATAAAAAGCCAAAACGCAGAAGCTCAAGATTCAGGACACTGGCTCCGGTGTGGCTGGGAGACCTTATGCTAAAAATAAATAAATAGCAGTTTTGGAGTCTGTTTTTCTTGCTGTTAACAGAGTAATGGCAATGGGAAGCTGCTCTAAATTTCCTGTATTTTGGGCCGGGATCTTGGATGAAATCCCTTATTTTCAGTGTTGAAAATTGTGTCTAAACTTTTGACCGCTCATAAGAAAAATGCTACTGTTCTCAGTCACATTGTAGGGGGTTTATGTGCTCATATAATTACTGAGTGCTGTGTGTGTGGGTGTATGTGCAGAATCCTCTTGCGTACCTGTGCGTTCATCTCTGTTGCACTCAGAGCCCACTGTATTGCCGACTGATTGGTAGAGTGCTATCTGACTGGATGAATTGGGCTTTACGTGCTCCCTGAGCACTTACGGCCTCTGCAAAACTCACTAACAGTTCCCCATTTCAGATGATTTAATGACGCCTTACATTTTTCCAATAACCGCCATTTCTTGAAAACCTTGCAGTTTTGTAGCCACATTTATAAAATTCCAGCTTCAGGAAGGTTCGAACATTATGTTCCTTTCATATCTGCTCACATACTTCAGTTAAAAGTGTCATTCTACATTATTTACTGTTGGGCTTGTATCAAGATGCATTAACATTACTAAATAATTCATTCCAAACATCTTAATTTCCCTTAACACCGTTCTATATTCGGCGCATAATTGAATTGGAGTCGAGAGCTGTAACCAGTGATCGTCTTACAACAGTACAACAAAGAAGCATGCGTCAACTTCACAGCAGAGGTCAAGACTTTACTTTGTCTTTATTTACAATATCTTTGGGACAATTATCTTCCAAAGTGTCATCCAATGTTTTTTTTCTTCATTACATTGTAATTAGTGCCATGTGATTGGCTGCTTGACATTCCCAATGGCAAGATCAACCCTGTTGTGCTGTGCTTTCTTTGAGTATCTGATGTGCATCGATCCGAAGCTGCTCATAATGAGCTTGTTATTTTTTGTAGGGTTTTTTTTTTTGCCTTCTGAAATATGAACAAACGTGTTGCATTATCCTCCCTGATAAGGCAATTTTTCATTGCGATCATTTTTTAATTAAAGCCTGAAATTGAAAACACCTCAGTGATTACGAGGGCTATTGCGACATTTTGTTCTGGTAATTCGGCTGCAGTACAAGATTGCAGTTCGATGCAATTCAGTTGTTCAGTTTTGTTTTCGTTCTTGTTGTTGTTGCTGTTGTTGGTTTTGATCATCATGTTTGTTAATTTGTTTTTCTACTTGTTTACACAAATAAGGGGAAGTTACCTATTGAAACGATCATGTATTAATCCACCACTATTAGTATAATTCCATAGAGGGAGGACAAAGCAGCAGCTTTCAGCCTGAGTGAATAATGATTGGTGGTGATAGGTAGAGCAGGAGGCACTGTGTTGAAGGTTGTACTGGAGTGTGTGTGTGTGTGTGTCACAGCAGGCTCCTCAGATCAGGAGAAAAGATGACAAGAGAGTGAATCAGGCAGCTGAGAGGACACTGACCTTATACATTCGTCGTCTGTCTGTCTGACCATCTGTCTCTCTATCTCTCTCTCTCTCTCTGAAAAATCTGTTAGGCTAGTGGTTAAGGCATTCGCCCTGCGATCATGAAGTCATATGTTCGATTTACAAGACTGCTAGTGGCACCTCTAGAG
>JBBPDC010000156.1:14824522-14837970 GCA_037974485.1 Hemigrammopetersius urotaenia | reverse complement strand
GTATGATTTTCGTTCCACTTCTCAAGTGTACACCACTTTGTATTGGTCTTTCACGTGGAATTCCAATAAAATAGATTGATGTTTGTGGCTGTAATGTGACAAAATGTGGAAAATTCGAATACTTTTGCAAGCCACTGTAGCTATTTTGGACATATGAGGTTTCCGCCCGACAGTGACGATATCGAATAGTAGCATAGCATTCGATGAGCAACACTAATCTGTGCATCCAGGCAGATGACAGTCATCGACTCTAGCATTTTTTTCCCCACCAGACAGTTTCACAGACAAGTTTCCGGCAAAAATATAGCTTCAAGTACCAATGGCAATGTTAAGAATGATTGCTACTTCTTCTTGCTGGTGGTCAGAAATGTACCGCTAATGAAGAGCTAGAGGATGGCTAATTAATTAGAGCCTCAACACATGGGCTACAGTCTCTTAATTATACACCTGCAAGGTGGAACTACGAGGTAGGTGTTTCTGAAAAAGGGGCCCTATCAGTGTAGATGCATGAAAATGTGTAGGCCCACTGAGATGATTATCTTGTCTTAATCTTGTCTTAACACATTCTCAGAGTCCTAAAACAGGGGTGTGTATGGGACTCCTGCTGAGTGTGTGATTGCTGGTACAGAGTGACAGAGGCCATATGAGGACTGGGCTGTACTTCAAGAAGAGAACGTGGGGGGTGGGAGTACGGTACAGGGAGTAAAAAGAGAGGGGCTGTTTCAAACTGTGCCCTATTCACTGTACTGTGTGCTATTTTTGGCATCTGTGTTGTTTTATTAGAGCCTTTTGCTGTGACAAGATGTTTCTGGTGTTATAAAACATGCACAAGTATCATGCTGTGAATAATGTAACCAAATTGATCCTTTATTTCATTGTGATGATTATACCATTATATTTGAATACAAGGATGATCAATATTAACTTAGTATTCAACTTTGTTTTTTTAATAGTTGCTTATGTTTAAAGTTACGAATTGTTTAAATATGATGTAAAATATCCAAAACCATATACAATGTTCCGTATGTTAGAATATAGTTTAGTTTTCCTAGCTCTCGGCTGACCAGCTCAGTGGATAGCTGCTTCAGTAATATTGGTCAAGTGTAATATTTAAATATTTTTTACATTTTCACTTAAAAATAACTGAAAAGTAAAGAATAAGCATATGCATGTACGTCTCACCAGCTCCAAATGTTGTCGTTGTTTTTGTTGTGTAAAGTATATTAAAGTGGGTTGTGTTACATTTGGTGTGGAAAAGTTAATGTAAACTTCATGTACCTTGGTTCTAATGTTATGAGGTGATTTGGCTAACAAATATTTATGTATCCATTATTGTAAAGACAGAAAGCGATAGATTAAGAAGTTGATTTGTGATTCGTATTAACCAGGGGTAAAAAAAGTGTAAAAAAAACATCGGTTTCTCCAAACTATCCCTCCTAAAACTGCAATGACATCTCATCTTGCTGTTCTGCAGATGGGAAAAAGACCACTTACTGGGTTGCTGCTATTAAACAGGGGTGTTACTGCTCCCAGATCAGTTCCTAATGTTGGTTTATCCTCAGTGCAGTCGACTCCCGCTGTAGTTTAAATAACAGGGTTTTGGCTGTGGCTCTGGTAAAAATGTGGTCTCTCTCTGCGCGTGTGGATGTCTTGCCTCACCTCACACTGCTTTAGCAGAACATGTTATTAGAACGGGCCAAAAATGTCATAGTAACCCTTAGTTTTCATAGCTTCATGCCTTTATCATAGCTTCATTAATTCTTTTTTTACCATTCTGTCATCTCTAGCACTAACATTCAGTCTTGGTATAATGTAGATGTTCCAGTTTTAATTTGTACGCAGACCAAAAGACAGCTGCGGTTAATCTGCGATAAGCTTGCTCTACCAGCTCCAGTGTATCTTAACCCACCATTCCTTCTACAAAACTGGGTGATTTACTTCATTGATCCTCATTGTCTTTTTTCATTTTTTTGCCATTCTGACTTTGTAGGTTGTACTTATGTATTAATAGTCAGCATTTTCATTTGCAAAATCATACAGCCTGAGAGTGACCATGACTGGGCTAAATCACTGAAAGCTTATTCTGTCATTGGAAGAGTGAAGGAATCAAAGAGTATTGTTGTTCAGACTGAATGAAACATCTCAGTTAAGAATATTCAGTTCAGTGAGCCTAAAATCAATCTTTGTATGACCCTGTTTCTTTAAGTGGGTTACTTGAGTCCTAATTTATGAGTGGAGATGTGAGGTGAGTGTCACAAAGTGATGACTGAATTTCTTTAACATTGGTGTACAAACCTATTCACTTCAAATCTGAATTCTGTTCCCTTTAATAAGAATTAGTATACTATTAAACACACACACACATGCACACGAAACAGAGGGGAAAAGAATAAGAGAGAAAAAGAGAGAGAGAAAGAGAGAAAAAAGAGAGAAAAAGAGAAAGAGGGGTTAAAAGAAAAAGAAAGGGAGGGAGAAAAGAGGGAGAGGTTAAATGAGAAAGGGGCAAAAAGAAAGAACATAGGTTAAATGAAAAAAGAGAAGGAAAGAGAGGTTAAATGAGCAGAACAAAGAGAGAGGAAGATAGAGAGGAAGAGACTGGGCCATTAACATGATACAAGAGGCACGGATAAAAGGAGGGATGACAGATAAAGGAGGGAGAATGGAGAGATAATTCTGTTGCTGAGACTGCATGTTAATGTGGCAGGACGTGACATGGGTTGGGTGTTACATCATGGCAACAGTGACAGTGATTGGCCTTGGCAGGGAGAACAAACAGTTCAGATGTGTGTGTGTGTGTGTCTGTGTGTGTGTGTGTGTGTGTGTCTGTGTTTGACCATTTTCCTCAGGTTCCGTACTGGTGTAGAATGAGCCAAATGAAAGAGAGAGAGAGAGAAGGGGACAGAGAGAGGGAGGGAGGGAGAGAAAGAGTGTAAAAGAGAGAGAGAGATAGAGAGAGAGAGGAAGTAAAGCAGTTGCGGCTTTGTGAGTAATCCAGCCCTCTCACACACTCGTTTCCACTCGACAGAAAAGACACGGTACCTGCAACACATCAGCTAATCCTGTACCTCTACTTCTCTCATTAACAGACAGAGAGAGAGAGAGCGAGAGAGAGAAAGACAGACAGATAGAGTGAGACAGAAAGTCAGAATGAGAGTGAGAAAAGTGAGAATGCAAGCAAGAAAGAGAACTACACAGAGAGGATGAGGACAAAAGAGAGTGGGAGCAAAGAAATGTGATGAGAAAAAAGACAAGAAAGAGAGAGAGGATGGGAGAGGACAAGAAAGAAAGAGAAGGAAGGAGGAGAGACAGAAAACAAGAAAGAGGAAGAAAGAGTGGAAAGTGGAAGAGCAAGTAAGAAAAAGGTTGAGAGAGAGTAGAAAGCAAGAGTATGAGCAAAAGGGAAAGAGAGAGAGAGGGAGGGAGAGAGAAAAATGCAGAAATCAATCGAGAGAAAATAGTAAACAAGTGTGTGTCTGTGGTGTGTGTGCGTGTGTCAGTGTGTCCTTCTGAAATATGTCGAATTGAAAATGCAGTACACACTGAACACTCCTCCTCCTATTAATCTGTGTGGTTCTTGCCAGCATTGAGCACATTTTTTTCCAAACAGAAAGAATGTATAGAAATCTTAAATGCATTCAGATTACTCTCCAACACACCCAAACCCTGCATTTTGTAACCCAACCCCTGACTGAAAGATGAGGAATGTTAAAATGACAGTTTTTTTTTCTTGGGCAAAGCACATAATGTGCACAACTTTAGACACACTTACATAGTTTTATGCAAAACAGTTACTTCAAAAAACCTGCCATTTCTATGGATACGTGTTCTCTCGGATCTGGAGAGATGAACTTTCCCTCGCTTTAATCATCACAGATTTCACCGGCAGCCGTGAAAACTCCATCCTGTGGAACTCATCAAGTTTCTGCACACTTTGCCCACCCTCCACACACTGAACTCATATCAGAGAGAAATGGGCTTCCTCTGATCCCGACTTCACTCAGAGATGTGTTCTTCTTCTCGGTTCTTCTTTCCTGGAGTGATTCTACATTCACAGCACACACACACACACAGTGAGCAAGGATGCACTGATTGCATCGTGCACTTTTATGGCCATTTTCAATTCAGATTTCTATTTCTTTACGGATCTTTTGGGTTTTTTTGCCCTTTTAAGCCAAATGAACATACATGCACACCACTGGTGGGGTGACCCACTGTCATGCACAGTTTCGAATATCACCTGCCCTCACACACACCTGATCCAGCTCATGAAAAGCTTTATAATTATTTGATGAGCTTTGGTGAGTATGTGGGGGAAGGGAATTGTTGAAACTGTGCAGGGCAGTGTGTCTTTAGGACAGGGCTCTGAACCACCGTTCAAGCACATTAACAGTTTTCTGCATTAGAAATAAATGAAAATTCAGTTCTTATTCCTTTCAAACTGATGCTATGCTTGGAGAACACCAAACTGCAATTCTGTTAAATAACAGACAACAATGCTTCCTAGGATTGAACTGAGTGAAGAAGAAAAGAGAGGGACATCCTACCTACCTAGAGAGAGCCAAGCCAGCCATGCTTTCTTGGACTTCTGGGCACGAATGGCTGTTGTATCACTATGCCAAAATCAAAACAATAAATTGGTTCATTGCCGACTGCATGCATAGATATAAAAACTTGGCCAAGTTTGTCTGTTGATCTTTATGTGTAAAAACAAACAAATTCTGTAGTTTTGAACCATGATACTATGCAATTACAGAATAAGTAAAAAGATGCCAAAGCTCTTTTTTGTAAACAGAAAGAAGACCACTTGGTAAAATATCATTGATTAATTTGTGGAAAATGATTTTAAATATGCACAAACTGTAATAGGATTCACATTCAGAGCAGGGGAATATCTCCCTTACTACTGCAGTTATCTCTTGTAGAAATATTTTTTAATTGTAACAGTGGAGCAGTTACTGTTTATATACTGAACTGAACATATGTGCAAAAGTTAGGTAATAATATGTTATTTAACATGTTATATTTTCTTCCAATATGTTAAAACAGGGGTTTTACTCTACAGTTAGCAGGAAAATTTATTTAGGTTTGTGCACTTATTTTCACGATGATTATTAACGAGACGTATTATTAACCAGAGGTACTTTTGCATAATGCATGAGTTGCATAATGCAACTGTCACTTCCACATCAAATACTATATATTTTTGTTTTAATTACAGTAATTCAGTTTTTTTTTTGCACAATCTGCTCTCATTACATTGCCCAATAGAACCTATCGAACTGATATAGGGAAGGAATTCTAACCATCAGCCTTGCCCTATGCTTAACCTCAGTGACCTCACTTTTTTAGTTTTCAAACACAGAGCTCTTGTATAAGGCACTGTACACAGTGAGGGGCATTGTGTTGGCAAGTTTACTCTGTTTGGTCTAAACACTGAAAAATGTTTTTTTTTGTTTTTTTTTAAAAACACATTACACACACAGCACACAACGTGCAAGTACCAACATTTGGCCAGCAGCCACCTGCATATAAATCTTGCCTTGCTTCTGTATAAACACAAAGTATGAAATTGCTTCCCCTCTCTTCCATCTGGTCTTCACAATTACAGCAATTCAACCCCACACACACTCACACAAACACAGTTGGAGGAAGAGAGATACAAGAGTGAGTAGCTCAGCGCTAATTGGGCGCGAACCAAGAGCTTTGGCATGGGCTGTATAAGCTCGGGTTGTGTGGAAGTAAATATTGAGGGAGCGCTGCTTACAAAGGAGAGCGGCCCTGTCAATTGGGAGTGTTATGGGCCGGGCTGGAGTATCCAGAGTATTGGCATAATGACTGTGGGTGTGGGTGTGGGTGTGTGTATAAGGTAAGGGCCTGTGTAAACAATAGAGCTCTTCTACAGGTGTGACCGAGTCCCCTGGTGTGTAAAGGTCTAATCAGCTCGTTTGTTGCCCACGGGCCAAGGCATGATCAGAAAGAGGCTCCAACAAAAGGCTTTTTTTCCCCTCTTCTCCTTTGCTAGTCTCTCATCCTCTCCTGATATTCTTTTTCTGTCGAGTCATGCTTGCTGGTTCCTGGAAATCTATTTGCATTTTCATCACACACAGCACACTGCAGCGTGCGAAGGGTCTTGCTTACGGGTGTGGAGATGAAATTGCCAATGTGGCAGATTGCTGCAGTGGCTAAAAATAGAGCCCCTACAATGACATGGCCATCCGTCTGGAACTATAAGGCTCTTTAGGCTGTTACTGTATAGGCCTGTTTAAAGCTGTGGCTGTATGCTTGGCCGTTCATGTCCAGTTTTACATTCAGCACGCTTCAGTACAAGGTCAGCATCTCTTTCATCCACAATTAATCACTGCAAGCTGGAATTAGGCTTCAGTGTGCAGTATAGAAAGCGATAAGACTAGCTGGACCATTTTCTTTGCACAATTTTTTCAATAATGAAGTTCTGCCATAATTTCTCACTATTATAACTATGATAACTATATAACCGTGGGTCAGTTTACACTCCTGGTCCGCAAACCAACTCTCATGCACTTCTAGCCGCTCCAAATATTTTGCTTAATTCCATTCAACAACGTAGGGATGGAGACAAAATATGGAAACACCTAAGGACTGTGAACGCCTGAGGACAGATTTGCACTACAGGAGCCTGCACTTCAACTGACCTGTTCCACAATCTATTGTAGTTAAAATGCTACACTACCAAGCTGGACTATGTTGTAACTATTTTACATTTATGGCATTTAGCAGATGCTCTTCTCCAGAGTGACTAAACTAGATATGTTGGAAATGACAATGATTGTCATCATGCTGATATTAGTGACAAAACAAAGCCGCACAGTGTCACTGGTGCAAAGCGCCAATATTAGGCCAGAAACATTCTATACTCGGACGCAAATGGTTTGAGTTACAGTTTCTCTAATTGCGTCGAAATACAATTTACGATTCAATGCTAGGCAGGCGCAAACTGCCTTCTAAGATTTGAGGCATGGGGTGATGTAGCAACTGCCAAGTCTGGCTAAGTGGTCTTGCACAACCAGCAAGCTTTTACCATGCTATGGCAAATCTTTAGCCTGTTAAACAGTGTGTGTGTGTGTGTGTGTGTGTGTGTGTGTGTGTGTGTGTGTGTGAGTTACGAGGCAAGTCCAAGAAGTGCTTTGCCTCTACAAATGACAACTGATCTGAGTTCTAGAATGAAGCTTGTCCAACATTGCTGTAATTTTGCCATCCAGTTTCAACCATGAAAAGCATGACTTCCCAGTGATAGTCCCTCTTAGTGTTTTTTCATGCGGTTAGGATTAACAGATCTAACGTTATCTAAACAGAACCTCACAACAGTTGCTAAAAGTGGGGCCTGGATAGAAATATTACTCTTACAAACCACTTGCACATCAGTGTCATCATAGCTATTAATCATTTAAAGTAGTTTCTGCCATAGGATTAGCAACTAAACAACAAGCTGTCAGTTTAAGAAGTTTATGAAAAATGACCTATAAGGGTCATTTTCGCTGAAAAGAGTACTCACACACACACACACACACACACACACACACACACACACACACACTCACAGGCTAGTTAACTTTCTAATGAAAGAGTAATGAGGTGGCAATATTAAGGACCTTAACTGTAAAGCACAACTATTATGGTCTGGCCAGGCTTCTATCTGCACAACATTCAAACAACAAAAGTGAATCAATTGTGTCTTAGTTCCCCTAGTAACAGGCTCTGAAGGTTGATGGGCACAAATACAAAAAAACCCCACAGAGAAATAGACTGATTTGAGGATAAAGATGTTCTGTTCAAGTCTTGATAACATTAACAGCCTGGATCCCCCTTCCTCACTTCACTCACACCCCAAACCTGTCCCAGTTCTCTACATATAGCCTGCTGCCCCACTACCCTCAATTTCCAGCCTCAAAAAGACAACACTGATGACAGATCGTCAGAAGCAAAAGCAAAAAGGAAGACAGGAGGAGGGGGTGAGTGGTAGTAAAGGTCAAAGCGGTGGATTCCTTGACATCCTGCCAGAGAAGTAGGTTATCGGTGTGGCTGTTGCTCAAACAGGATATAAATGAGACACTGAGATAATGATGCCAATGATCCTCTGGGTTTAAGGTGTGTGTGTGTCTGCATCCATAACAAGTTTAAGCCTGTTCCTCAAAGCGTGAATGACCGTTGGTGTGTAATAATCTATCGAAAGGTGCCAGAAAACCTGTCTCACTTGTTCTCTGCACATCCCTTCTGTCTTCCATATTAACTACCACCCAGTGCAGGTGGTTGGAACACCCCAGAAAACACAATCCACACACAAGCTGGGCACCCTGAGATACTTAATGAGATCATTGGCATGAAATGTTCACACACAGTGGAGATAGATCGTGTTTTTCAAGAAGTAGAAAAGGGTTTGACATGAAAATGAAAACATGGGATCAGGGCACATTTCTTGCACCATGTTGGAACCACCAAGTTTGTGTGATTGAGCTCTGAACAGTATTCAAGGTGTGAAACATATTTAAAACTGCATGGCTCTGCCCTGGTACGAAAATGGCTCATTAGACTTGGCCAACAGAAGGCCAAGAGACAGAATCCACACACAAAGGTACTGCAGGCCAGTCAGCTTCCGCTTATACACACAAAGCATAACAGATTTCAGTTGCAGCCTACAGACTGTAATAGAAAAGCCAGCAGAGCATGACTGTATTTACCAGTACTGGATAGCACACACACTCACACACACACACACACACACACATACACGCTACTTTCTCTATACAGTCCCTGCAGCCAAAATGCGAAGTGTAGCTGATTTGGATGAATGCTCTCCCAGACCGCCTAGCATTTAGAAAGGTCTTTGAGGAATAAAATTAGCATAGGTTTATGCCATTGAGGTTACATGTAAGATTTTTAACCTTTAAAACTGCACTGGTGTAACCTGGTCTTTGCTGAGCCCTGAACTGACTGAGAACATAAAACAAGCGCCTTTTCCGATTATGTCACCCTAGGTCTCGGTTAGGCCTGTCACAATCAATAATCACTAATTGCATCACTATCGATTATATTTATAATCAAGAATCTTGTGCTTAACCATTAAAATGTGGGTAAAAACATTATTCATGTTGTCTTGTTGGTTTCATCTCTTGCAGTAATGCACAAAAAGTTGATATTCACACTGCTGAACATGGATTTATAATGACCTGCATATTTACCATTCAAATTACAAGCAATTGCTAAGTTCATTCAGGCTGTAAAATCAGTTTAACTCTTTAATCAAGTAAATGTGATAGTGCCAACTGTCATTACTTTTTTTTTTTATCATTGTATGAGCGCAACTATTAAAGTACCAAATACTTTCCCTTCTAGCTGTTTATTTTTGTTAGCTTTCAACCGATAAAAGCAGTTCCAGCTCAAGTAAACAGCTACTCACCGCCTGCCTCTAAACCAGCTCAAATATAATTAATGATAATGTAGTAATTGTGACAGGTCTACTGACTCCAATATTACCATTAATTATAGACTGTACCATCAAAACAATGAGGACTCCAGGAGCAAAAGCTCCACTCCCTCAGCTTGACGAAGTACAGGGAAGTTTGCTTAGAACAATCTCCAAACCAGTTAAAAGAATAATTGATAATCCAAGTCTGATGTCTGAAGTTTCCTTTGTTTTGGACTGGAGCTACATTGCAAATATACTGAACATACAGAAGCCTCATGCACACTGCTATAGCTATATATGGACAAAACACCAGACAAAAGCTCTGAAACATACTCAGACCCATTTTGGACATCCATGGATGAAAATGTATAAACAGTAATGTATAGAAGGAAGTAAAATAAGCTTCCAGTACTTGTTGTCTGCATTAGCCCCATAGCTCCAGCGCATAACTAAATAAACAAACTCACCATCAAAGATGGTTTGGCAGATCTACTACATTTGAGGTAAGAGGTTAAAATCAAACAAATGAGTAGGCTGCTGCCAGTAGACTTGTGTTGAAGCACCAGACTCTCATGCATACCAGTTCTCCTCAACACAAAGAAACAAGGCAGCAGCTGTTCACTGCAGGAAGGTAGGTGAGACGCTTGTGTGGGATCTGTAATGCTGCAGACTGATGGCCACTGCATTCTTTGCACTCACAATCACACACTCCTATGCTCCACACCACACCACGCCTTTTCACTTCTGTTCCATAGGGCAATCTAAGTTTTATTTCAATAGAAACAAAGATTTCTCGTCAACTTACGAACTCAAATACAAAAATATGGACTCCAAAAAACAGAAGAATGTACATTTGTCGTTTGTTGGCGTGTTTGTAACAAAATAAAGAGACGTGTAGCTGTGTGGGGAGTGGGGGGCTGTTAGGTGGGTTGTGCAGTTACTATGCAAAGTT
Source organism: Hemigrammopetersius urotaenia (assembly GCA_037974485.1). Taxonomy (NCBI): domain Eukaryota; kingdom Metazoa; phylum Chordata; class Actinopteri; order Characiformes; family Alestidae; genus Hemigrammopetersius; species Hemigrammopetersius urotaenia. The sequence continues at coordinate 14,827,576 of JBBPDC010000156.1, read as the reverse complement.
GCACAGGGCTTAAGGGGCGTCAAGAGGATCTAATGCTGAAGCTCCGAGAGTTTAAGAAGATAAAGGGAGGGAAAGTTCAACTCAAAGCAGTGGTGTGCCGGTGTGCCAATCCCAGCTTCCAGCTCAGGGAAAAAAACGTTTCTATAAAGGGGAGGCGCGGGTTCGCCTTTTTACCCCTCTCTCCTTCCGAGTGCGCGCACACTCCTCACTGAAAAGTCTCGCAGCCCTTGTGTTTGATCTGTTTTCTCCGTAGGCATGCATAGTCCCGGGACGTCCCCAAAAAAAGGCGTTGCGTGCGTTGGCGTGTCCGTTCACCGGCGCAGCTCGTGCAGCATACCGCAGGCATCCACGCGCCGCCGTTCGCGTATCATGTCCTCGAGGCTGCGGAAGACGAGCGTGCGCACGGTGCTGTGGGCCGCGTGCACTTTGAGAAAGTAGCGCTGCTCGGCCGAGTGCGCCTCTCCGCCCGCCTTGAACTCGCGCTTGCCGAAGCGGCACCACGCGGCGAAGCTCTCCGAGTCCCCCCAGCACACCTCTCCGCCACGCAGCCCCACGTGTCCAGCCGCGTTGCGCACCACTAGTTCGGCGGGCAGCGGCCGGTAGCGATAGCGCTCGTTCACGATGCGCCCGTGGCGCCCGCCGCTCACGTCCAGCAGGCTGTCCGCGCGGATCTCGCCCTTGTGCAGGTGCACCACGCGGTCGCCGCCCGCAAAAACGGCCCAGTGCGGCGGCTGCGCGCGCGCCACCAGCTCCAGCACGTCGCCCGGCTTGCACATGCTCAGCAGTGCTGCGGGCGAGTGCACCCGCAGGTCCTCGCTGGCACGCAGCTTAGAGAAGATGCACTCGTGGCAACAGAAGGCCGAGTACTCGAGCTCGTCGGGCGGAGGCGCCTCGCCGTCCTCTCCGATCCCGCTCCCGTCCACGCGCCCCCCGCTCCCCCCGCCGCTCCCGCCACATCCGCTCCCGCCGCCGCCTCCATGCCTCGGGCTCTCCTCCCTGAAGCTGTCCGACGGAGACCTGTCATCCGGCTCCTCCTCGTCGTCGGAGAAGAAGTAGGCCACGCCCACGCGTAACTCGTCCTTCTCCACGCCCGACGGATCCCCGGTGGGTAGTTCGCTGTAGTTAAGGTGGGTGATCCGGTCCAGTTGGTTGCCCATCAATAAAGGGGCCAGGAGGTTGGGGGGAAGGGGGGGAGGAGGAGGAGGGGGGTTGGGGAGGGCAGAAGCTGATGCTGCTGCGAACAAGAAGACCAGAGTGAAAAAAAATGCAGCAGAAATTCTTGTATGTAAACATTGGGGGATGTGATAATGGTGGGCTACAAATTCACTACAGTTCTGGAGAAAAAAGTGACCAATATCACTATTTCATCTACATATTGAGACAAAAATGAATAACATAAACAACAACAACAATAATAATAAAGTGCTGTGCCCCCCCACCATCACACAACTAGAGAAGCACGCGCCCAGAAACAAAAGCAGGTGTGAAGGAGAATACCTGGTTCCCCGGGTCTACGGCTCCTTGGGCTCCATCGGTTCCCTTTTTTTCTTTTCTCCCCCCCACGTATCCACTCCGCACGCGTCCTCTTCCTCTCCCTCGCTTCTTTCTCCCTCTTTCTCTCCCTCACGCGGAGCCCTTTTTCCCCCTCCGTGGCGCGTATCCGGTCTGTCTGTTCTCTCAGGTGCGCTACTCTCTCCACTCTCGCTCCGCCAAGCGTTATATAGCGCAGCAGCCCAGCCTCTTGAGCCCCGAGACACACCCCTTCTGCAGCCGATTGGTTCCTGCCTCCCGTGCGGTGGGATTACGGCGGAGTGTGTACACACGGAGCGCGGCGGCACAGGGAAGCACATCAGCACTGCAGCACGCAGCACACATGTTTATTGCATTTGTTTACTTCTGAACAACTGGTAAACAGGTCTGGTGTAGTAGAAAGCTCCACTTCTAGCTGCAAGACACGCCCGCGCCTATAGATGATGTGTGGAGGTCGTGGTTTAGCACGCAATAGTGCAGCAACAGTATTACAGCATACTGTACATATATTTGCTGCATTTGTGTTTCCTTGAAACGATAAATGGACATTATTTAAAGAGCTCATATCCTCCAATTTGTTTTAAAGGGCATCTATGTGGTTGTAGGCAACAAAAACAGCCATTCATTTTTACAAGGTCACTTTCCAACCCCTTATTTACCTTAGAATAAAGCAGGCTGTTTTTGATATCGTGCCATTTAAGACCCTTCAGTTAGTTTTGCCAACATACCCATCTAATGATCATTGTGTTTAATAAAGGGAAAAAAAACTATAAAACTGTTTGTGGTAATTGTTTTATTGGGATTTCTTTAGCTATTAGATCCATTCATGTATTCCCATAATCCCTTAACATTAAACAAGCTGTTAGACATTAAAACTGGATAATTGTTTAAAACCAGGGTTTCTTTTTCTGTTATGATTTAAAGGATTTCCAAATTTATGCTTATATATTTGGATCTTTGTTTGTGCCAACACTCATGTGAAAAATATCTCTTTTTACAGGAGGAAACATGGATTTTAGGAATATACACCAATTATAACTCAGCCTCCCAAACTGGGAAAAAAAAGCCCATTAAAAGACACTGGACGACTATTATAACACAGCTGTACACAGGAAGGCACAGACTACTTGGACTATAATAAAGAACAGTGCCTCATTTTCAAACCCGAGTTACTCTCATCAGACTGATGCTACAGTGGAGGAAATAAGTATTTGACCCTGCACAGATTTTGTAAGTTTGTCCAATGACAAAGAAATAAATAGTCTCAAAACAGTATCATTTTAATGGTAGGTTTATTTTAACAGTGACAGATAGCACATCAAAAGGTATCTTGACATTTTTTTTTACTTTAAATAAAAGATAAAAACTGATTTGCATTTCAAATTTCATTTCATTGAAGTATTTGAACGCCTACCAACCATTAAGAGTTCTGGTTCCCACAGAGTGATTAGACACTCCTACTCAATTAGTCACCCTCATTAAAGACACCTGTCTTAACTAGTCACCTGTATAAAAGACACCTGT
>JBBPDC010000156.1:14798824-14814791 GCA_037974485.1 Hemigrammopetersius urotaenia | reverse complement strand
AGCACATGAGTTCCACAGACTCGTTCTTACACTGACACTCGTTCTTACCGGCCGCTGTCAATTTGGCAATAGTGACTTAAGTGACTCGCAGATCTGGATCACTTTACTGAGTGACTCAGAGGGAGTATCCCAGCTCTACTAGCTTGCTGCAGTTCTACAAAGTGTAACGTCACATGTCTATATGCGTTAATTGCGTTGCAGTGTCCACGTTATTGTGAGGATTTCCGCGTATATTGTCAGTTCGGTTCTCAGAAAAAATCCACCTTAGACTGAATCCGCAACTGCTGATCCACGTAAAAGTGAGGGGTTACTGTACATATATATACACATATATATTTTATATTTGTTTGTATAGTGTACATTTTATACTGTACTGTTGGTATAGTACTTTATTCTATTCTACAGTTTCTTCATTTTTGCTGTCCACTTGTGGGACTACTAAAAGTTAATCTTATCTTATCTTAAAAAAAGGTTTGTGTTGCTTTTTGTTGCTGATTAAATCAATGTTGTTTTGCACTCTCATTGTCTTGCTTGTTTGGATCCCCATAAGCTAGGCCAAAAGCTACAGCTGCTCTCACATAATTACATGCAGAACATTACATGACTTTACAGGGCACATCAGTCTATCACACTACACGACTTCTACACAAATCATTTTAATCATTTCGATTGATCCAAAGTTCCCATGAAACCATCTAACCTTACAGGACATGTTTTGTTGATTTCAAAGTCAGAATAAACACAGAGAACACGGTTCTGCACGGTGGCATGTAGCACATTTTACATTTTAATATAAACAGATAACTGCATTACATAGCTGTAAAAGCAGATATATGGACATTTGTGTGTACAATGGTTTTTGTGATAGCACAAAAATAATTCACAGTGTGAACAATATGAAATTCTTTCATTTAACTCATTCAGCAAAGTGAAGTAGTGGGAGCATTGTGGATGGTACCTTGCTCAAGGTACCTCAGTGGTGCCAATGGCAGTGCGGGAATTCAAACCCACGAAATGGTATATTCTGAATATTTAGATCACTTTCAAAGGAGGAACATTTGTCATTTTTTAATGATATAAACGTGTTAAATTATTTGGACTTAAAAGTCAACAAGTCTTGGACTGATGCATTTCACTTCTAATCCGTTGGTGTTATTATACATTTCATAATGGAAGATGGGTATGTTCATTACTGGCCGGTCAGGGCAGCTTGTAAAAATTTTGAAATTGCACATATCTGTTTTTTTGGTCTCCATTTTTGATTTTCTGTCTTTGATTATTTTTAAAGACACCGATCCTGCTCTCTTCTTCTCTCAAGTTGTTTTTTCTTCTGCATCATGTCCCTCAAGGGAGGAAAATCCCATCTTTCTGCTGTATTTGTGCTCATGTCTGCTGTTTTGTTCTGTTTCTTTCTTCTAGCATCTCTAAACAGGCAGACTCTACTTATTGCTGAAGGGCTACATCCTGGTCAGTAGAATTGTCCTGGATCATTCAGAATTGTCAGTTTTCCTACTTTCTTTCACTGGTTATGTGTATTTTAAGCATGAACCTAAAATAAGCGCCCTTATTCCAGTTGACTTGTGATGGAAATAGTGCTCTCTGTCTGTTTCAGGTTGTCCTCGGTCACAGATATACCACTTAGTGCTGCTATCTTTGTGCAAGCTGCCGCATGCAGCTGCTTCAGGTGACACACCAAGCCCAAGAGTAACACAAAATACATCCACCAGTTTTCCCGCTCTCTTTCTCTTCCTCATTCTCTCTCTCCCGTCCCCTCATGGATGCCTTGGTTTCAAACCACAATTCATCCCTTTATGACCATCATCCATCCAAGGCCCCTGCCCTCAACCAAGCTATTCGGGGAAAGGGAGGGATGAAGAATTTATGAGACACTGAAGAAAGAGTGATATGGAAAGAGCAGCGGGGAGGAAGAAAGAGAGAGAGAGAGACTTGAGAGGAGGTAATGGAGGAGAGGGAGAGTGGACGGCAGCACTAACAGCTGACCTTTTGCCACAAAGACACGCAGTATGAATTCTTCATTAGCACACCACTGAGGCTAGCTCCTTCCCTCGCCGCTGTTATGCCTTCCAAAGAGACCAATTAGTATTGATCATCTCCTTGAATTAGTGTAGTTATGGTGGAGTGTGGAGAATGCATAACGACGCTAGCTGAAATCTCTCCTCAAGCTGTGCGGAGAGGCCTTGTTGTATAGTGAAGAGAAAAAAAATGAAAAGCACAAAAAGAAAACACAATTAACTTTTACTGCATCAGACATTGGCTTTTATTTACATGAATTTACATGTTGGTGTGAGATGGAGATGTGCTTATCAGTGCTGGAAGGATTCGAGACAAAAGACTGCGTGACTACTGTCTGAATAAGGACGCAGTGTCAGCTTGTAAATGCAAATTGTGCAATAGAACACGTGTTCTTAAATTCAGTTTAAGACATTTTCCTGTAGAGGCACCGCTCATGTGAAATATTCTCAATGGATCTCAAGTACAGACACTTGTTTTTTTTTATTATTTAACATTCAAATTTCCACTTCAAATTTAAACACAAAGGTATGTATTCAAGAAATAAAAAAGACACACAAAAAAAGCTTTGAGTTCCCTAACCTTCCCTTTTCAGGTCTGTCATGTATTCAGGGTTTTACAACAGCCCACAGACATTTTTGCGATGTTGTAGTTTTGTTTTAGCCTTTTCTCCTTGGCAAACTATCTTCTGTTCTCCAATGATATGAGTCCCCCTGTCTCTCTGATGACATTTCTAAATCCTACATGAATTTTTAATGAGGTCAGGAGGTCACTGTCTTTTTGAAACACCCATTTCCCCTCTTTCTTTGCATATGGGATCAAACACTCTTCAAATATCCCCCAGTCAGTTCACTCCATCTATGCTGCCTTCAGTGATATGTAAAGCTCCAGTGTAGTTTCCAAAGAAGCAGCCCCATATTATGATGCTGTGATGTCCTAGTCAGTGGACGCTAGAGGCCACTGTTATTTAAGTTTGTTAATATTCGTATTTTGTTATTGGGTGTGTCCTCATTCCTATACCTCGGCTGGCCAGGAATGAGGATTTATTATTAGCAGGTGTTTTGTATTTAGTTTTTATTCGAAATAGGACATTTTGGGTTTTTGTCTTAGTCGTATCCACTGTTATCCTTGTGCCTTTTGTTTTGGTTTAAGGAAAAATAAAGTGTATCTCAAGCATGGAAGAGTCTGTATACACCTGCTTTCAGTGTTTGGAAGTAGGGAGACGTGACAGAAGAACTGACTAGTACAACCAAGGCACCGCAAACGTGGTGTGGGGAAGCAGGAGCTCACCCCAGAGGAAGAGGGCATGCTGATTGGAGAATTCGCTATGCGGATTGCCTGGGACTGGGTGGTTCGCTATATACCAGCGGAGCAAGCACCTCCACCAGTGAAGAGGAAGCTCATAAAGCCACGGTTAGCCCTGTAGGAGGGCCTATAGTCACAGTCAGCCCCGTAGCAGAGACTATAGTCACAGTTAACCCTGTAGCAGCTAACCCAGTAGCAGCTAACCCTGTGGGAGCTCACCATGTAGCCGTTAGCCCACAGCCTGTAGCTGTTAGCCCAGAGCTGCTAGTATTACTAAGCTGCTTTGTAGAACTATTAAGACCCATGCCGGACCCACGCCAGTGTGATGCTGAATGTTGTTGATGTATATGCCTCACAAGTTGGGCGTAAGATGAATGAGAAAGAAGGATTTTGGAGTAAAGGGAATAGGGGTCATAAGGAGGTGATAGGTAGTTATGATGTCAAGAGGAAAAATGCAGATGGTAGTGGACGTTGAAAAGAGGAAACGGCTGTGGTGAACACATATTTTAAGAAGAGGGAGGAGCATAGGGTGACATACAACAGTGGAGGAAGATGCACACAGGTGGATTATAGCCTATGTAGGAGGGAGAATGTGAAGGAGATTGGAGACTGGAAAGAGCATAACTAGACAGCATAGAATGGTGGTAAAAAAGAGGAAGACAGTGAGGGCATAGCCAAGGATCAAATGGTGAAGAAGGTGAACTGTAAGGTGGTGTTCAGGAAGGAGTTAAGACAGTCATTGACAGTGAAGAGTAACCAGATAGCTGGGCTGTTTCTGCAGAATAAGTGGGGAAGACAGCTAGAAAGGTGCTGGGGTGACATCTGGACAGAGGAAAGAGGACAAGGAAACCTAGTGATGGAATTAGGAAGTAAAGGAAAGTATCCAAAGAAAGAGGCTGGTGAGAGACGAAGAAAGAAGACAGAAGTATAAGGAGGTGAACCATAAGGTAAAGAGAAATGTAGAAATGGCTAAAGCTAAGTCATATATTGAGTTGTATGAGAGGTTGGAAGAGAGCTGTATCAATTGGCAAAGAAGTGCAACAGGTTAGGGTGGTAAAAGATAACAATGGAAATGGTACACACAAGCACTGAAAGTGTGTTGAGCAGATGGAAGGAGTACTTTGAGTACTAATGAATGTGGAGAATGAGCGAGAGAGAAGGCTGGAGGATGGGTTGTGAATCAGGAAGTGCAGAAGATTAGCAAGGAAGTAAGGAGAGCTATGAAAAGAATGAAGAATGGAAAGGCTATTGGTCCATATGATATACCTGTGGAAGTGTTTAGGAGACATGGCAGTGGAGTTTTTGACCAGATTGGTTAATGCACTCTGGAAGAGTGAGAGAATACCTGTGGAATGTAAAAGTGTACTGATATCAATTTTCAAGAATAAGGGTGATGTAGTAACTACAGAGGGGTAAAGTTGATCAGCCACAGCATGAAGTTATGTTAGGTTAAGAACAGATGTGATGATCAGAGAGCAGCACTATGGTTTCATGCTGGGAAAGAGCACTACACTACCGCATTTTTTGCTTTGAAGGAGCTGATGGAGAAGTATAGAGGACGTCAAAAAGAGTAGCACTGTGTCTTTGGGGACTTGGAGAAAGCATATGTCAGGATGCCCAGGGAGGAGTTGCTGTATTGTATGAGGAAGTCAGGAGTGGCTGAGAAATATGTAAAAGTGATACACTGTGATCTGTAGTGAGAGTGAAGAGCAGGTTACGGGTATGCCTTGGAAAGGAGAGGAATGAAGGTCAGTAGGACTAAGACAGAATACCTATGTGTGAATGAGAGGGAGGACAGTGGAATAGTGAGGATGCAGGGAGTAGAGCTGGTGATGGTGAAGCAGTTCAAATACTTGAGGTCCAGAGTAACAGGAAGAGCTAAAAGGGCCTGGCAGCACCTGCACTTCCTATGGAGACTGAAGAGAGCGAGCCTCCCCCCACCAATCCTCACCACATTTTATCGAAAGTCTCCTCTCCTGCAATGTCTTGGACTGAAGCATACTGCAGCGGATAGTGAGAGAAGCTGATCATCAGGTTATCATTGTGCCCCTGCCCCCCATGAAGGACATTTTCAAAACTCACTGCTTTAACAGAGCCAGTATCATTGGGAAGGACTGTTCCCACCCACAACATGGTCTCTGCTCCCTACTACTGTCTGGCAAACGGTATTGAAGGTTCCGTTCTGGTTCTGCCCGGCGGTACAACAGCTTAATACCACAGGCCATCAGGGCCCTGAATGCACACAAAGCACATAAATGCACCTCACTGCATGCTATTAACTACCTCACTTTCTGCTATTCATGTTTAAAATGTCTATATATTGTTTTATACCAAGTTACACCTGCACTCTACTGTAACCCTGTTTATTTCCAGGACAGGCACCCTAACAACCAGTCACTGTTATAATTCAACACTTACTCATTGTGTTTTTTCTATGCTGCTAACTGTGCAATAAGAATATGATTCCATTGCAACATATACTCATGTGCAATAACGTATAGTGCAATATTTACATTTTCTGGTAAACTAAGTTTCCCACTCACATTACTGGACATTGTGTAAACCAAAAGGTTCACACAATGTCCACATTTGCTTTCTATTTATTGTCTGTCTGTTGTCCTCTGTTTGTTGTAAGTTGCACGCTGCTGAATGTTGGATGTTACTATATGTTGCACTCTGGTCCATGGAGACACGTTGTCTCATCTCACTTAGTACGTGTACACAGCTGCTGATGAAGCGTAAAAGGGACGGTGCACAAGACGATATCGAGATCAACTGTGCTGTATGGTTTGGAGACAGTGGGACTGATGAAAAGACAGGAATCAGAGCTGGAGGTCACAGAGATAAAAATATTGAGATTTGCGTTGAGTGACGAGGATGGGCAGGATCAGGAATGAGTTTATTAGAGGGACAGCTTGAGTTGGACTTTTTGCAGTAAAAGTTAGAGAGGCGAGACTGAGTTTGTTTGGTCATGTCCTGAGCAGAGACTCTGAGTACGTTTTGAGAAGTATGTTGAGGAGGGAGCTGCTGGGGAAGAGAAAAAGAGAAAAAACATAGTTAATAGTGGTTAGGGCGAGCATGCAAGGAGTATATGTAACTCCTTGCATGCAGAGGATAAAAGGAAATGGAGATGGTTGATCCACTGTGGCAACCCCTAATTGGGAGCAGCCAAAAGTAGAGGAAGAAGTAAAAGGTCATGTGCAAATTTTAGACAATCATTCCTTTGCTTCTTTTTCAACAGAGTTGTTTTCGGTGACATGTAGAAATATTGGTGACTGCAGTGCCAGTCTTTGCTTATTGTTCTCTGTGTAGCTGTTTCTGCTGCTTTCAGGCCATCTTACAACTCAAGTGACTGCTAACTTCTCTTGGGACGCTATAGGGGGGTTGTTGGACCTGGAGTCCCTTCTATAAATGAAGTATGGGAAGCTAGGCTAACAACAACAATCAGTTCTCCATGGCTGCTATGAACAGGAAATATGCTTGCTAAACAGTTATTGATTCCCGCTGCATGTAAGTGCCAATATTTGATTCTGCAGTGCTTAAAATTCATATTATGTATGGGTTTTTAATTGGCACTCTAACAGCTGTGTGGAGCAGGTGGGGTTTTTTTGTGTGTTCTCTTTTTGTCTGGGTGTGCTGTCCTGGAGCCGGAAGAGGGACTAAGGAGATGCAGTATTGTATTGGCTTGGATGCTTAATGGTTGCATGGGTTGTGTTTTCCTACTTTAGTCTAAATTATGCTGTCCCTAAGAGCTGTAGGAAGTTCCTTCGCCATGATTGCTACTTGTCTCCTTTTCCCTATCAATTTTGTTTTTGCTTATGAATACCATATTTTATGCTCAGTCAGAAGTGGATCTAAAGTGGATATGTGCCTTGGCTGATACTGCCAATCAGATGTAAAAATGGTTGGTCATTAATTTAATAAGCTTCCCATTTGTAGGTTCAGTCATTATTTTCATTATTTACCCTTGAACCTCTTTTTAACTCCCAAATGACAGGAAATGTTGCTTGTTGGTTTGAAATAAATATTAAGTCCAAAGACATGTGGATCAGATGAAATGGAGACGCAAAATTGTGTTTAGTGTTTCTCTGCCTTTCTCCCTCTGGCTGCAGGGATAGGATCCAGACTCACCTACAACCCAGTTTAAGGATAATCAGTAATAATGTGTTTTTCTTCTGAATAGAACAGAAAAATGAGCAGCAGTGCAGATGATTAGTTGTTGTATATGACCTGATTTGCATTTTACTCAACACATAGTAATCAGGTTTCAGCTCTGTCTCCGCATTAGACAACCAAAACCCCTCCCACTACTGTCACGGTGCCATCCTTCGACACTTATCAATGCTCTTTCAGTTCATCTCCTGACAGGAGTTCCATTTTAATGCATTGGTTGAGGCAGTCAGCTCAAATAAAAATCTAAAATTTGATCAGGAGACAATCCAGATGTTACACAAAGTGACCAAATGTAGACAGGGTCAATATGGCTTCAGACACTACAGATGGTTTTGTTTGTCTGCAATTCTGGTCTCCCAAAAGATCACACTATACTAAATCCACAACTTTTTCTATAGCTGTAGTTATGTCCAGAGAAGTGTTGTTTGGTGTGGAGTGAACTGTCCCCCTCTAATAATATCGAGGACATGTTTTGCATATTGAAGGACTGTACACATTTAAATTTTGCACATTCCTAATATAATGTATTCGATAACACTAATGAACTGTGCTATTAGTATGAATTTTTTAACTCAAGCTTCACTTTGTAGTTTAGGATCTTACTGTGTTAGGGAACACTGAAAAATTACAGGAATGAAAAAACATGCCTCAAAGTCTGGGTTTAACTGTGTACCAGGATTATTTTCCACATGGCTATTCAAAGAATAGGGTGGAGGTAGCCTCCGGACCAAGAGGTCATGGGTTCGAATCCTACCTTCGGCATACCACCACTGGGTTCCTGAGCAAGACCCTTAACCCTAAGTTGCTCCAGGGAGACTGTCCCCTGTAGTTAGAGAATGGAAGTCGCTTTGGATAAAAGCATCTGATAAATGCCATAAATGTAAATGTAAGAAGAGCACAGGCATATTTGCAATTCCCTGGACCATCTGCAACCATGTGGAGAATCTTTCCATTATAAAGACTGGATTTCTGGTCTAGCTGTAACTTGAAAAAGGTTTTCAATGGAGATTCCCCACTGGCATTGCAATGCAGATTGAGATTAAAGCTGTAATGTGTAATAAATTCAAAGTTCACTTTGGTGAAGCTGGATTGGGTGCTACACCAATACACAGAATACGAAATGAGAATGCTGCTTGCCAAGTGAACTATTGATACTATTGTAAGGTTCTTATCTTTGTCCTCACTTGGAAGTCACACAATACTGGTTAACTGGTTAACTGGTTAACGCATAGCCAATCTTATTAAGACGACTGAGCAATCGTCCAATAGTCCAGCCTAACATAAAGGTATACTTTTTCATTACAGTGCTTCATGATGGTAATGGTCATTTTTCTGGTCAAAAAATTACTTAATGGTCTATTAATATGATGCAGTCCTAGAGGGCGGTCCCTAATGAGAGATACCTATTAGTAACCAGTTGGTAGCAGTTTGTAGCAATTAGGGGCAGTTGGTAGCCTAGTGGTTAGGGCATTCGCCCTGAGACCAGAAAGTCAGAGTTCGTTTCCCAAGACCGCTAGGCACCGCTGAGGTACCCTGAGCAAGGTACCGTTCCCCACACACTGCTCCCCGGGCGCCGTGTTCCTGGCTGCCCCCTGCTTCACTTGGTGAATGGGTTAAATGCAGAGGAAGAATTTCGTGCTGTTCACACTGTGTGCTGTGGTGTGTTCACGTATGACCAGATTGTCCAGAAACAATTATGCAACATCTACTTAAAAAACATGGTTCAGCCATGGCCGTGCTATACTAGGTTTTGAAAGGCTGCTTCTGTGTTATTCTAGGTATTTGCTATGATCCTCTAGGCCAGTGAACCCCAACCTTTTTTGCACCATGTACGTTTCAAGTAAAATAATATTTTCATGGACCGGTATAGATACAGCTAAAACCAAAATGCATAATTTTTGCTAGCTTGTGGACTAAACCATATCAGGTAACTGTGACGAGCATTTTTTAAGATAACAAGATCTTTCAGACTGCTAATCAATAAAATATTTTCATTCTATCACTCGGTGTCCGTGGTTGGGGACCTATTTTCTAGGCAGTTGTTATTTTACTGCTATGTTGATGATATGGGATTTGGTCCCTAGGTCATTGCTCTAATATCCCAAGTGATTGGTAAAGTGTTAGTAGGTGGTTTCTATGATGTTGCTGAGTGATTGATATGGTATTTCAGGTCGTTTCTATGGCGCTGCTGCGTTGCTCTTATTGTATTCTGTGTGTTATAATTTTGCTGTAGCATCTGTAAGCTATAATATTGCTAGTAATTGTAAAGGCGTTGGTAATTTGATATCTTATCCTATGTGTTTGCTAGACGTTGCTAGGTCATTGTTATTTCGTCTCATGTGTTTGTTAAGGTGTCACTAGATGGTTGTTTTGGTTCCAGCCATTCCTGATCAAACCAGACCCAACAAAACAACGTCTGTCGTGTTACGATGTGACTGGATTATTCAAAAAGGACCAAATTGGGTTGTTAACCCAGCATGTTTTTGAGTGCCAAGAAATACCAGTATGCAGGGCTTGTTGGTACATATGACTCTCTTGAGGCACATATTAGTATTTACTCATACAGAAATGCTTTACCTGAGCTTAATTATTTTCAGTGAGAGGCTATGCTGGTTATTCACTGGTGGAAATTCTTTGAATTGCAAAAACTCATCTACATTGCAAAGTGTCCCACCCCTCGCTGTAACTCTCTCGTCCTCCGGCGCTTTGTCCCCGGGCCATCGCCGAGTGGCACCGGTTTATCCTCACATTCCTGAGCTTTTCTTTGTGGAGGCCGCCGTCTTCTGCTGAGCCATAAAGTTCAAAGGGAATTTGAGGATATTCTCATTTCACACACATTCTCCCTGTCTGTTTTGATTTTTCTCACACACATATATATGCACCCACCCTCCTGCTGAGTGTGCCACACTTGTAACCCCCTGTTTTCTTTCCATTCCGGGCCCCAAATATTCCTTCCCAAACTCGCTGCTACAAAATGTCAGCTGCACATTAAAAGTTTCTCTGACAGAAAAGAAACTCTTTGCAACACTTCGCAGGTTGGGTAATGTTTGTTTAGCATCAGGATGATGATGACGGACAGGGGAAAAAAAGGAGCCTTCAGTATAGAGAAGAGGAAATGGAGGCGCCATCACCGGCCACATGGGGGGTGGTAGTTGCAAAAGGGAAAGTAAGTAAGAAAAATCACCGACAATGATGACTGGAGGCTTCCAGTAATGGGAAACAAAGCGAGCCTGCAGTACTCAACTGTGGCCTGTCTTAGAGAAGTAAACAAGGGGAAAAATGTATGAATGCCAAGAAAGCGAAGCTGCCCTTGAAGAGGAGAATCCAAGGATCTCTAGAGAAAGACAGATGGCCCCTGACTGGAGTATTGCTATGTGCCATTCTTTAGTTGCTGCAAATTTGTTTTTCAAATGAGAGATATGGGTTGAATATCTTATGTGTAGAAAGAAAAAAAACAAAATTTTTTTGTCCTAGAGAAAAAAAGCATGAAAAATAAAAAAGGCAGTCCTGTTCATATATATGTACACTTCTTCAAATAATTGTTTACAGAAAAGGTTTTCATCCAAGAATAGCATTATTTCTACATGTCTGCTAATGGAGGGAGTAAAGATATCGGCTGACTCCTAGCATCTAGCCCCCTAGCTAAAACACAATACATTTAACACAGTGAATGCAATAAGGTGACCGAGGTGTTCCCTGAAATGAAATTCAGCAGCAGCAGAAACATGGTGAACAAGAAGATGTCCAGTAACTTTTGTATGGTTTTCGTGGGTCATACTGACAGTCACATTTTAGAAAGAAAATACATTCATCAGCCACTTTAGAAGAAGCCATGGCCTTGTAGGTCTGCTTTGCTGGTCTATAGTCAGAGGTGGTCAATCATAGCAGGGTTAGTCATCCACCAACCTTTCCATTAGTGGTCAGTTTCTGACAGTAGAGCTGTTCCTGGATGAGTGTTTTGTGTTTTCAGCACAAAACACTTTCAGCTTTGCAGTCAGTCAAAAACAGTTATTCCTCCTGCACCAACAGCGCACTCATTTCCATGCCACTACCATGTCAGTGACACTGCTGTGTCCACCATCCAAATAATTTCTGGTCAGCAGTGGTCAGAAACTGATCAAAGATGAAAGGGGTAGAAGGGGATTCCAGACAACACAGGTTACAGTCTGCAACTGTACACCTATAAAGTGCACTCACATGGAGCACATGTGTTTTTCTAATAAAGTGGACAGGTAAGTGTAAGATTATTGAGTATATATGAAATATGTAGTAGAGGGAGATTAATTCAACCAGTATAGAAGTAAGGTAAGAACCTTCATACTGGTAGGTCACAAATAAAGTAAAGCGGACCCTTGTAGTCATGCGTGAACACACGACAGCACAGCACGCAGTGTGAACAATGGGAAATTCGGTTTCTGCATTTAACCCATTCAACAAGTGAAGCAGTGGCCACCAACAGGAGTCACCCAGGGGGCAGGGTGGTGGTGGCGTAGTGGGTAGGATACTTGCCTCTAGACCAAGAGGTCATGGGTTCGAATCCCACCTTCAGACCCTTAACCCCTAGTTGCTCCAGGGAGAGACTGCCCCCTGTAGGTAGGGATTGGAAGCCGCTTTGGATAAAAGCGTCTGATAAATGCCGTAAATGGGGATGGCACCTGGCTCAACGTTGCCTTAGTGGTGCCTCTAGCAGTCCTGGGATACAAACCAACAGCCTTCTGATTGCAGGGGCACCAGTTGCCTAGATGGGTAAGAAACAATCAGTGCCAAGTTTAGCATGTTCAGCTGAATGGCTGTTGTGGTGGTGACCTAGTGGAAACATTTAGATATCATGTTAGATTTAAAGTGATTACATTTATTATATATATTTGTATATTTGTCACTTTATCCTATTTTTCTATTCTTTATTTTAATTTCTAGGTATTGCATTGTCTCATGTTTACATTTCACTGCACATTGTACATGTATAACTGTGTATGCGCAATAAATATACCATGATATAATCAGTGTTGACATAATAATTTTTCTCTAGTACTGTAATGAGTACCACCATGAATTACCTAGTACGTTCTCTGTGAAGTCACAAATTAGGCACACATTTACACTATGAAGATTGAACCTGAAATACATCTATTCGGGCTTGCGTACCACTTATGTCAATCCCTGGATATAATTACACTGCACTGCACAGAGTGTAGGTCAGAGAAGTAAGATCAAGAATGAAAGTCTTGATTGATAGTCAGCATTACTGGGCTGATTAACCTAGTGGCCAGTGTATTTCTCTGTGTAATTCCAGTTTCGCCACTTGATTGTAATCAGGCTTTCATTCCGGGGCAGTCTTGCTGTCTTTTTAGACACGTGATGGTACAGACACTGAAGCCTAATTCATTTTTTATATTAGTTACTTTATAAATCTAACTGCTCTAGCTGCAAAACATGGCTTTTTAAGTTTCCCTGTCGATGCCATTAGCTATGATTTAATAATGCCTCCTGTCTTGTGTTGCCTACAATGATTTAATTAGCCAGAAAACAACTCCTTATCTCCTTCGCCCTGAGCTGCTGTGCGTCTCTCTCTCCTTCTATCTCTCACTCTTTCACTTTCTATCCCTTTGTCTGATCCCAATGTAAGTGGCTGAGGTGGATCACTAAGTTAGTCAAGACTTCAGCTCAGAAACAGATGGCTAATTTATGTCCATAATATATGCGCATAACACTGGCAGGCAGAGAAGTGTACAGGGAGCCAATGATAAAGAGGTTTAATAGCCAGAGTCAAGATGGTTTTATAGCAAGTGAAACATTGATCAGTGTCTCCTGTTTCAGCTACCTGCACCTGACATGAAAACAGCTGGACCTCGAAATCTGCTCCTGGGAAATATATTGCCGATGCCAAAATATGCACCAAGCAAACAAATTAAGATGGTAGCTCTACAAAACATGCCTATGACAACGCGGCAAGGTACTAAAAAGCGAGGAATAGTCCTCACAACACCCTGCCTAGTGGCTGAGTCTGAAGGACGGACTGCTAATGAAATATTTGCAGTACACCATGTTAAAATGTAGACCGTGCGTACAGAATCTGTCACCCTCATTAAGTACTCAGGTGTATGCGAACAGTCCTGAAATCAAAGGATTAAATGCCGGTGCTTAATTGCTGCCCTCTTGCACAGCAGTAATGTTATTATATCTCAGCTAGATTACACAACCTCACATCACACAAGTCTTAGGCAGGCAGAAGGTAAAATCATGTCGTGCAGGTATGGAGGACTCGACTGCAGGATAGACTTCAGAACAAACCATCTTTATTAACTTAGCTCGAGAGCTCCAAACAAAACAACTACTTCACAATACAGGTGCAGGTTCCAGAATACAGAAGTCTGTCCACTTCCAGTAGGACTAAGGCTTGAGAGGGGAGTGAACTCAGCAGCTGTCCGAGTCACCCTAGATACTTTCAGGCTAACAGTCAAGCTGTTCCGCTTTTCATGAACCCGTTTGAGGTGTAATCCTTCTCACTGACTTCGGCCTGTAGAGACAGAGGGGAGATACGGAGAGAGAGCAGACTATCACCGCCATGCCTCGGAGAAGCCTTAGCCTAGCGGTGTTTCCCTCCAGACTCCAGTCCAACTGTCACTTGAAGCACAGCTGACGGGAGGCAGGCAGAGCTGGACTGGCAAGGGACAAGTCTTGCCCTTAGTCCCACAGAATCTGTAATAAACTCACACAGACACAACTAGGATACTAGATCCGTGACTGCACACCCTTTTTCCGGACCGGCTGGCTTTTAAGCTACATTACGCAGAGGAGCTCAACACATACAACCAATCATGAGACTGAAACTATTAAACATGAAGACAAGACAGGTGTGCCTCCAGTAGTGATGGGAAGTTTGGCTCTTTTCAAAGATTCGGCTCTTTTGGCTCGGCTCCCTTAAAAGAGCCGGCTCTTACGGCTCCCAAATGGCTCTTTATTTAGTATCACTCAGAGCCTTCTATTTTAGCCCAATTTATCAATTGTGAATGTTTTGTGTATTAGTAAGCAACTTTTTAATTCCTTATTTTTTATTAAAAAAAATACAGTTACTATTATTTAACATTTTAATAAAACTTTAATTGAACAATTGAAGACAACCACAGCAAACAAATCAAATAACCTAAATAAAGGGAAAATTCTTAACATATATAATAAACATATATAACAAAACACTTTTGTCTTTAGTGCAGGTTGGCATTAAGAAATATGAGATGCCTCAGCTTGGATGGGCTGATGCGATTTCTCCTCTCTGTAATTATGTGTCCTGTTTGTTCTGCTTCTTTTTTGGTTTTCACTCATTTTTTCACTCTCTCCCAATGGACTCGCATTTAATGCCATCTCCCCCGCCTCTCTCTGTCGCTCTGTGTACCTGTCCTGTACCACTACACTCGCTATCTTTAAAGCATGCTCCCCTTTCCTTCTTTCACATAATGGTACGATCCTAGTGATTAGCTGCATGGTGTTCCTAAATGAAGCCCCGCCCCTACTTACGACAGAAGATTCGGCTCTCCCCGACGGGAGTCGGCTCTTCTCGTTCGCTACAAAGAATCGGCTCTTAGAGCCGGCTCGTTCGCGAACGACACATCACTAGCTTCCAGCTTCTACCCCTGGGTTGCCCAGACACACCAACAAATGACGCCAAAAAGACTGGACGTACACACTTAATACTCAGGGAACTGGGGCCTCTGGGGCGGGATGAAGGTGGCCCAGACGTGACACCAACAACTTTCCCCCATCCTTTTCCATCTGTGCTTATGTTCCCCTCTCTCCCTCTCTTCTCTTCAGTGTGTTGTGTGTGGACTCTAATGCAATACAAATTGCCTCCTGCTTTGTAGGTTTTGTTGGAAAAGAGAGGCCACAAGGCTTTGATGGCCAGATGACTTCAATTCAATTACCACCGAAGCACTACATCACTATCATATAACCTCAAGGCGAAGCATCCCGGTGTGGCAGAGATGGTGGAGGGAGGGGGTCTCCGACAGTTAAAGGAGTTTGCAGCGAGAGGCAGGACTTTAGTTAGGCTTTGTCCTTTAATTCAAGTTATTTAAAGCTACGTTTTGGTCTTAAGACAGAGATTCTTTCAGGTTTGTTATGCATTTTCTATTCAAAATTAAGTTTTGTTTTTATCTCACAGCTTTTAAAAATGTGACAGCGTTGGGGAAAAAACAAATAAACAAAGCTTTCTGTGTAAAATTGATGACTGTGTTCATTATACTGTATATTATATATTGGGTTGACATAGAATTGCGATTAATCGCGATTCATTTTTTCCAGATTTGCGATTAACTAGATCATTTTAATTAATCGCTTTACAGCCCTAATTTTGACCAAAAATACCATTGTAAGATTTTTTGTGTTTGTCACGTTCCCCTCCTGTGGACATGGGAAGAAACTGAGAGCACCAGAGGAAACCATTCCGTGCATCTTGATACTT
>JBBPDC010000156.1:14776857-14788521 GCA_037974485.1 Hemigrammopetersius urotaenia | reverse complement strand
AACAGCTTAAATCTGAGTCAGCTATTTAACCGAGATACTGCAGTCAGAGCATCTATACAACAACTGTCCAAATAATATGTCCTGGCTGAAAATATCTTGCATTTTCAGCCAGGACAAGTTTCTTTAAACCCAACACCAGATCACTGAGCTTGACCAAATCAGCTTACAACACTTAGATGGGTAAATGTTTCAGGCTGAATGTATGCAGTGATCAATAGAGCCGTGGAACTAAATTCCGTTGTCTGTCTAGAGTTACAAAAGACCTGTCAGCAAATCGGAAGCAGTAAAATCATTTGAAAGTATTCCTGTTTAAAATGGCCTTGAGTCAATATAATACACTGCCAGTAATACACTGCCCGTTCTTATAAGCTTGCCAGGTTTGTAGAGAAATCTGTTTGGTGCCTCATAAATGTATGTACTGTAGCATGTAATTGCTTAATGTGGCAGCGACCGTGACCATCCAGAGTAAGGTCTTGTACTCTGGCCTTTGGGTAGCAGTCTTAGGGAACGACTAATAGTCGTAAGTGAAGACTTTGTCTACAAATCCACAAACTCCCCCGATGTAATCAGTGTCCATTCAAGAACGATTTTCATTCTCATTAGGCACGAATGCGCATATCACATTGCTCAGACATTAAAGAGCCGGCAAACTGCTTTTTCAGTGGTTCAGCTGAAGAGGGAGTGCACAATAACCATTCAAACTCACTGAAGTGCTAAACATTATAATTAAGGCCCCGTCTGCAGATTTCACTTTAATAAGTCTTTTAGTTAAAAGGTAGTTCTTGATTAGTTTTGGAAGGTTTGAGTTTGTTTTTTTAAACAAGTTCCTTTGCCAACTTGTTTAAATGAATAATAGCTTGCCAGCAACCAACTGTTTGCAAATACTGGCTAGCTGCAGGGCAACATGTTAGCCAAGCTATCTTGCTCTAGGGCAGCAAGTTTGCTTTTGCCCTTCAACAACTGAATGTGGCAATATCTTTGTTCATTTATAAACAATGCCGTTGTATTTTTAACATATCGCAAATGCAAGATAATGGAAAAAATAGAATTTGAATCCCGGTGACATTTGGACTTAATAACACACGCGCAAGTGCTGAATATTTATGAACATCTAAGATGTCTTGAAAAGTAAGGGAAAATGTATTTACATAAGGGGCTCAAACTAAAGTGCCAGTGATTTTTTCATTTATAATACTGTTCATAACAGTTTCATAACAGTGGAGCTTATTAAGGCAAGGAAGCTAGTTAAGAATGTAATGTTTATGTCAAAGCAATATTATGTGCTTATATTTTATGTTTAATACTGCAGTTACTGGTATAAGCTATATATTAATGTTTCAGGGTGGCTTTATACATATCCTATTTAATTAATGGCTTATGAGGTCCCCATGTAGGCAGCTTTCAAAATGAAACACATACTTAATGGGAGGGGCTGTAATCTTCACACCAAACCCTCTTTACTTCTTTCTTTTTGTTCATACACATTTTCTCTATTAATTTACTGAGCCATTTAGATGGGTTCTATGTCACACACTATGATACTCCCAAACCAGAAGAACCAACAAAAGCAGACAAAATTAAAGCTATGCATCGCTTTTGTGTGTTCATTCTCATTCAAAAGGGCATTCGTGTCTGGTTCTTTAAGCGACAGATCCCACAGAACACGCTTTGGAAATCAGCAGTCAACTTGAACCTTATGTGCTGAGCTTTTTGCGGCAGTTCTGGGAGAAAATCATTTGCACTCTATTTGTGTTCCAGGGCCCCTGCAGATGATAAGCATTTCATGATCTTTGCAGGGCTCTACCCACCACTGGACTTGAGTTGTGCTTTATCAGAACAAGAACGCTGTAGATCAGAAAACAGTCCACCTGGCACAAAACATTTGCTTGCAGTCATTCAAATCTGTCTGTGTTCACTACACTGAGAAAGGAATCATATGTCACATGTCATACGCAACACTTATTGTCTCATTGCCCTCATTCTGGAAAGATCCGACACATAGTGGCATTGTCAGTAAAATGCAGATTCACCACTAATCATCTGAAAGTGCAGTTTATGGGTCACATATTCATGGAACCATACATGGGAAGGTATTAGAACTGCAGCTGATAACATAGAGCACTGCACCGAGACCACTGTTTAATTTTATTCAGTTCAATTATATTTATGTACTACTTATTACAACTGATAGTGTTATATAGCAGCTTTACAGAATACATCTCTGAGTTGCCAGTAAGTAAGCCATAGGTGACGGAAGCAAGAATAAACTCCCTAAAACTGGAAGAAGAAACCTCAGGAGGAGTCAATACTTAAATGGGGAACCCTTCCTCCTTTGGTCAATAATGTATAGCAAGAGGGAATAAAACTATGGAGATGGCTACTAATAGAAGGGGAAGTGAGCACATTTCATCAGTGATGAGCAAGAAGCTGGAGCATTAACTAGCAAAGCAGGAACAGTTAGGCTCTAGAATAGAATAGATTCTGTTGCAGTTTGTGTAGGCAGTAGTTTTGGTTACAGGTTGGGCAGCACATGCAGGTCATCCAGGGTGGTCAAACTGGTCCGGAAGTTGCTAGTTTATAGTAGTAGGAGCTACAGTGTTTGTGCAAGTAGTAAAAGTTTTGGTTGGGGTTGTGAGGATGGAGGAGAACATCCAGGTGGTCTATGGAGGTGAAGTGGTCTAGGACAGGTGAGCATGGGACCACAGTGATGACTGTTGATGGTTGAGGGTATAATAAACAGTTTAATAGATTTCATTTGCAGTCAAAGTGGCCATATTATAATGTCAGGAAAAAACAGAAAACACATTTAGTAAAAGTGAAACCATCAGTGTCTAAATATCACATTTGTTGTATTTAGTGTATTTAGCATTTATTATGTAAGTCTTTTTACATCTTCCATTCTTTTTGGAAAACTTGCTTTCAGGGTTATTTTGTCTTTTGTTTTTCAGCATCTTACCATGTAAGTTTATCGCAATTAGACACTCATCAGTCCAAAAAACTTCCTCCACGTGTTACAGTGTTCTAGTGCAAATATTCTTGTTTGGTTTATATGTCCTTTCCCATTAATGGATTCTTGAGCAGTGACACATTTTTCAGACCAACTGTGTTGGTATCCTCTTTTCACAGTAGAAGAATAGACAGAACCCACTGTGGATTTGTCCATGTGAAGCAAGACTGGAGCTTCTCCTATAAGGCAGGAATTAGAAGCAATGCCTTAAAGACGTGCAGCAGGAGACTTCCTTTCAGCAATGGACGGAAGATAAATACAGCCATGATTCTTCAAGATGGTTCTTTAAGAACATTTGTACTCAATATTTTTAATTTCAGCTCTCTGCCCAGAAGGTGCAGACAAAATGCTGTGATGAGGACACCGTATGCAAGCTCAGTTTGTGAGAAAATAGGAATTTTCTTTCCTAGATTAGGATTATACTCTTGGAGAATGTTTTGGTGGGATGGAATTTCATTTATTTATTTCATTTTTTTTTAAAAACTGCAATATATAACAGTTCCTCTCTTAATTTATTACACACATAACATGCAGCTGAGTAAATTAACCCAATCCCCAGACCTTGATGGTTATTTCATTGCTTTGAATAAATTACAGCGAGGCTGATGGTGAATACAGATGTGTAGACAGTAAGGCGAAAACCACCCAGCCTCTGTTTTCTTGTGATATTTTCTAGTGCACTGAAGGGTGCCCAAGAAAATTCATTTTTTTCATCTGAATGATCATAAAGGACCAAAAGGGCAGCATAAATGGGTCACAACTGTCAAACAAAGTCTGCTGAGCAATATTTGTCACTGTAATTGCAATTTAATTGTGATTTAACTCAGTTTGGGCCATATATAAACTCCAGAGCAGCAGTCACCAATCCTCCTCTTGAAGATTTGCCTTTTTTAACCCCTAACTGCATTTAACATGCCACCCTGAACTAAAAATGACACTTCATTTTAGTCCACAGATATCATCTGGCTTTTTCCAAATACTCAAGTTTCCCCCTCAAGTTGAGTAACAAAGAGCATTTTCACATTATCAACAGTCACATCACATTCTGCATTCTATTCTATACATACTGTGTTACATTAGAAGGCCATGCATGCATTTGTATGGAAATCATGAGTAGTGCACATAGCGTCAACATTCACAAAATGTCTTCACTTGAAACATGCAAATTATGTTTGATTAAAAGTGTCCTAGAAGTTTGTTTTGATCTCTGTTTCTGTATAGAAACAGAGCCTAAATCGCATCATTGGCTCTTCAACATGCCTGTCACGAGCCGGGCCGCAAGACCCGGACTCGGAACTACCTGGAAGGTCCCAAGAACTGGCAGGCAGGCAGAGATTGATCCTCTGGGGTACTTTATTCACAGACATGACAAAAGGCAAAGAAACAAGAACAGGTGACCTAATGTCAGGCGATGGGCTCATGGTGACTGTCACCATGAGCCGAACTTAAATAGTGGACTGCATAACGACCTAAACCAAAACAGCTGAGACACAGGGACACCGCTAACACATACCAAAATAAAAGTCCTAACATAACCAGAACAGAAAAGACAGTGACAAACAGAAAATAGTGGCCTCTAACGGCCACCAGCCGTAACAATGCCGAGTTCCTTCCCAACTCCATTTTTGACTGCTGAACAAGATTTAAAAAGCTTTTGAGAGTGCCTGCTTATAAATTGTCAGAAAAACAAATAGACCAACGTTGTCTAGTGTGCTTAGAAAGTAGAGGCACATCATACTCTCTCAGCAACCTAATAGAGCTTAAAGGAAAAAGACAGTTAAATGGCATGGAAAAACAGAGCACTATTGCAACCATTTTGTGCAAATGTCTTATTATATGCAATTTAAGCATAATATTAATGTGTGTATAACATATATGCCATATACCATTTAGCATATAACACATATTTTGGATTTCGGAGTGTCCAACCAGTAAACAATAAAAAAAGAAATACTTGTCAATAGTTTAGCCAGAAACCTTTCAATGCAGATTTAAACCTTAGGGATTGGCTAAACCTTCACTTTGGCCTCCAGTCTCTTGGGATTCTGGGCTGTTTTGCCCCCCACACACCAATGTGGCACGCCTACTGTCAGAAGAACTGGTGCCTATTACACCGACAGTCTTTAATTGGGTGAGACAGAGTTTGATGTAGTACCACCCTGCAACAGGCCAGTGGTCCAGCATTAGTTGAGACTAAAGAAATAACACTCTAACAGCAGCATTTTCCTGAATCTGTATTTCTAATGGACTTTATAATGCCAAAACAAGACCTCCTAGAATTTGAATTTTGATGCTTGCAGTTTAGTAGAAAGTTTGGCTGTAAAACCCAAATGGTGATGCTACTTAACTGACAACAGATTGTAGCTGTGTAAATGACGCCATGTTATTGATGTTGTTTGTGCCCACGTCCATGATGATAGCCACTATTATCTGAGTAGAAACTAATGTGGGTCTTTTTATTAAAAAATGGACTAGAATGTCACTGCAATGGACTAGGAATATCCAGGAATATCGACCATAACAGCATAAATATATGTAAATCTATTATCACTATTTCTGCACAGGCACACTGTAATAAGGCAATGGGGAAAGCTGCCAAAAGGCTTTTTGAAGGCAGGTATTATCAGTAGCACTGTCTGAATCTGAAGTCTGAAGTCTATTCTCTCTCAATTTATAATGCAGATAACATGCATGCACATAAACCTTCATGTGTTCTTGTGTGTGCTCAGAACCTCCATTTCTTATGGACACACAGCCTTGGGTGGGCTCACAAAAACACAGCCGCTTTCCATTATTTACAGAAGAAGAAAAGAGCCATGGAAATACTACTTCGTCATGTTGCGCTGTAATAACGTTCTGCCGCGTACCTTTGATCCACTAGCTCCTTCACTTTTGCCTTTTATCTCTGCTGTGCCGGCCTCTCCAAAAAAATTTAATAACACCACTTCCCCAGTCACTCTGACTGTTATCATGCTAACATCTTCTTCGCAGCACTAAAGCCTTCGTCAGACATTTTTATCTGCTTTTATCTCGTGCAATAAGAGGGTGATGTGTGATTAATGTTTTACCCTCAGCGTAGATGCGCCTCTATTTCTGAGCTGTACATTTCGGAGCACAGTTTCAGAAATGAGAACAAGGAAGGGATAGTGACATCTGCCCGGGGTACAAAACTCGCTGTGGTTGCCTGTTGGGCGTCAAGTCTTTGATGAATTTGTGATCCAAGTTAAAAAATTCCATTCTTTGCTGGAACAAATCACTGTGTTGTAGCAGTGGAGTCAACACTGACTTATAAATCAGACAAGCAAATCGAGTATTTTTCTCCTTAACGTCCAAGGCAGGAGAGGAGTGTGTTTGTGTGATGACAGAGGATGAGAGAGAACAATAGAGAGAGAGAGAGTATATCACTCTTTGCCGATTAAAAGGCATTTGAGACACAAAACAATATGCCAAATGATTATTCAGTAGTGTGTCAAACAAGACTGTGTTAAAGGTGCTGTCACCACCTTTAAGGTGTATTGGTTGTATCTAAGGCATCTCCACGGGGTGGAGGTAGCTCAATGGGTAGGATACTTGCCTCCAGCTCAAGAGGTCGTGGGTTCGAATCCTACCTTCAGCATACCACCACTGGGTCCCTGAGCAAGACCCTTAACCCCAAGTTGCTCCAGGGAGAGACTGCCCCCTGTAGTTAGGGAATGAAAGTCGCTTTGGATAAAAGCGTCTGCTAAATGCCATAAATGTAAATGCATCTGCTGACTTGGTCATTAGAACTTGTTTGACCTGTTTCATGATAGGTGTACTGCATGTTTCCATGAACATAATTTTTCTAATAATGTCAGGCTTTATGTTACATGTATATAACAGTAAGCCCCTGCTCATTGGTGGTTCAAAATTTGCAAATTTGTAGAAACCGCAGATGTTTCAGGCATTTTTTTTGCTTTTTTGAAGCATTATTAAGAAATATAAAGCATTGTTAGTTACAATTTTTTAAACATAAATATTCATGTAAATTCAACTATATTTCCTATACATTTTGGTACTTTCGAGAGAACATAAAGAAAGCGTGTCTTGGGATGGTGAAATACCGCTGTACTCAGATGTGGGAGGTTTGAAAGTAGCTAATCCAAGAGCGTCTTTCCTTTCTTCTTGCTGCTCATTGACTCCTGGCCTGTGATGCATCTCTGGCAGCTGCGGTCCAACATTCCCACATCAGAACAGTTTCCCGCATGGAGCTACAGTATATCAAGGGGCAGCGAGAGACAGCAGTTCAGCGTACACTGTACAGTACGGATATGGGTTTACATTCATATTTTTTAAGGGTAAAGTATTAAGCTTAAATGAAATTAAATTGTTCTGGGAACATTTAGGGTCATATTTAGGGTTTACACTATAAACTGCAGGTGCTCTTAGAGCGTAACTCCCGCGAATGTCTGTATTGGAGAATGACGCTGCATTAGTACCAATTATGTAATATTTTCCATGAAATTGGCAGTTCATCTTCAAAGGCAACCATTTTTGACATGACTATGGACTTCAAAAATTTCAAAAATTGTTGTAACCCAGTTTTGTCTCTACCAAGTCCATTTTTATCTAACAATCTGTCACAACAATTAAAGAACACTGATAGAAGCAAATATCAGAAAGGGTTTGAGGAACATGAAAAAAAATTCAATGTGTTGAACTGGCCTCCGAACCCCCAAACAAGCTTCTGTGGGATGTGCTGAACAAACTAGTATAATCCATCCTGAATCGTTGTTTATCTTCTCTGAGGACAGTGGACTAACCTGCCTTATTCAGAGTTTTTGATTATCCATGTGTTTACCATGAAATATCCGAGTTTGTTTTGCACTGTGTGGCTGCCAGTTTTGGTTTTACGGTGTTTTCATTAAAATGAATATATTCTCAAAAAACGTGTTATGTGCACATGTCATCTGCCCATCACAGCCACCCACATTACACAATCAAAAATGACAATAAACTCATTGTTCCTGAGTAAATTGTTCTCATTCAACATTTTTTAAATTATTTTTTATTATTATTGTATCTAATGGCTTCCTGCAGTACAGGTAACGTGAGCCTGTTAACATTGACAAAGGCTAAAAAATAACAAAAATTAATATATCAAATAATAATATATGACTTAAGAAAGGAGAGCATCTGGCCCCCACAGTGTCTGCCGAGAAAAACTCTTGTAAAACAAATGTAGTTGACGCCCCCTGGTTTATATGGAATGCTTGATCACTGACTATCCTAAATTACACATTATATAAGTAAGTGTTTCAGGCCCTGGAGAAATCATACCATTTTGTGGCAACTAAAGCAATACTTATCTTTACTGCACACACAGACTTTTCTACCACATGAGGAAACCTGTCTCCTTTTTTCCAGCGCTTTGGCTGTTTTCTGTAAACCGAAAGCTGATAATCCTTTATAATTTCATTAAGTATTGTATACGTGTGGGAGTTGGAACAGAAGAACTAAATAAAGTATTTGACCAAATGTTTCTCATTTGTAAAAGTTGTTGTTTTGAAGACCAGTACTAGTTGTACTGTATGGATGTAAACATAAGTTTACTACATTTCTCAAGCCTACATTACAAAAAGATGTTTGGCAAGGTTTGGTATAAGACTGGTTAGAAAGATTAATGAGGCTCCACTCAAAATATGTTTTACCCATTTTATTGATTGCATTGTGGAGCAAATCGCTTCAACAAAACCAGCAGTGGTGTCTATGCTCTGGCTGTAGAGTGCCCTTGTCCTGTTCATTTCTCAGGTCTAACATGTCCACTTCAGATCAAGAAAGGCCTGTTACTTAACTGATTAATTGGATCAAGTTTTTCCGAGCATGGAAAAAACACCACAATACAAGGGGCAGAAGCAGTACACTGAGAACTGATAAGTCCAGAATAAGTCTAACTGTTCTTTATGTATTGAGAAAGGTGGTTAAAGATATTAACTGAAAAATGCAAAGCAGTGAAAAAAGACAGACAGCATCAGTGCAGCTGTATTTACAGATACAGTATATCTGTTAAGCATTATGGACTTTATTTTAACCCCGCCCCCAATACCTGCCTCCTATATCTGTGTCAGGTAAATTTACATTAGGCTTTTACTATGTGACAGAATATACTGTAACACTGAACAAATGTTTTACTCAAAAGAGAGCATAATTAGTCATGGTCAGTTTGATTTACTTTGTCACAGTGCGTGGAATATAAATAAACATCTACATATTCACAGTTTATTGTAGTATTTTTAAGGTGGCACCACTGGCTCTTTGTCATGTTCCACTGACCATTCTTGAATTTTTGCAGTTTGGCAGGGCACACTGTCCTGCTGAAGAGGCCACAGTCATTAGGGAACACCGATGCCATGAAAACATCACACTGCCTCTGTCAGCTTGCCTTATTCCCATAGGGCATCTGACTCACGCACACCTGACCATCCACGTGATCTTAAAAAAAGGAATCGACCAGACCACCTTGTTTCTTGATTTAATGACATGCTGATGGTCAGATGTGCATGTATCAGATGCACTATGGGAAGAAGGCAAACTGACGGAGGCAGTGTAATAAGGAACATCCCAAGTGGCCCTTATTAAACTCATTCAGATCCTTATTTTTGCCCATTTCTTCAGCTTCCTACACATCAGCTTCAAGAACTGACTGTTCAATGGTGCCTAATGTGTCCCACTCCTTGATTGGTGCCATGGTGATGACGTAATGTTTTTCACTTCGCCTAGCAGGGCTTTTAATGTTTTATCTGAACGGTTGATATATATTTTAAAGAACTGGCACTGATTGCATTGAAATGCTGACTTATTGGCTGAAGTGATTGTTTTGGTTTGTTTTATGTGATGATAATTGTGCTGATGAAACGAGCAGTGGATGGAAAAATAAGCTATAATCAAACATGAAATAGTTACAAGCCAAACTCTCTCTCTCTCTCTCTTTCACATACATACACACACACAGACACTCACACACACACACACAGACACACACACACACACACACACACACACACACACACACACACTAACACACATACATCAGAGTGACTCACAGTGAGACTCAGTGGGGTGAAAGGAAGTCATTATCCTAATTATCCTGACAACGAATCAAATAGAAATGCAGCTTACTTCTCATTCTCTATTCATGCTCACAACCGTCGATGCAAATTCACATCCTCTTTTATTCACTTTAGATAACATTCATATCGCTTAGCTTTTATTGATTTAATTTAGAGCATCGCCTCTATTTGTTTTGGCCAATGGATTTACATTTTCACATTTGCCCTGCTATTTTCACCAGCAGCTTCCTGCCTGTTTATCAGTGGCTGTAAATTTGAACCCCTGGTTCCACGGAGGATAATGGGAAGCAATAGCTGTGTTAATGGAAATCGCCCGTTAGGCAGATCTGACTGTTGTTCACAGCAGTTAAGATAACGTTTAGTATGAGAGGATGCTGTGGCTGAGAAAGGGAAAGGGAAGTGATGGAGGACATCTGAGAGCCATAACAGCTGTAGAGAAAACCTGTAGTGGTGATAATGCTCTGCAGGCTGGCTTTTATCAAATAGAATTAATGTAATCTGCAGTGACATAACAAGGCAGTAATGTGTTTCGGAATTATTGCATTTTTTATGTGCTCCTGAGTAAATACGTGTTTGAGTGTTTATAGAGGACTCAAAGGTCTCCAGGATGATGGAAAGCATCGCATTATTAGAAACTGCAAAATGTTATTACATTCTCCTGGTCTTTTCCCTGTTTCTTGACTTTTTGTAATTTTCTTCTGTTGTTTTCCCCTATTTTCTTGTCAATGTTTTTGTTTATGTCCTCCTCGTTTCATGTGCCTTTGTTTTGTTTACCCTAGCCATGTGTTTGTCTTCCATGTGAGTTTGTTATTGTTTTTGGTCTTAGCCCTGCCACCTTTGATAAGCTGTTCACCGGTGTCTTGTTCCTGTCTGCTCCCTGGTGTAACGTCCCCAGTCGGCGTCCGCTAGAGATTCTAGTGGGACTTTGATTATGACTTTGAGTTTGGTCTCGTCCCTGGTTGGCATTTAGAATAAGGGTTTTCAGCCGGCCAGGGATCAAGGAATGATTATATTCAGGTGTTTTGAGTGCACTAATATAAAGCAGCCTCTGTTTCAATTATATCCTCTGTATCTGTCATACTAAACAAATAACTCGGAAAGGTTGAGGCCTAGTACATGCTTCCTCTGAGTTCTTCCAAGAAGCATAACCACATCAACTGCTGCTAACACGCACTGGACAGCTCATTTACGTCAGCTCATTAGAAGAGATGAAGGGGCATCCTGCCCGCCCAGAGAGAGTGAGAACACTCTCTTGGACTCTCCAGCCACCAATGTCTGTGGCATCACCAGGGTTTGTTCCACTCTGTAGACCCCTGAAGGCTGTTAGCTTTTCAGAGCTTCCCAGCATCTGAGGGTATATATGCAAAAGTTTTAATTGAGAACAAATTTCCTCAGGTATACTTCAAAATGCGAAAGCCTTCTAAGAATTCATATGTGTAAAAAGCTGGATTAAGTGCTGCACAACAACATGAGATACTACATAAGAGAGAGAGTGTGTGTGTGTGTGTGTGTGTGTGTGTGTGTGTGTGTGTGTGTGTGTGTTTGAGTGTGTTTGTATGTGGTGTGTGT
>JBBPDC010000156.1:14710697-14736190 GCA_037974485.1 Hemigrammopetersius urotaenia | reverse complement strand
GTTTTTCAGGTAAGAAACAGTTGTGGACTTCTTAAGCACTGATGTATGTCGCTCTGGATAAGAGCGTCAGCTAAATGGCGTAAATGTAAACGTAAATGTAAATGTAAATGCGTATGTAGGGGCTGCTGCAAAAAATGTGGGCGGAAGAAGATGTGGGCGGGCGGAATATTCTGTAATATGGCTCCATTATGTGGGGAATAAGTTTATATATAACACCTCTATCTCTTCATCACTGAATGTTCATTTTCTGTTTGCAGAGGACTCTGATGACTACGCCTTTAACCCTAGTACTAGCTGTTATCGAGAGGCCAAGCTGCAGCTGAGAAAAGGTTGGTCCTTTGCAGAACTGTCCTACAAAGGGTTCTAGCTTGTCTTACATAATTCACAACAGAAAAGTCTACCAAGGTCATCAGTAAAGAGTCAGAGTGAATTTTTATAAAAAATAATATTGATAGCACACAAAATTAGCACATGTGCGAATAGGTAATAATTAAAATGTTTTAATATTCAGACATTGTCTTAAAGCCTGAGAGATTAAAGAAATAATATTATTTGAAGTTAATGATTAGTTACAGAAAACCATGATACTCTGGTAACATCGTCAAAAATCTTCAGAATGCAGGTTGCATTTCTGGGTGTCACGGTTCGGTCAGTGGCCATTAGGGCCACTGCTTTTCTGTTCATGTTTTGGGACTTTTATTTTGAATTCATGTTTATGTTTGTGTCACGTGTCCTTTGTTTTCACCTGCCTTGTGTTTTGTCTCGTGATTGGGTCTGTATATAAATCTGTGTCTGTTAGTCAATCCTCATGTGTCCATCGCCTCATTTACTTTGCCTGTTTTCTGGTTCTTGTTCGTGGCGGCCCTCGTGCCCTTTTCTGTTGTTCCTTTTGTTTAATAAAGTTATCACAGCATGGACGTCTGCCTGCCAGCCTGTTTCATGCCCCGAGGTAGCTCCGGGTCTGGGCTTCGCGGCCCGACCCGTGACACTGGGCTGTATTTGAAGGACTCTTCTAAGTGGTACAGCCTTCAAAGACATAGCGGTCAAGAAATGCAGTCCACCTGGACCTGATGGAATTAATGAAGAAGGCACAAGAAGGTGTGGAGTGCTCAAACATGGCACAGGGCAAGCGGGCCTCTGAATATCTATCAAGAATAGGAATGTAATGCAGGGGAGTAATATTTTATAGGCAACCTAACATTGGGCAATATGGTTTAAACAAATGAACCTTGATAGGAATGACCACAAAAGCAGCTTGAGCCAAAAACCTTAATGCTTTCATGTTGCTTTGATGTTTTAAGCACTGTTCCTAAACTATTTAACACAAATATGTTTCTAGGAAGTGTGTTTGTGGATTTCAGGGTCAGCAGCACAGCGATGTTCCTGTGGCATAATTCAATTTTCACTTTTGTCTGAATATGAGGTACAAATAATAGGTCCATATCATATCATTTATTATAATCTGTATTGTAATGGTTTTACCATCATTATCGCTGGTCAGTCTTGTCATGTTAACGTCTGTTCCTTGGTTGTTTGAAACTGATAGCTGGTGGATAAAATTAGAGCCATGCTGAGGCACAATTTACATTTTCATCCCATTATCTATAAAAACTCACTGGAGCTGACACCCTCACATTACCATGTTTCTATTGAGTCCGTCTTAAGAGTGGTCCACATCCCAATAATATCTGGTCAAAACTGATTCTGCACAGAGACACAAGTTTGTATTGTGCCCCTGAATATTTCATGTCAAGGCCCCTTGCTTCCTCCATTTGCTTTAGAACAACCTGTCACAACTTCACAACATGCCAGAACTTTCAAAACCCTTCTCTTTATTTAGTTTATATCTCCATAACTCTTACTTTCTCCATGCTGTCATCTCTAGCATGCAGCAAGCTGGGAATATGAATATAAGCAACATGACTGCATATCAATAATCTGTATACACCTGGGTGAAAGGGTTTTTTTTGCTTCTCAAAATTGCATCATGACTGTAGAAGCAGAACTGTATAATGAACTTCAGCCCACTCCTTAACCAGTTATAAAGCAAAATTCAGTGCTGGAATAATGGTGATATTTTGGCTTTAATTTGCACTTTAACAGGGCTGAAATATAGAAGCGGAAGTTAAGGAGGTTTCTTGGAGACATTGGACCCCTTCATTAAGATGTTTTGCATTTCAGTCCCTTTTATTTGATTTGCATCAAATCTCTTTGATTGTCACATCACTTTTACACAAGTGTGAAAGGTGAGGTCAAATGCAAATACTTTATTAATATAGCATGAATACACAATATAGTAATGTGCAAATATATAGAGTATAAAAAACAAAAATGGAAATGGAAGTTTTGCTTCTAACTAAAATGATATACAGTCCTGCTATTTTTGAAATTCTGGTTTTTGCTTCACATTTTTTAAATCTTAATCAAAATTTTAATTCTCAGTTGTTGTTACAGAACCCAATCAGACTAACATACATGTGGGGGATTTTGCAAGTTTTGCAGTACATGGTTATTGGAGCTGGTGGCCTAGTGGTTAGGGAGAGAAAAGTGTGGGTTCACATCCCAGGACTGTTATTGGCACCACTGAGATACCCTTAAGCAAAGTACCTTCCCCACACACAGCTCCCTGGGCACCCACCGTTGGTGGCAGCCCCATGCTTCCCTCGTTGAATGGCAAAATTCATTAATAACACAATACTCTTTCTAAAGAAATCAATGCTTTTTCTAAAAACAATACTATGCTCTTTTCTAAATAACACAATAGACTTTCTAAAAATTACACAATGCTTGTTAAACTCAATTTTCTGTGACAGGATTAAACTTTGGTTCAGGCTTTATTTTCTGGCATTTCTTCACAAACCCTTTATATAAAATATTTATATTAAAAAAAAACTATTACACCGTGTGTCCTCATATATTTGTATAATGTTCTTGCAGGCTGCCTAAAACACCATGCATTTCTTCTGCTCAGATGCTTTCCTACTTGGTGCCTGTAGTGGCTACTGTCATCTAACAGGCAAAAGTCCAGTGATCAATAATACACTGGATGCGTTTAATCACACGTACTGCCGAGAGAACTCTCTATCACCGAGAGAATTGTCTGCGCTTACCTGCATCATAAATGTTTGAGAGTTGGACACATAGCATTGCCAGATGTCCTACTCAGAGTGAGAAAATGTTACCAACCTAATAGTGAGAAAACGTTATTTCAACATTGTTTTTTAAATAATGTTGAAATAACCTTGTCCTTTAAGCATCATAGTTAAACACAGGTTGAAATCACTATGGCTATAAGTCTGCAAGATTATGATTCAAACATTTAGACTGCCAATGTTTTCCATACGTTACGTGTTGAACAGCAAACAATGATTTAATACCTTGCTCAGGAATGAATGTAATTTTATGTGTTATGCATTATTTCATGTACATGATGCCTAAGGCCCCCAAACCTGATTGATATTCATGTAAGCAAACCTGAAGGTTGCTGAACATATTAATGAATCTTGCCATCAAAAGGCAATCAGGGTCTCCATTAGTGAGTCATGAGCAGAGGGGTATGGAATAAAAACTCCATACTGTGACGCAGACAGACCCCTGCAGAGCAATTTTCTACAGCTGTAAGAGAAAGCAGCTTCACCAATTATCCACCATAGAGTGAGTTAAAGCTACCCTCAGCTGCTGTGCAGATGTTGTATCCATGTGAAACCTAGGAACTGTGAAACTATCAGTCTGTCAGTTGCTCTGTGTTTCTATCACTGCTACAGTTACTCTAACTGTGCCAAACTCAAGAGCCAACAGAAACTAATCGCACACATTAGCACTTCCATACAGCCCACCTTCACTGTATCAATACTGGACATTAAAAAGGAATTCTCAGGAAATTCATTTACCTGGATTTTTTTTCTCCCTCATTACTCACAGGGATGCGAGCCAATGTGGGAATTTGGTCAAATACAATTGGCACTTAGTGTTCTCCTCCAAGCATGCTGTACTGTGGTGGTGCATTAATGCAGTGGTCTCTCAGAGCAAGTATGTGCTTGTTCTTTCAGCTTGGGAGCATCGTGTGATGGGGTGCCTTACTAGTAGGTGGGTGGAACAGAGGGTAAAATGGTTAGAAAACAAACAAAAAAATAAGCAATTTACCTGATCTGTTACTTTTGTTTTACACCTCTTGAAATCATAGTTTTAGCAGATGATCTACAGCATTATTCTCACTCAATGTGTTAGTGACTAGCAGCTAGGAACCTCCCTACCTCTGCTGACCGGTGGGTTATTGTAAGCAAGCATGTGTAGAGTAGCCTAACAGCAAAAGCTTTTTCTTAATAATAGCAGAAACAAAAACATCAGATCTTCCAATTCTGACACTACAGAACTTCTTATTCTTTCTGCATCTGTCAGCATCTGTCAGGTCTAAAATAAAATGGAGGGTGTACTTTTTTTTTATCATCATTTTTATCATTTCTAGTTAAAAAAGGGATTCTCCATTTCTACAAGCAGTATTTGATGCCGCACAGCAGTTTTAAAATAGCTTCACAGCTAAAAATCCTGTTTATAGGCCTTTTGACTCAGCATTCTCTCAAACAGGATTCATTTTATTTCCTTACTTTTTCCTGAGTAAGAATAGTTCTATTGAATTAAGAAAATAAATACAGCTCTTTCGTTGTCAAATTATTTTGGGCATGGGTTATTTGATTAAGAAGTAACACATTGTAAATATGACAACACTGAATTAATCTTTGTATTTATACAATTATAATACAAATTAAATGACTGATTTATAGTTGTAGGGAAATCTTATTATGCACAGATCCTCTTGGTGAAGCACCAAGGACCCTGTTAGATTTAGGGGGTGGGTTGAAGTCAAGGTGAGGATTAGATTTAGGGTTAGGTCTAGATTAATATAATATATGCACTGAATGTAGTGTAATTGTTAGAGTTGCGTCGGTGGCCGCTAGAGGCCACTGCTTTTCTGTTTTTTGTTCTTGGTTCTTTTCTGTGTTTTGGGGGCTTTTATTTTGATTTCACGTTCTGTTCATGTGTCATGTATTTTGGTTATCAGCTGTTGTCTGTTCGTGTCTCATGTTTTCCACTTGTTTGTGTTTGCCCACTGATTTCTGTCACTATTTAAGTCCTGTCTGCCTTGGTTCTTGTTATCAGTCCATCGCCTTATGCCGCCCTATTTTCCCGTTGGTTTTTCCAGTCTGTATTCCTGTACCACGTTCTAGTACCTGTTTGGCCCGCGTGCCTGTTTTCTTTGTTTTTTGTTAATAAACACTTCAGCATGGAGCCCTGGTTTCCAGCCTATTTCTTCCAGGGTAGCTCTCGGTCGTGGGGGTCTAGCCCCCGCAACCGTGACAGTAATTAACAGTTATGTGTAACAGACATTTAGTTAAAGTCAAGTTGAGTATTTATAAAGCAACAGAGGACTTTTTTAAATAAAGTGTTTTTGAACTTTGTATCATTAAAAGGTTAACAAACTATTCAGCAACATTCGTTCCGTTCATAAAATTGCCACATCCCTTTTGGAAGCCCCTTGCAGCCCTGCCTCCTTCTGTTTGTCTGTAATTGTATCAGGAATTGCTGATTTCAGTGCATGTAATCACCCAAACAAAACACCAGCAACATCCGAGCATACATACACACTATCAGGCCTCAGCCTAGATCAGCAATCAGATACTGTACATCACAGTACTCTGGAACTAACATGATGCAGATCAGTTTCTTCATTTCTCCTCTCCTTTCTCTGCACTCCATCCCACCCACTCCCCAGCTCTCTCTCTTTCCTCCAACCCATCCCGACAATTTTAGAAGAAGCTAATTCTCTATGACAGGATAGAGAATAATAAGCATAAGAAGGTGAGGCGCTGCATATACCATTTCTTCCTTCCAGTTCTCTTTAAATCTTTTAGTGCTGTCATAATCCAATTCGCTTAGTTATTTTTAAAAAATGTGTATTTAATTTTGAATTATAATATAAATTAAAGATAAATTCCCTGCATTTCATTAAAATATCTGTGGAGTCAAATTCTGTTCCACTTGAAGGTCAGAAAGAGAACTGAAAAAAAAAAATCATTTTTTAAACTTGTATAAGAATTGAGCAGCTCTAGTTCTGACAGTAAGAGTATAGCAAACATTCCCAATGCAAGAAGGTAAATATTAATTGATTTATTTTTAATTGATTCATTTGAATCTGTAATGCATGACAGCCTGAAACAGCCTTGGAGGGTGTCACTTAAGAAGGAAAAAGCCAGACGAAAGACCAGATTGGGAAACAGAGACAAAGACATAGTGACAGATTCCAAGACAGAACACACACATATAGATACACACACATCGCCTCTTTTCCTAAGGAAAGAGAAATGTCGTACAGATTGTTGCTATAAAATGATTATTGGCTAGACAGGAGCAAGGGAAGCCATGCTGGGAGGGGAATGACATATTTCCCCATTTCACTCTCCGTCTGTCAAATCCGATAAGCAACTTCCCTCGTTCTCATCTCCGTCTGCTTTTTTACATTTTAAACACCTCCAGAAGCATTAGTCACAATGTAGAAACTAATGTTGCAGAAGAGATTGTGAAGCGCAGCCCATCCAGATGAGAGAGCTCCACCAGGAGCAGAAAGAAGCAGACGGAGTGACATGCTTGTGCCAGATTCACATTCCCTTAAGGCATCTTGTGAGTGTGAGATAAGATGATAAGAGTATTGCCTGCATCTGCCATTTTGCTTAATTAATCAAATCTAACAATTATTATTTTACTTAAGATATCAATTCTTTAGCTGGTCAATGGTTATTATTCAAACTGAGTTTGAAGTTTATAAAAACTGTATTTGCAAAAAACTTTGTTTTCAAGTTAAATATACTCACCATTCCCCGCAGTCTTTATGTGCAAATATAGCCGCAAAAACAGCCCGGTTTGCATTCACTGCTTTAATGATTTTCATATATGCAGCCAACAGAAGTTTAGCTCTACTGTTCCATTCCATGCAAAAGACTTCAGAAAAAGCAGAAGTGAGTGCTTTCTGAACACAGTAAAATACACAGTAAATAAGTTAAATAATAAAATAAGTAGTGCACCACAAATGGTCCACATTTTTGTTTTAACCCTAAGTTCTAACCTTCTAGGGGGATCAGAGGACTGGTTTGTCTTTTAATGGTTTTGGGGTTTTTTGTAGCCTAGCATATACTGAAATATAATTTGTAATGCATCAGTATCACATTTTTACATCCCCTCATGGGACACTTATATAGACTCATAAAGCCTGTAGCCCATCTGATAATTTATCCATGCCCTTCACTACAGCTTTTGATACTGTCAACCATCAGATCATCCTCTCTTCACTCACAGAACTCAGAATCACAGGTTTCACTGTCCTACCTTGAGGGTCACAGTTACCAAGAATCATGGAAAGGATGCATGTCTGCCCCACAAACACTTACCACTGGTGTTCCTCAAGGCTCGGCACTTGGTCTCCCTCTTTTTTCCTTATAAATTTGCTCTCTTGGTGATATTAAATCTTCACAGGGTTTCTCCTATCACTGTCATGCTGATGACACTCATCCACTCCTCACCTCCCAGTGAATCTCAGGTCTAAGCCAGGATCTCTCGAATTACATTTCCTTCTAGATTTCTTCAGAAAAACAGAGCTCCTGTACATCCCAGGTGATGCTTCCCCAAGATTTGACCTGGTCATCACTTTTGTCACCAGGAGAATTCCTCCTGTCTTCACCGCTGATACCACTCAGATACTCGTCACTTGTCCTCTAAAGACTGGACTGTAACTCACTTCTCTGAAGACCACCAGACCTCTACAGATTCTGAAAGCAGCAGCATGTCTGGTCTTCAATTCACCAAAATTCTCACACACCTCTCCACTACTGCAGACCCTTCAATGGCTTAATCACAAATCTTTGTGTGTCATTTGAACTGAACGGTACAAATTGTTTGCACATTTTTTCCCAGCTTTTACCAGAGATTATTGTGGCTTTTAGTTTGGGGTTTCACAGTTTAAAATGTAGTAGTCTTGTATGAGTGAATTTGTTATATTGGCAAGAAAGCTGCAGAGTGGAGAGACTTTCCTATGAGGACTTTGGTGGAAGAACGAGGTGTTTCTAATAAAGCAAGTGTATGTCGGTATCTAGTGGAGACTATAATCCTTTAGTACTGTGTGCTGTGTATTCTGCTGCAGTCTGGCCAGCCACTAGCACAGATATAAGGGGGCTTTCTTACATGACTCAATCTAATGTGGAGGAAATTAGGTCATTCTGACCATTGCCTTTACTTGACCACACTGCATCACTGACTTCAATGCTGGGGACATTCTCAAAAAGCCAACATAGGCTCACACACTGCTGCTATGTCCTGTGTATAGTCCTGTTAATAGGAATTGATCTGTAGCATTTATTTCAGGTACTTGAAAACACACCATGAGTCAGCAAGGATTAGCTTTGGCTTTATCATGCAAAAAAAGAAAAAAAAGAACGAAATCCAGATTATATGCAGTAAATCTATTGGGTGCAAAGGAGAAAGAGTAAGCATTGTTAGAGTTAATCCCCTCAAGGAAAGAAGCTAGAAATGCTTTGTTGTGTGTTTGTGTATGTTTGTCAGTTTTTTCAGTTGACTCTGATTTACAACATCCAACAACTTTAAGGATTTTGTCCACACCTGGAGGGTATGTTTTCTGTACTCCCAACATCTTTAAAAGAGCTGTCTATTCTGTCCTCCCCCAGAATCCTTCACTGTATTTGCAGTCTCCCCCTCACCACCACCACCTCTTTTGAGTTTTAGCTTAAGGCAGTCCTTCATGTGTGTGTTGTTTTTATCTTTTTTT
The DNA here is from genome assembly GCA_037974485.1 of Hemigrammopetersius urotaenia. Lineage (NCBI taxonomy): Eukaryota > Metazoa > Chordata > Actinopteri > Characiformes > Alestidae > Hemigrammopetersius > Hemigrammopetersius urotaenia. The sequence goes on along the minus strand of JBBPDC010000156.1, from coordinate 14,727,360 downwards.
ATGTTGGCTGGGGAGGGGGGTTGACATGCTTTAGTTGTTTGTTATGTTGTCTTTGCTAAGATGACTTCAGTACCATCTCCACTTCTCAGAGAGCCCTGAGCATCCGCCCCAAATCTCTCCAATTATGAGTCTAGCCTTGAGTGACTGGAGTAGCCTTCAGCAGCTTTAAAAATGTCTTCTTCTCCGCAGCATTGGTTCTGTTTTTTAATGTATATTTCCATAATAACATTGATTTTACTGACTACAGAAGCTCACTCTTATGGACCTGACTAAAATCCCCTCTAATTAGTCATCAGTTTTGGAGTTCATACGCCATGAGTAGTGAACACTGAAAAACCTTTACTGTGAGTCTTCTTCTGTACGAATGAAGGAGAGGTGGCAGATTCTGAAACTATACACACACATGCATTGTATAAAGGCATATACAACATGCAGTGTGTTATAAAAGACATGCGCTGTAGGTCTGTGGTTGGCCACATGGGGGCACTCTCCGATTTAAAAAGTGTGCTGATGCCACACCTGGGAAGATGGGTCCCGGTCTCTTATAAAGTACCTAGAAAGAACATCTCTCCAGTCCAACCCACCATTGGTCACTTCCCTTCGTCAACTGGAACAAGCTTAGCTTTTGTGTACTTTGAATAATCTAGTGTTTCTTGTTACAGGTAGTTTTTAAGGCTTAACCTTTGATGGATTTGTGTTTTGGATCATGTTAAACTTACGGAAATACGGGACAGGTGCCATAGATTACATTTATCGATTTATGTTCAACATTAAGTCAGCCAGAGAGCAGCCAGAGTAATGTAAACTTGAATATGCATATGACTATTAAAAATTAGTTAAGTCGGCAACTTAGGTAGTGTAATATAATTTAATGCATCTAAAATATCATTTTCGGATAAAATAGACATTTACCTGGTGGTTTTGCGACCCAGTAGCATTAACATTAGTTCAGAGTACGCACCAATTTTACTACAAATCACATACAAGACTTTTATTATGTGCTTTTGAAATGGCTTTAATGTGTTCAAGATTTGCTCGTCAGCACTAAGACACTAAATATAAACAGGTCCTGTTGCTTCCCATTACATTAAGTGGACTGGCCCCAAGAGTGCACCCATTTAAAGCACTGCTCCATATTGCAGAAGCATTGCCCTCCAGATGGATTCAGGTATAACAGCTATACCACTACCATCTGCGGATGGGGGTCCCTGTGGGGATGATGCATATTGTTAGACAATGCTCTCATTGTTATAGAGTACAGCAAAGCGCACTGAGGAGCTCAAAATGCAGTGGGACCAGTAGTTTAATATAAGATGCATTGGAAGACTTCCCATAGGAGGCATTCATGATGCATGAAAATTCTACAGAAGTTCCATCTGACCGAGCACAGATCTCTAATGTTATGAAGCTAAAAGAATTGAATGTGATTCCTTATCCATCTTCATAGAATCAATCATCAAGCCACTGAAGTGGATGTGACAGTCATGTGGTGTTTATGGAGTATAGAAAACTCCATATGGAGTTTAAATGAGCCAAGCCCATTGTTTCATTGCAAATTCCCACCATATACCTAATATATACAAGATTTAAGGAAATTCAAAGCTGCACTGAGTTATTCCACGATATGCCCATTCATTTGACTAAATATGCCTTTAGCTTTACAGAATTTACAGAATATAGTCACTACATACCCAAAGCTGTTTTGTGTGGTTTTGGATTTACTTACATCTCATATCCAGAATAGCCTAGTTTTATATACCTCTATAGGTCTGGTAAATGAATGTCATCATTTCAGTTAATGCTTGAATGTCTGAGGTAGTAGAATGTCTTGGTCACGAATATGTGCGACACAAAAGCGCCACCTATTGGCAAAAGGCAGTAACAGCACCATCCACATTAATGCAAATAGTACGATCCATCAAGAAAAAAAGCTAAATGTAAATTGTAAATTGCTCACCACAGAGACCAGTTATAAGCACTGCGCCTCTAAATCACTTTTCTTGCCATTAAAGTGGAAACACTAAAATCAGGAGGAATGCTCTGCTATGCCCAATAATCATTCAAGCTTAAATCAACATTTTGTAACATGTTTACAGTGTTCATTCAACTTTTGACCAACAGCCAATGATTTTGCAGGTGCCATTAAGTAAACAATTTCAGCTAAACCAAATAGGGTTCCAGTGAATACTGAGAAGCAATTCTACATGTGTTCCAGCAGATGGCGCCATATGTGCATTTTTTAGGTGCAGTGCAACAGTACAGAAGTGTCGCAAAAGCGTTAACACAAACCAGTGCCACTGCTCGTCCTCCACCCAAAACTACGCAGCCGAGTGACTCTGTGATCAAAGCCGAAAAAATGGATGGCTGAAACAAATGGTGCAATTAACAAGTGGTAGCGTATTCTACTAAATGTCTGGTGAGAGAATATAAAAATTGGATTCTGTGCTGTGTGCAGTGGCACAAAAACCTTTTCCTGTAAGTGGTGGGTTAATAAGGCAAGCTACATACATTTCTCATGGCTGAAATTGGTAAGCAGGAGTTCTAATAGTATTCTGGAAATTTTATTAACTTCACTGTGTGCCTGAAGGAGCACAGAAGATTAGAGAAGAAACCTGGCAGTACAGAGTGCTCATTAATGCTTTATTCAGATGCTTTTGTAATGTTTTGGATACTGTATCTCACAAACAGACAGACAGACCATAGCCTATCTGTGCTCACAATATTTCACAACACTGAAGCCACACTACTGAAATTAAACTGGAAAAAAAATCAAATGAATAAAATTAGTTATCATTAAATACAGTCATATTTTAGCACCAAAATGAAATGTTCTGTGTTGCAGTCCACCAAGTTTTGTACTCGCACAAACCTTTTCATAAAACCTCTTTAATATGAGCTGTGGGTGAAACTGTCAGCAAGAGCAGCATTCAAAAACATACACTGGCATTATGCCTTATATTAAAAATGACACCAAAGTGATATGGCACAGAGGCCAAAGTACAAAACAGACACAAAACTGGAGAGAAACATTCTCTGAGGATGCAGGATGGCCTTAAAAAAAGAGCTTGGTGGGGGAAAAAAATCACATTTGCGCCATAGTTGATCATCACGACGACAGGTGCGGCGCCTACATTTGAATTTTTTTCAGGTTTATTAACACAAGTTAATACAGTCTGACTGCACTGACTGCAGTCAACGCTAACCAGATCCAAAGCTTTCATTTCCTTTCTAACAATACCTCACACTCTACAAGGGCACAAGCCATCAAAAGTAGGACTGATCTTGACAGCCTTATGGTGTTCAAGCAAAGCCTAACCAGAAAAAAAGAAAACATTCAGATAAGGCAGAATGCTTTTATAGGTATAAAATAGGTGCAGTGCAACTACTTTGAGAACAAGGTGTTGAAATAAAAAAGGGATAATTACAATTAAAAAGTTTAAAACAGCACCTCTACGCTTTTCAAGCTAATTTGAGTTGCACATTTAGGCATTTTTATACATATACATATATATAAATATATATATATATAGATATATATATATAATTTTTTGCCTCATCTAAATATTTCAAGTGCCAGGTACGTTATGCTCACCTACTGACCCCTACAGAAGTTACTGTACATGTAAAAGGCTGAATGCTGCATGAATTATAAATCTGAAGAACGGGCTGTTTGAATAACTCTCCCAGGGAAGTGGCAGCTGACAGTGCAGTCTAATTCAACAGCGATACAGTACTGGGGTGATTTGCTTTTGCCTGCAAGGGGAAAATCCCACTGAAAGAAAAATAAAAGACAGAAAGAGCCGCTCGGAAGCAAAGCTGCAGATGATTCTATACAAGGGGGCTGTTGTTTTAGACACAGCGGGACACACTACAGTAAAGCTTAGTTGAGAGCTGATTACACGTTCCAGGCAAAACGCGTACTGTACATGGCTTCTCCTTTTCTTCCTGCACCTTTCGTTCAGTGACACTGTTGATTTGACAGATACGCTACATGGCCGATGTGATTTCACTAACAATCACCTGTGGCTTGTAAATGAAAATGATTATATTTACAAAAGAACATAGACTGAAGTGCTTTACGTTTGGAGTCACCATTAGCTGAGTTCCAGGCTGAGAAACACTGAAAAAAGTCTGAAGCTCAGTTTTGTTGACTCTCTTCATGCACAAATTATCATCCTTCAAACAAATGTACTGTTAGAAAGTACAGACAAGAAACAAAATAACAGAAATACCACAAAAAATCCTCATACTTACTGGCACACCATAGAGGCACCCTTTATAGGTCAGCAGCCACTGGTTTCACTGACTTTTACTGGTTGATTTGTAAACCCCCCTTTACCCCATTCATCAATAAAAAAGGATCACCATAGGCCCATTCATATTTACATGCACACATCAGCCACATCATGACAGATGAAGGTAGCATTGATTATCCTGTTACACCTGTCAAGGAGTTAAAGAAAGTGAACACTGGCAAGCATAAGGACTTGACTAATTGTGATGGCTAGATGACTTGGTCAAAGCATTTCCAAAACATCGGGTTTGAGGAATGGTCCCATTATGCAGTTATCTAAGGTCCAAGGAAGGACAATCACTGAACTAGCAACAAGCTAATGGATGCCCAAGGTGCCACTGGTTGATGATGTTGTCTTGGCCTCCAAATTCCCCATATCTGTTTAACTGGGCATCTGTCAGATGTGCTGGACATGACGATCTGATCTACAGAGCCCCCCCTCACAACTTGCAGGACTTCAAGAGAACTGCATTCTACTGCACTGCTTTGTGGCACCTTCGTGTTTTTTTAAGTGTAGTAGGCTGATAATATAATTCCAGTCAGTAATGTTAAGCCTAGTAAGGTATGATACCCATATTGTATGAATATATGCATATGTGATAAAATGGCGTAATTCAAGGGTTTGGAGCACAAAGGGCGTAAGTGACATCTTCTGAAAATATCATTTATGTCCCTTGTTCTCCAAACCCTCAATTCAGGTGGTGTTCCTGTTATTAAATACACCCCCTGTATCCCATAACGATTAAACAATAGTCTGACATGTGAATAAGCCTTCAATTAAGCCAGAAATCTTCTATACACCGATATAAGGTACTGCAGATTTTGTGAATTATAAACAAATCTCACCACCCGAGTCTCTAAAATAATACACTAGTAACATACTCCAGCAAAATAATGAATAGAAACATTCTATTAGTGAAACATCTTATGTGTTTTGCAATAATCCTTTGTGAAATATATTTTTGTTAACCTTTAAAATCAAATTTAATTTTGAATACCCCGTGTAATAGTAAAAGTGCACAGGTAGGCAGGTAGGGATGGTGTTTCTACTATGTCTGCGACCTGACAAAAGCGATACATGTAAGAGGGGCAGGTGTGTTTGAGATTTGGTAGTAGAAACTTGCTGTGGTTCCACCTGTGTTTGGTCCATTGGTTTCGATGTAAGATTGTGCCAGTGTATCACTGCGCCACATTGACTGCATTGGTATCCATGCATTGTCTGGGTGCTGGTTTGCATTAACCATGAAGAAACGGCATCAGAGTGTGTTTTGGAGGTTCTAACTCTGAACCTGGCCAATGTCTAAACTTACTCTGAATCGTACAACTGGTCAATGGCCAAGTCCAATTATACTGCTGTCTGTACTTTGCTGGTAACAGTGTAGCCCTGTATGAATTATTTCTGAATTCTGAACCTTTAGGATTGTACTCAAACACCATGTTCTGGAGTGTGTGTTGTGTAGCTGCTCTCTGAAAAATGCAACAGAGAAAATGGGGTCCAGTGTTTCAGATTTGCAGACAACTGCAATGCCTCTGTTTCACCACTAGGTGGTCAAAGACCACCTTTAGATAGTCCGAAACTGTGCACACCATTCAAATGTACACAGCATATGTCTAGGTGCCGCCCATGACAATTAGTCACCTGAAAGAATCCCGATATCCATGACAATTCATTTTTCCGAGTCATGTCCTTCATTCCTTTTGTGGTCTTCTATTGTTCTCGTAATTCCAGATCCTATTTAGGAGCACCAGAGGTAAGGCTCGTCATGACTGGATCTTCACTCCGTGTACCCATTAAAGACAAGCTCGGTGGAATGGTGGTCAGTAACACATCCAAAAGTAAGAAAAATGACCACAGGAGCCCAGGGGCAGTTACACGGCAGGAGGTGAGAGTAAAAAAAGAGTCTACAATATGAAAAACAAACACAAAGCACCTTAACGAAAATGGAAAGGATGGTGCCATAAAATAGTCTGTCTCAGTGCATGTGTGTGTGTGTGTGTGTGTGCATGTAGGGGAGGGTGGGGTGTGGGGTATACGCATGCATGCTCATGAGTGGTTGTGTGCAGCATCTCCGGCGTGCCTGGGGCGGATCAGAACTTGCTCTGTTTTAATTTGTCGATGTGGTAGCAGAGCTTGAGAGCTGGGCCCAGTTTAAGTCCCAGATACTTCATGATCATGTCACTCTTCAGCAGGAGCAGAGCATCTCCATCAATCTCCTGAAGGACCAATCACAACCCAGCAAGGTATCTCTCAGAACGATGATTTAAAAGAAATACAACTAACAACATATCATTGTTACAAGACCGTACATTATAACAGGACCAATTTTGGATCATTTCTTTTAGACCATTTATCAGTACAAAGGGCAGTTGGGGCTTTCAGATTGTTTAAAAAGCTGTCTATAATGTGAGTTTATATTTTAGAGAATTCCATTATTGCTGTATAATAACAGCATGAACATTTTCTATCATGTAGCATATTAAAAGTACATTCTAAAGTAAAAGTCGCCTGGCCAAAATGAAGGTAATGAATTAGTCAATTGCATATTTGGAGTATAAATCCAAAGAATTTGATTATGGCATCGATAATCAGAGTACGATATTGGAATGTACCTATTCCTAAAAATATAGGCTTAGTGTATAAATACAAATTAATCTTGGATTCACAGTAAGTTTTTCAGAACTATAAATTATGACCTGATCTTTAGTTCTTTTGTGTGATATCTGGTTCTGTTCTACTCAGAAAGTAGGCCAGCTGCCTACAAGGTGGTAGCGGTCTAATGGGTGAAAAACTTGTCTGCGAACCTGGTGACCACAAAGTTGGAGGCTCAAACCGCCACCTTCTACCACTGTATCCTTGAGTTAGACACATAACCCTCAGTTACTCCAGGGGGACTGTCCTTGTAACTAATGATTGTAAGTTGCTCTTGATGTGCTAAATGCCACATTACCTACAATAACTACTCATCAATGTAAATTCTGTCGGATTATAGTGACTCACATGTTTTCGGAAGAGCTCCACATGGGGTCCCAGGGCCTGAGGGTCTGCATCTTTAATGAACCACACCACCTCTTCTACACTCCACCGGGATGGATCTTTACTGGAGGGAGGCTTCGACTCACTTGCCTCTGGTGACGGACTGTAGGCTAAAAAGACAAAAACCTTCTTAAATAAAATGGGACAGAGACATATAATGATAAAAATATTTTTTAGTAGCAGTCTTTGTAGTGTGTACAAAATCATAATGTCAAAGAGCCAGTAAAATAATGTATTATATAAATTTTATAAATAAAACATATAACTACATATAATGCATAATTCATGTTTTATATATATATATATATATATATATATATATATCATCGCTGTCGGGCAGAAACCTTGTAACTCCACTTTTGGTCTTTGTTGTTTTTTTTCATAAATCAATACTATTGGTCAGTCTTCACGTGGGTCTGTAAAAAGTTAACGGCGATATTTTTTTTATCGCGCGATAAGAATCTCGCGCTGTTAACGCGCGTTAACGGCCCAGCACTAATATATATATATATATATATATATAGTTACATATAAACTAGAAAATGCTACCATCCACATGTGGTAAAAACTGTACTTTTTTAGTAAGTGATTGTTATAATAGCTCTTTTGTGGAACCAAGATGAGACATGCAACCCCTGACTCCTCATTCACGTCAACGACCTTTGGATCTGTATATATATATATACAGAGAGAGAGACAGAGAGAGAGGAAGAGAGGGAGAAAACAACTAGTGATACTCCAAACTTTCCGGAAACACTGAGCTGAGAAATGAAGCCAAAAAACACAAACATGGAGTAACCATTAAATATGGGGCTAACACTATTTGACTTATTGGTTGGGTTAGATTTTGATAATTGATGGCCTTTTCCCCATTGATGGAAATTTCCCCATACTATCTCCAGATCCATGCTACTGACAATGTTTTTCTTACCACTTCTGTTTCCTTCCTGGAATGTGCTGGGACTGGCTGCCTGTCTGCACACACCCCCGGAGTAAGTGGGACCAGAGCGAAAGCCATAGCTGGATTTAGGTGCCATGTACGGCGATGGAATAGCACCAAAAGTGGCATCACTAGGGTCACTCGAGTAGCGCTTGGACTCCATTTGTTCAGTATGGTATTCATCCACCATAGAGCCTGCTGAGATGAGGATAGAAAGCACAAGGCTTAAATCCCTCCTAACTTGTGAAAAAAGTGAACATGAATGTGCACTTGGTTAACCTTTAAATCTGCAAGGTCACGTATGTAGATCACACATCACAGTCTCACACAGTCCCAGGCCTGTTTATTTTATTTGACATCAAATCATTTACAGTAGTTACTGAATAATAAGCTCAGGACTGATAACTGAATAATAGGCCTGCAATTTAAAGGGTTAAAAAGGTTTCAAACCCACACAGGCATGTGTCCCAGCTTGCTCAGAGCACACATGTCTCTCCCATTCTTGATCCATTAACTACCAGCATGTGGCTAAATTGTCATGGGAACGTCTCCAAGGAAACCAGTGAAGCAGTTGCATCATCCTAAACTGCATGACCTGATCTGAGGTAGAAATGGTTCAGCCGTCCAGCACTTACACCGCAGAATACTATAGGAGCGATTAGCCCTCTGACCGCCACTTAAGAGAGCACAGCTCGAACTAAAGGCCTTTTCCAAGCTCTCAGCGGAGGAGATCAGATAAGAGATTCAGAAATAAAAGCCTGGCTAAGGAATCTCTTCAGGAGAGAAAATAGTTCTGAGAGACGGACTGGAGGCAAAAGCAGAAAACAACATCCAAGCTAAATCGGTATGTCTAAACCAATGACCTTGTGTGCACAGAACGACAAGGAAAGTGGGAAGTGAGCGTACTTGACTTCCCCTGTCCGTCTGAGTGCTTGTCGGTGTGGAAGGAGGAAGAGGAGGAGGGAGAGGAGGAAGGTGCGATGGGCTGGTCACTGAAGAGGTTTTCACACAGCAGACTCCGGCACAGCTTCTTGAGGAAGCGCAGGACGTAGCCAACGCTGTTCACCACCGGCAGACTCAGCAGGTGTTGCTTACCGTCAAATGTGGCTGAGTACATAAGAGTATGTTATATAGTACATAAAGCAAATAAATAAAGGTAAGCTTCTCCTCACCCCAAATCGATCAACCATGCCATGTCCGCTTCTATAGTTTTACACAGGAAAACTCTGAAGCTAATAGGTAAAGGAAGTTCATAAAGCATAAGCACCGTCATTGCACTTACCTCAAGGCACACTGATCTGATAAGATCTAAAACTAAACACTGTTACAAATAAACAAAATTCGTAAGGAATATTCAGGCTATATCCAGGCTAGATGCTAAATGATGGGGTTTATGTTTCATGTTAGGCCTGGGACACATTAAGCTGACATTGAAGACCTATGTCCGACTGTGAGCTCTCGTTTCCTGTGAAAATTTGCTCAAGAGTGCATTTTACAAAGCCAAGAATATTGTTTGAATGTCTTTTAAGCTGCAAATATGTGTTTAATATAAACTAAATGCTTGAAATTGATAGTTGCTGGGTTAAAAATCCTATGTAAAAGTAATGGTTAAATGACAATAAATGCATTTCCAAAAGAAAATGGGAAGTGTGATTTTTGAGTCTGCTATGTGTTTTGCTCGGTTTTTTCCTCTGCGTTTCTCGGCTTTTTGTCCTTTTTGGTCCCATACCCGTGATGTCACAGACTCTCTCTCCAACACACATTTTGAAGATAACTTGACAGTTCTCTCTCTATTCCCAGATATTACAGAGGACACTTGACCACAGGGCGTTTTTTTGAGTAATCAGTACTCAAAAACATATATATACATGTACAGGGGTTACAGTCATGCTCATATTTCAAAATCTGTAGGAGTAGAAGAGGCACCAAAATCAGCCATAAAAAGAGTAATAATAACAATTCTTTGCTTGTTATTCTCAACCATATTTATTCAAAAAGATATTGAACATTTTCTTGTGAATATGATAATTACAAATAATTTCTTTAAAAGAGCAGACAGTCAAACAGTTAAAATAGCTCAAGTGCCCATTCCGAGCAATAGACCACTGCTACACTATTTGGCCAAAAGACACCTGATCATCTTATCAATATTAGCTTATTGGACATCCCACTGGGCATTAATAAGACTTTGGAACAGGTCTGTGGGAATTTTTGCCAATTCAGTCAAAGGAGCATTTGTGAGGCCAATTACTGATGTTGTATAAGAAGGCATGGCTCATAATCAATGTTCCAATGCATTACAAAGGTGTTCAGTTGTATCCCATGTGTTTCTGGATATCACTTTAAAAAAATGGACAAGGCAGATTTTGTTGTTGAGTGTTGCGATGGTGATATCACATGCAATAAATAAGTAAAAACTTAGCCTTTATAGTGTTAATGTTTTTCTGCTTTGGATTTGCTGGAACATAGACTCCAGACGAAAAAAAAAATTGAAATGCAATACTTCCATTCCAACATGGTTTTTTTAAAGAATGTACTTAAACAGCATTTTAATGCCTCCCATAAAACATTTGAACCATTGAACATTGTTGAAAAAAAAATTTTTTTTCATAATTTTAAATCTTAAATAAATGTAAACATAATTTAGAAGATGAAGAAACTGCCCAATGATTTTTTTGCCCTCTTCTCTGTGGCACTGGGTGCAGAGTTTTGGAAAAACACCATTTATCACAGTTCAGTCAGTCTTTCACGATATGTATATTGCGCATGTTGATATCGTGATAATTTGCGATATATTGTGCAGTCCTAGTTGGAAACCATATAACTGTTACTGTAACATTAGTATGTTGTAGCATTAACATTATCCTTTCAGGAACTAACAGGCCAAACGTTATACCCTGAAAAACAGCCACAGCCCATTACTCCTCGTCCACCAAACTTTTCTTTTGGCACTATGCATTCTGTTAGGCAGTGTTGTGACAGCTGCCAAACCCAGCTTCATCACTCCAGAGAACACTTTTTCAGTGTTTCAGAGTCCAGTGGCCGCTGGACTCTGAAACCACTCTAGCTGTTTAGCACTGAGCATTATAATCTTGTGTGCAGCTGTACTCACTGTATGACGCTCTTCATGCACAAATCTTGTGTTTGTGTTTCTTTCAACATATCTTGATTTTTCTTTCTGCAGTGAGTGGAACCCACTGACTCAATATGACTGGGGCAGATCTAACAGGGAAGAATTTTCATAAACTGACTTGTGGCAAAGATGGGACCCTATGACTGTGGCACATTTAACACAGTGCTTTTCACTACAACTTAAGGGTATAACATGAATGTGCTTGGTTTTACACATAAGTTAGCAATGTGAGTTGCGCAAACACCTCAACTCAATAATTAGGAGGCGGGTCCACAGTCAGAAATTGTGCAAATCTGATTTTTCAATGATAATGCTCAAATGTATAACAGAAGTTCAAAGTTTTGTACTGATTACTAATATTTCATTAAGGAAGCTACGTGTTAGTGTTACCTGATATCTTCTCTCCTCCATAACCCTGTGTGAGAAGAGTGAAAACTGCTTTCTGCTGGTAAGCGCTGTCAATACAACCCTGTACCGCCTGCTGCAGCACCACAGAGGGCCTGGCTGGGCCTAAGTGATCAGGCAGCTGAAGAACCTTCTGCCTGTCCAGGTTAGGACCCGTGTTCACCTGTTTATTCACATAGATACAAACTACAGGGAGAGAGAGGGAGAGAGAGAGAGGGAGACAGAGAGAGAGATAGAGGGTTAAACTCAAACATTAAATCTCACATCTAACTCTAACTCGTATTTGTGCAAAAGTGTGTTTATGCTCCTGGACATCCTTGATGCGAGTCACACCAATGATCAAAAGTGAATTTGGCAAAAATTCTATATTTTGATTTATTACAATTCTAGACCTTTCAGTACGTTCAGCAACAAACTTGTAACAAATATTTCTTTAAATAAGCTAATGCCAAGTTTACACTGTATTGTGCCAGCTTTTGAGGGATTGTGCATTGACAAAACAAAGATATTAAATTATAAAAACAGACATTTTATAGGAGCTGTAACATGTGACACTAACATTTAGTATCAAGTAGAGCTATCACTTCTAATGCTAATCAAATGAGTAATCTATTTTTTTTATTATGAAGGAAGTAATCGTACATAAGTATTTTAAAACAGCAAATATTTTGTTTTACTAATATATGAATTTAACTACAAACGCACATGCAATTGTTAGATCCTGCTGGTGTGGGTTTCTTCTTCAGTGATTTGCTAGACTAATAGCAACTAATAGCTAATAGCACCTCTTTGTGGAGGCCAGCTTTATATTGATCTGTCTATAATTAAAAATGATCAATAAGTTGATTCACAGTGGACATACTTTTTTTTTTTTAACGTGTAATCAATTTTATTTAAGTAATTATATAGCACTGTGATACTACACCTGGTATCACTCTTGAAATCAAGAGTAATAATAAGAACAGTAAAAATAAAAAAGTCTTTGTAAGAATGAGTATCCCTTCCTTGTTATTCTCAGCCATATTTATGGAATCATTTTAATAATCTTTTAATAAATCTAACATTTTTAATAAATCGAATTTATTAATTTAATCTTCAGGTGGTTTCAATAAATCTAACCATTTTTTAAAAAGAATTATTTTCCTGTGTCTGTCTCATGAAATATCACACGGCAAGAGGCAGATTCACTTTAACAGACTACCAAAATTCAGAATCAGAATACAGGATGACGCACACACACAATCTGTCCCCCATGTGACTAAACAGAAGTGGTGGGCCGGTGTTTCACATTCAAATCGTCGCCTCAAATATTTGTTGGAAACCTTTCAAATATTTGAACTTGCACACTTGAAGAGCACAATGGAGGGAAAGACAGGCGCAAATACATTTTTCATACGTGTGAGAGAGAGACAGACGCTCAGACAGAGTTCAAACCCCTGCTGAGAGGCTGAGGAAAACTGCAGCACAAGCTAGACGAGAAAGAGCTAGTATGAAGGGGGGAAAAGAAATTAGATATTGAATCATTTTGATTTCCTTTAAAAGGTCACCAACATCCACAGCAGCAAACATTATGACAGTTACCTTTGACTGAGCCTTCCACAAAATGAAATGTTATCTTAATGGGTTAGGGAGCTGGAAAGCCCCATAAATACATAAAAGTTGTACAAATAGGCTCTTAGTTTTTGCAAAAAAACCTGACAAGCATCTTTCAGAACCAGTGCAAAGAGTGGTGATATAGTAATAAAAGAAATACAAGAACGTATAATTTAAATAATGCTTCGAATAAGAAATGTATCACTGCATCCACCAAAGGATACAGACGCCTGAGGTTTATATATATATATATATATAAACATTTACATTAATGCCAATCATTACAGAGGTCATTTACATGCCATGTTCACATCCAAACAAAACTTTTTTGAAAATATCAGCTCCCCTTTACATTGTATGAAAATATCATACTGAATGGAACGAAAATCGAACAGAAGAAAATCTTTTCAAATTAACCCCCACTGAAAGTTAAGAATGTCCTGTGTTCTCCTGTGAGTTTATTATGGAGATAATAAGGCTTCAGTAATGCTTCAGTACTGCCTTTGTTCTGCATGGGTCAACTTCATGTTTATAGTAATAAAATGAGGAGAATGTATGGGTCAAATAAAGCAATTAAAGATCCAAATTCTTGTCTTAGAACAAACACAGAAGGCTAAATAAGACAGTACTGTTTGGCCACAGTGAGCACAGATACTGAGGGGTCAGTGGGGGGGCTTATAAGAAGGGATAAGTGGGGGATAAGAGGAATGAGCCTGAGGGAGTAATGGGTGTGTGGAGGAATCCTCCAATCACTCAGTGGCCCTCCCCTACTGCACATGCCCCTCTCATCTGTGCCGCGCTGCTGCTTTTATGTGACAGATCGGCATTCTTAGGGATTTCCTTCAGCGTCTGTCACACAGAAGCCCTGATGGACATCTTGCACATGCACACACACTCTCACTCGCTCTCACAAATACAGTGCTCACACACGCTGACAAAAAGAGAGGCATGTGTGTGTATGTGTGTGTGTGTGTGTGTGTGTGTGTGTGTGTGTGTGTGTGTGTGTGTGTTTGTTTTAGTAGCTTCTCTGGACAATGATGTTGTGGCTTGGTAGGGAACCAAAGAAATACAGGGCTACTATATAACATTAAACCAGACAAAAGCTATAAACCACTTACTGAAGTGAAGTTAAAAGTTAGTGTTAGGTTTATGATTAAGCTTAGATTCCTAATACAAACAGGAATCTATTTGCTTATTTGCTACATTTAACATGTATTCCTATATGTAACATTTTACATTTTGTGTTTTTTCCAGTATATAAATAAACTGAACTTGTAGTCTTCAGTGAATAAACTGAAATTGTGGTCTTCATTCCATTTTCAATATGTGTTTTTATTTTCACTTTAAAGCAGTTATGACTTCAGTCTCTCATGGATTCTTCCTGAGAACTGAACTAATAATTGTTCGGAAACTCCCGTACCTACACGAAAAACTGGTTGTTTATGTTTGGGCACGGCAGTTAGCAAGACAGTCAGATACCAGAACAGAATGAGCCTCTGCTTAAAGTCCTGTATTTTTATTACTGTAATTAATTACTGTATTTACCGTGCTTATACCAAAGAAAATGACAGCGCCTACCAGAACACTTTAATTTCATTTTAAACTCAGTTTAATGCGTTACCCGAAAAGAAAATGTAAAGGTAAACCCGTATTCCCCGTCGAGATATGCAACTCGGAGGGTCACTGGACAAAAGTATTGGGACAACGCGGCGAGATGAGCGGTTTTTGGGGAATAAGTCCTGGTCTACTGTGGCTAAAAATACAAATGAGGGCTCGTTGGAAAGGTCTCCTGGAGATCAATCGAACTGTGGAGTTCTAAGTGTCTGAGTGCTTGCACAGCGGAGAAATCAAGCTTTGAATAAAGTGCTTCCAGGTCGGCTACAGCCTGCCCTGAGTCCCCTTGCCACAGAAAAGCAAAAAAGGCAGAGGATATTTGCACTTTCCGCATTGTTGTGGGGATTTCCACAAAAAACTATGAGTTTGGTTCTCAAAAAAATCTGCGTGTGACTGAATCAGCGACTCAGAACCCCACACCAAGTATAAGACAAAGTATGATAAGAAATGGGTGTGCATGATTGCAAAATGCTCAAATCTGCATTGAAAACGGGGGTGGCTGGTAAGTGACCCAATCCAAGCCTAAAAATAATCCTGAACATTTGCCATGATAGACACAGTATTTGTGCATGATTACAAGCAGAAGTTCAAATCCAGTTCAAAGCCAGTTCAGCCACAGAAACACACACAGCTGGAAGCATAAAAGCTAGTGGTAATGACCTCAGGCCGGCAGGGTCACGACCCGTACCAGCAGCAGCGATGAGTCCCAAGGCGACCCCAGCACAAAGACAGCCTTCCAACAGGGGAGGGGTGTGTGGGTGGGAGGGCAAGTGTGCTTGTGTGTGTATGTGTGTGTGTCAGAAGTCAATGTCATGTTAGATGGTATACTGGTAGGCTGAAATGCTACTGCTGGTATGGAAATAAGATTGTAAGCTTTACACAGTCAGAGTCCAAAGACAACCTTCACACATACACAACAGAAATCCATGACTCTTCAGCTCTCTGTGAATTATGGAAGCCCTGGGGCTGGACTTTAAGATTGCAGAGCTCGACTTGTACATTACACGTGGACAATATAACTACATACCACATTTCACGCATAAAACCTGGGACATTACTAGGACACTTTTTCAGTTTTTGGGACATTCACACGTGCATCATTCACACATGCAGCCATTTCTATTCTTGGGATGCACACATCATTTATGCCATAAAATCTAACATTCTCAGCATGAGAAGGCATTATCTTCCTCTTTCCTGACAGCAAGTTTTTTCCTCAACTCAAATGCTGCACTACAGTTATATCAGCAGATTCTCTCTGCTTCAAAATTGCACATTTTCTAAACAAAATATAAACACCTAAACATCTTCTGTGGGAAACACACACAAATATGGAATTTTCCTGCAAACTTTTAATATCATATCTTTTTTATTATGTATTATATAGTTATTACCAGAATGTAACATACTGGAAGCAAAAACACATATTAAATGTGCTTGCACAGGTTAAATGTATTATTTTTACAGGTGGGCGTAGATTAATTTTTTAAATCTAGATTAATCTTATTGTAATCTTGGAATTAATCTAGATTAAAATGGCTCATTTGAATTCTGCCAAAGGTCTGAAGCCCCTCCCCCCCAAAATGATCCCAATGCCTATTTTTATAGTGTAAACCATAAATATGCCTCCAAATGTTCTCCCAGATCACT
>JBBPDC010000156.1:14699172-14710597 GCA_037974485.1 Hemigrammopetersius urotaenia | reverse complement strand
AAGTCATCATAGCTTGCGTAGTATAGACCCAGTTCCCAACCCAACTTTGTGAATAGATTAACGGCGATATTTTTTTTTATCGCCCAATAAGAGTCTCACATTAACGCAGCACGTTAACGCCGATAACGGCCCACCACTAATTATTTTATATTTTTACACCTGTTTAATTCAGTAAATAAACAGTAGTTTGTGCACTAATGATGCAGAGTGGTATTCTCTGTGGAAACATGCTTCACGGTTATGCATACACATCAGGTATGCTGAAAATATCTTCAGGTATCGCCAAATTACATTCTTGCCAAATCGTCATAGCCTTCAAAGAAAACCGTGCCCACTTGTAGGGTTTTAAGGGGTAGGCCCGTGGCAGTCTTTTCCACAAAAATCATGCTCATCAAAATATTGCTTTGTCCTTCATTGTGAATAAGAGATACATGTACAATGTAATAAACATGACATTTCATTGAAAAGGTAATTAATTAATTAGCAAGAAAAATATTGCTTATTGAATAGATAATTGGAAGTTGTCTCAAAGGCCATGTGGGTCAGTATTCTTCTATGATGCCCCAAGAGACTTGATGATTATTAACCTTTTAAAAAGGAGAAGTAATTACTCGCCTTCTCTCCTTTGCTGTATTTCCACTTGGCCAGTCTGACCTTCCCAGATCACAATGCCATGACCTCGCAGATAATGAGAGTGTGCATGTGTGTGTACATTTGTTCCCCAGACACAGATCATGAGACTGCCATCCCTTCCACATACCCTATGCAATTACGCATTAGGCGCAGTGTAACAGTAAGTACATTATCAGCCTCCTCTATAATATTAAGGAGCATAAAACTAACAAGGTGACTAATTTAAAATTATACCCCAATCACATCTTACAATTAGGCTTCATACAATATACACTGCAGTTTTTAATAACACACTGTTGCCTGAAACTACTTGGCCGTTTGCTGTGGATTATATTATTTCTGCCAAATTAGGTAGAACTGAAGAATCTACCTAATTTGGCAGATATTCAACCATAAATAATACAAACAATATTAACTTACTCAGTTAATCAGGAAAGGAAACGGTAGGTACTTGTTTGTCAGCGGAGGTTGCATGATCAGAATCAGCCATGGTTGGCTAAAAAATCACGCAGTTGGACAATTTGTGATAAATATTTTGTTCGATAACAATGTGAGACAATAAGTGCACTTGCACTGCTGGTACACCAACCAATAGCCAACTCACTCTCAATTTTGATCGAACAATTTGTTTAAATTATGTATTTAAAAAATGATTTTTATTTAAACTGCCAGTTTGGTCACTGGCAAGAGCAAATAATGTTATTTATGTTGAGGCTTTAGCAAACAGAAGGTAGAGGTAAAACATGTTTTTGGCTGTAAAGAAAAAGGAACAGTATTTGGCCATAAAAATGACATATAAGAGGATCAACAGTCATAAACGAAAGGACGTAAACAGGAGCTGACATTTTCATATTAGGTAAAAAAGACATCGTTGTCATACCAAGTGACAATATACTAAAGACCTGAGACTACGCACCACCACATATTTACACCAATCCACAAAGTCGCCATCTAGACAAGTACTTCAGCTTCTTAATCTGAACACGATAAAAATGTTAATAATTTCACTTTAAGGGCCGAGTTATAGTCCCAGCTGGACAGTAAACAGTGGGGGTACGTTTGAGAAATAGACAGAACCAAGTCCTTTAATGCACAGAATTTAGAGTTCCTCAGAGAATATTGAAGATTCATGTCATGATCTATTGCAGCTTTATTTTTCTTTTACTGTCTGGGATCATGGCGGCATGGAGTGTTTACAAGATGTGGAAAAGAGACTGTTACCTGTAAGGACCTCTGGTGTGGCAGAGTGGGGAATGGTGGCTGCGTCCTGGGGGATGGAGCTCATGTCTGGTTCTGGAGTGCTGCTTGGAGGAGAAATAGCCAGAGGAGTCATCGCCAACCGGGACTTCAGCTGTACACATACACACACACACACATACAACACTATTAGTAAAAATATAAGTTTATCTAATCACTTTTATTTGAAAATGCATTTTACATCATGTTAACCTTTAATGACAACCAAAAGGAACGGTTTAAAATGATATGGAAGAAAAACTGGTTATATTAAAGTGCATTAACTTTTTTCCCTCAATCAAGCCAGAAACAAGAGCATTCTTGCAAGATTATTCACATTATACTTTCAATAACCAATGAATATTAATTATAGTGCATGTGTATATCTATTTACTTTTGTATTTGGGAAAATTATAGGAATTACAGCCATTTTATGTCTAGTCCTCCATTTTACACTTAACTAAACAGCTTCGCTAGTATGTTCAGTATTTTGTAGCGTCCTGCTAGGTCTTTAATTCATTTGTTTTCAGTTCTTGCTTCTTTTGGTGGCCTTTCATCCTCACTCCTGTTTTCCGTAAGTGAAATGCAGCTCAGTGCCTTTCAGCTTGTAAGGAACGTTTCATCTCAGGTTTCATCTGAAAAACTCCACAGTTGCTTTGGATGTATGTTTCATCTTCTTCTACACGACAAAGCAACACCCAGTGAGTTCTGAGGTATTTCTTTGGATCTGAGCAGTTAACAATTCGCACCCCCGTAGCTGCCCTGTACTTTTTACTAAGCAGTGACATTTTCTATCCTTGATGCTTAAAAATGGTTGGAATTTGGTGATGAACCCCATGAAATAATGCTGGTGTTTCATTCTCTTTTAATTACAGTGACTGCTGCACATGCACTTTTACCTGGGAATTAACTGGTCAATTAAACAGAAAGCGTTTAAATGGGGCATGAGACGCAGGCAAAACTCTGCTAAACAAGCAATTTATCTGCCCAAAACCCAACACAATTACTTTAAAATTCTATATTACTATTATGATTCATGATTCAGAAATGCTTGAGAACGTCACCTCCTGTTTATGAGGACTTTTAGAATGAGTATAGATGCGTACGTTGTTGGTTTTGGGGCTGCACTTGTGAATGATGCAAACCCCAAATATTACTACTGTAACAAACATAGCTGATGCTATCAAAAGTAGATTAGAGGTTCCTGCAGGGCTAGTGGTTCACATGTAGAACTATAAATGTTAAAAACTCACTCCTGGGGCTCCCAAGTGGCACAACTGTCTGAGCATTGGCCCAATCATTGGGAGATCATGACTCTCTATGAATGTGTTGGATTACCTCCAATTAGCTCGAGTATCTATTGACTGATGTAACAGAATGGAGCTAGACACAACTAGATAAACTGGGGAGAAAATGGAAAAATCGGGAAAAAAAACAAAGCTGTCAGCAATCAGTAGGCCTTCCAGATAAAATGAGCATATAGGCAGAGAACCTAATAATCTGGCAGCTCATTGTCTTCTCACCCAGTGTGTGAGAGTATTTAACTATGGTACATTATTGTATCTTACATGGTACATACATGACAGCACTCCTGCCAATAACTGAAATTAGAAAAGATGTTACCTGAGCATCAACATCATCTGCAGAGGAGAAAACCTTGTGCAGAAGATAATGACTGCCTCCTTTGTAACAGTGAACTGTTCGCTCTAGCGTGAGCTTACATATTGAATCTGAACAGTTTTGACTCAGGAGCTGAACAATAAATTGTTCCTTACTCAGATCCATAATTACTCACTGCATGTTACGCCAAGTGCAGTGAGTTTTCTGTCCAGTCAGAGTTTTAATGAATCGAGTCATTAACACAATCCAAGCATCAATTAATATGGTCTGTTGCAATTGCAATATGTATATAACTGCCATACAGCATTTCTGGCCATATTTATGTCCATCTACTGCTTTCTAATGCACCATCACCACAATGAAAATAAGCTCATTTTGGGAGTAGTTTATAAGGTTACATTTTTGATTTTCCAATTATTTCAGTGCGTATATCAAAGACTTTTTCAAGTGCCTACATTCTGGACAGTATGGCATTCACTACTATACTACTCTTCAGTAGGCCACCTAGTAATCCTCCTAGCACTGTGCAATGTGCCAAGCAGTCAAGCGTCTACAGAGCAGATTCAAGTTCTTATGTGTTCTACTCTGATTACACTGAAGCACCTGGCAATATTGTACAGCTGGTAGTTCTGGAAGGCCAAAGACAGCAGCCTTCGTTTGCACTGGACAAGGCCCATGTTAACCTTTACCTTCCCAGCTTCATAATGTTAATAATATAACTATTATTACTGAGAACTAGCAATGACTCAATTTAGAGAAAATCTGAAAAAATGAAAATAATATTCAGCACAGACACATTTTTCAATTCAGTGGAATTGGGCCCCTTGAGTCATAAACACAAAACTATCTGACAAAAAATGCCAGTCATGAGCTATGACACTCTAGTGAATGTTATTGTTGTGATAATATGGAGTATACTAGTACATAGTCACTTCATTGGGGAAAAAACTCATCAATGACAATAATACGAATTAAAACGAGCAACAGAACTCAACTGATTGAATTCTTTTTTATTTTACATTCACATCCTTACCCCTGCCCCCAACACACTCACAAACACACACCATGCAAGTGTGTTTCTCTTTAAATCACCAGCAGTAGTAGGAGGCTTGCAGTCAGACACATGCAGCTAAAAATAACTCTCACTACAGCAGCAGACTGCAGATACATCAGTCATTGTGAAACCACACACACACACTATCCCTTTCCCTTGCCCTCTGTTTCTGTCTCTCTTTCGCCTGTCTCTCACTCACTCTCTCTCTCACACTCTTTCTTTCACACACTCAACCACACGCACACACCCCTTCAGTTAGAAATATGAATGTGTTCCATTGAGAGTGTCTGGATACTATCAGAACACAGCAGGAAGAGAATGGAAGCGAGAGAAAGTGTGAGATCCCCACACTCATAAAGCCCATACACAAAGAAATGACATCAGCATTATACTTGTCTTATATGGATAAGTACATTTTGATATTTTTTGTAGGTTTATGTACGAAAAATGGTTTAATTTTTACATGACCATATTTGCTTGATCAATGACAAAAGCAGTCTTGCTACTGTGCCTTTAGGACTGATATACTTGATTGATTTCTATTTTAATTGGCTGCTATGTATTGCACCTTATTCACATTTCAGCTTCTTAGTGGCGTTACTGTAGGCTGAATAGTTGTAGCTTAGTTTACATAAACAGGCCATAAGGACTGGCTTGTGAATGGTACTTTTTACATTTTAGTAGTGTTTATGTACCTTATTAAAGTCATTTAATTTAAAAAATAATAGAAAATAATACATTTTGCTTTTCCATGATATGGGCCTTTTGTCCAAGAGGAAATTCAGTAAAAGTTTGTTTTTGTGATTTTCTTCTAACAAGCTTCCCAAAACATACTGTGAACCTGCTCGTCCTGACATAGTAAATAAGCACTGATTTTTTCAGATGTTCAGGACATTTTTGTCAAGAAAATATACAAAATTAGACAGACATGCACTTTCTGACCTTAAATCCCGGTTTCCTCCCTCTTTTCTTGGGCACTTTAATGGGGGGGAGGGATTCCGGGTAATGGTTCTGGTACTCAGGGTGCCTTTTGAGTGGAGGACGCCCCCTCTTGCGACCTGGAACCTTTCCAGATGGGGGCGGGAGGAAGGATGGGCTAATTGCCACAGGTGACTGCATCTCTCCAGCCCCCGTCTGCCCAGACGCTGCAGGAATACTCATCAGACCTAGAACCCAAAGAGACAAATTTAAACATTAACTAATATTTTCCATACCCAGTCAAATTAAATAAAAGGAAACAAAAATAATAATAATAAAGTAGACATAATAATAAAAAAACAACTGTAACTCTCATTAGTCTCCTGCTAAAGTATATTACTATTATTATAAACCAGTATAATCTCAGAGTACACAAAGTCCTGCAATACATGTTACAATAAAAGAAATATTCAATTCCTGTGGCTTTGATTCTGTTTTCAGTGAGTCCCCAATGACCAAACAGAAGCTAACAAAATCTGCTTACATTTCAAAATTCAAAATGTTTAAAAATAAACACATACACAAGTACAGAAATAACCAGAGGACAATTCATAACAAGCAGCAAAAATGCAGTACTAATAAATTGAGCACAGATCACCCCATGCACTCCAAAGGTACAACAAAAAGCTATTTATTAATCATTTAATAAAAACAAACCTACATATTAAAATCATGCAGCTTTAATCTATGGAGGGCTCTGCAGCTAACAACATGAATTTTAAAAATGCACCAAACCATATTTCAGTTTGTTTAAACACCCTGAAACCACACCAAGTGTTCTGCAAGACCACCAATGCTGCAACCTGCAAGCTAGCTCATCTGGCGTGCAGTGTCAGCAAGGCAGGACGGAAAACCAGTAAAAATGGCAAATAATTCACAAAATTATTCATTATTACCCTAGACAAGAATATCTACTACATCTTAGGCACCAATGATTTCTGCCTTATGTTCTATTTTTTTGATTGCAATAATATCACAATATAATAACATCCCAATATCAGCCTACATCCAAACATAAGAGTCTCAACAAACTGCTGCCAAATCAGTCACAAGCTTGATGATGGGCCAGAGGTAGCCTAGACTGTCTAGAGAGTGTGGCGGAAGCAGACAGTGAAACTGCATAAAAGCATCTCGTCTCCCCTCTACTCACTCACGCACTTACACACACATCTCTGTGTCGTACCCCTCCCCCTATCACTCGCCTAGTTCCACCCCTCCCCCTCCAGCTGTGGTGCCTGGCCTCCGGATCAGGCCCTGACGGACGGTTTCCCTGCTCTTCTCCCTCATTTCTCTCCCACTTGCTAATTCCCTACCTCGCTCAGTCATCGCGGGTATTCGTCAGAGAAGGAAATCACAGAGCTATGATGAGTTAGAGTGAGCATGACTAGTGTCATTAAAATTCATCCTAAAATCTGGTCTGATTCATTTTTGCTACAGACACTGTTTACTGTATTTAAAATACAAAAAAAAAGAAAATATATAAATATATCTATATAAATATATCTATATAAATATATATATATATATATATATAACAACCAAGCAGAACTGTAGAGACAATGAGGCAAAGCCAAGAACTGATAAGTGTTTTGAGAATTCTCCATGTCCTGCAGTACACCTTTAAAACGAACTACTAATGTTTCACAAGAAAAATGCCAGATGCACTTGTTTTAGCAGCTGTAGTTTCAGTAAAAGCTAAGTGTGTCTCACCAGCAAACAAAAACCAATGACAATTATGTTTACATATGAACAGTTATAAAAAAAACCTCTGTACCACAGACAATATTCTGCTTTTTTCACACCATCTCTTTCATTCTGTCTACCTCTTTTCCAGTGTTCCTTATATTTATCAGTTTCAGATTCTGTCACTGTCTCATTCCCACTGTCCACTATCTTTCCTGTTCTGTCACTTTCATTCTGTCTCTTTGCACTTTCTGATTTTTCTCCATTCTTCTACATCAATTTCTCATTTCCATTCTATCACTTGCTAGCTTTTTCCTTCCTTTCCCATCATTCTCTAGATCTATTTTCTCTCCCATTCACTGCCCAAAATTTCTTTCCCATTCACACTTTCAACTCTTGTGTTTCAGATTTTCCACTCTTTTCACCTCATAATTTTTTCACATCCTATCCAGTCCTACCATTTACACTCTACATATCTTTCCTTTTATCTGTCCCACTCCGTTAGTCTCTCCATCCATGCTGTTCTATCCCTTTCCCATTCTATGACTCTCTATATGTATGTCCTTCTTTCTCGTTTCACGTTATATCCTTCTCTGTATTACTCTATATCTGCCGCCCCAGCTTCTCTCTCTCTCTCTCTCTTTCCCATTTTACCTCTCTCCCTCTGTCCGTCTCGTTAGTGGGACGTATTGCGCATGCTCCGTGTTAAATCCTCCTGTGCCCCCGAGGGAGGCGACTTTTCAATCTGATGCCACAAATTCCGTGCCCAACAAATCTCCTTCAGCTCGGAGCCCCCACCATCATCTCTTAACCGCACACATACCGAATGCCAACACGGCACTCTCGCGAAGCCCCTCTTACGTGTTTCTGAGTAATGTGTGTGTGTGTGTGCGTGTTGTTTGTTGCGCTGCGTGTCGCGGTTTCCTTCCTCTTCTCTTTAACAAAATCCCGCAGCAGAAACACCGCGCAGGTTAGAGAGACGACATGTGTCGTATTTTTTTCTGGAAGCTCGTACCGAATCCGCTCCGCTGCTTCCGCGTCCCTGTCTGGCCGGCCCTCGCGCTGAGCTCGCGATAAAAGACCCGGCAGCCCCGAGACGAGGCAGCACCGCGCGCGCTCTCGACGACTGCCGCGCGCCACGCGACACGCGCACTAACCCCCCCAACACACACACATACACACACTCCCTCCACTGCTCCCCCTGCGGTCGTCATGGCAACTGGGCTCCTAACATCCTCCCACCGACAGTGGCTCGCGCTGCAGCGGAGCCTGCGGTCTCGAGACCCAACAAATAACAACAATAACAACAACAACAATAATAATAATAATAATAATAATAATAATAAACTGGGCCATATATTTGTATGTCTCTATGTACTGATGGGTTTTTAAATTCTATGTCACTGAAATATTTTACACAATTTGCTTAATCTGGCGAAAAAAGAGGGGGAAAATAAAAATTGCTATTATTGCAACCGAACGTGCTTGTATTATGCACAGTGTCAGAAAAATTAAATAATTAAAAGCATTCAAACAAAAGTCATTTGTAAAAAAGAAATGTATTTTTTGACACCCAACTCTTGTTTCATTTCAATACTCTGCTTTTTATCGCCGGGACGCTTTAAAGGTTCCGGTTAACGGCAGTAAGAAGAAATATCGTGGCTGTTGACGCGCCGTAGTGTGCGTCTGTAAAACGTAATTAGTGCATTCACCGGACCACCGGGCTCAGAGTTCGCGTTTCGTTCCCACTAATCCCGTCCCGTTAATGAAGACTGCGCGTTATTCCCTAATCTCCAGACTCCACGCTGCAGAGATCATTTCGGAATTCCGCGTCTCCTGATCGAAACATAGAGAACAGGGCAGCGCTTAGTAAATCAGAAAGCATTTCACGCCGCCGTTACGGGCTATTGTTTTTTTTTTTTTTAAATGGTCTGAGAACTGGAGGTGCTTTTACTTTCTTTACGGCTGGAGGTGGACGCGCTGCTCTTTAGTAAACACACGCAGGCCACTGTATCCTACAGGCCTCCTTGGGTTTAGTGTAATAAAGCCAAGCAACAGCATTATTTATTACAGCTGCATTACTGAAGAGTCCAGACACAAACAGACACACAGCTTTCACCTGCAGCTCTCATCCTAAACCAAACTAGAGCCAACGGTACATTCATTACAGTAATCGCCAGAGAGAACCACACACACACACACACACACACACACACACACACACACACACTCACACGCACACACTCACACGCACACCTACAATTAATACTGAAATTAAGGGTGTTTTTTCTGTATGTCTGTCATTTATTTTTTTAATGTCTTGTTATATTTGGTATATTTTCAATTACTTAATAAACACTGCTGAAATAATTACATTTTAAGTATCAAAATATAATAGGAGTTTGGAACAAATCATTACATCTAAGCCTTAATTGCATTGCAAAACCGTACTCTTATAGAGAGTATGTGCAGAGCAACTAATCAAGGTTTTAAATGTGAGGAACTGGTTTGGAATAAAATCAAATTTACACAATTTTCCAGATGCAGTCAATCTGCCAAGATGTGATTTTAATCCTGCTAAGAAACACTTGAAGTCAATAGTGACTCAAATAGTCCAGTTAAAAATACATCACCAAACCACCTCTCACACAGATCAAACCGCTTTGGGATCTTCATTCACTCGTGGTTGTGGTCTAGGAATCTTCTAATTTATGACTGCTTTGTGAAAAACAGTCCTGTTGTTGTTTGAAAAGACTGCCTGTGAAGTTTTGTTCAATTTTATAGCTCATAGTAAGTCATGAAGGATCATAAACTACACTGACAATCCAAATAAATAATGAACTGGATGTGGGTTG
Source organism: Hemigrammopetersius urotaenia (assembly GCA_037974485.1). Lineage (NCBI taxonomy): Eukaryota > Metazoa > Chordata > Actinopteri > Characiformes > Alestidae > Hemigrammopetersius > Hemigrammopetersius urotaenia. The sequence continues at coordinate 14,700,538 of JBBPDC010000156.1, read as the reverse complement.
AGTGGATTGAGAGGAGTTGATCTAGAGCAACGGGACACCTAGGGCATGTCTGATCGACACCTGGGGTGGGTTGAACATTTATAAATATCAATTTAAACTAAAACCATCCCTTTAAATGTCACTTCATTTTAAATTCATTGGTTTTTTTTAGTGTCAGGAAAACCAAATCCATTTAGCCCCACCCATTCTGAAGTTACAAAGAATGTTTTAGAACTGCTTTTTAAATGCGGCACAAAACAGGTCAGCCAGCCAGACGTGAGGTCATTTACATATATCATTGTTGAAGGCACAGTAACAAAAACATCCTGCTTAACTCTAAAGGACACAGAGCGGTAGGAAAATATTCAAGCAAAAATGAATGAATTGGTTTTGTTACACAAATCCACACAAATGTCAAAAACAGTCCTCAAAGGAAAAATAAAACACATACAAATTAGGACGTTTTTACCCACGCATGGCAGCCCACCCCACACCAGAAGGGGAACATGAAAATGAAAAGTTCCACCATGATGCAATGTCAGTCATGCAAGTAATGGATCACCTTCTCTCACACACATTTCTTTGTACCTCTAGGCCTCACTTCACTGGTGTTTTAAAGTAGGGCTGCATAAAAATTATTAAAAAAAGAAACGCAATTCTCAACAATGTCGATTCTGCAGGCAGCTGTAGGGCTGCACATGCCACGGCAGCACTCTGATTGTTAAACTGTGAATTTTAGCTCAAGCGGTCACCACATAGCAACATGCAGTCCAAATCAGATTTTGAATGGCCAGTCCCTGCATTTAAGAACAAGATATATCATTATTAATGTCAATGAAGTATTTAAGAAATATTTCAAGTTTTACATACTTGCCAACCTGGGTCCGGTTCATAAAACTGATAGATTTGTTTATGTCTGTAATAGCTGTTTGTATCAAAGTTTTAATAAAAAAGTTTTAAAAAAAGTTTTAATATGTAAAAATGTAATAAATATGTACATAATGGTACTTTCCAGATTTATTAACATATGTTAATAGTATTTGTTCTTTTTGCTATTAAAGCATTGTTTTAAACATACTAACAATATTTAGTGAGGATATTAAGCCTAATCCTAAGTGTATTCTGAGTAAGGTTTTGTCCTTTTCAGTTTTAAATGCTGGTCCTTAAATTGTAGGTCAACCCTGTTTTTGTCCTGAATCCTCTACATATCTGGCTTATCATGACTCGAGGCGAAACATGCAGACTCAAGAGCTGCTTAAACACTGTGAAAGGCTCATGCTGTGTTTGTCTGGAGGCAGTGCTGTACTCTGTTGAACGCTCCTGTACTACGGTGAAAGGGTTAAAGCTGCAGACAGAGGTGCAGGTGGTGCAGGGAGGGGGCAATAAA
>JBBPDC010000156.1:14689172-14694172 GCA_037974485.1 Hemigrammopetersius urotaenia | reverse complement strand
TAACACTTTGCACGCCCAGGACGTTCGGTATCCAGGAGACGGTGGAATCCTCCAGATCCCTGCCACGCAGTCTCATTCCCTCGGTGGCACACACTCCAGCCCAAACATTACACTGAGGAAGACAGAAGCACATGCAATACTACACAAATCAGATTTCAAACATCAAAGCAGTGACAGAAAGCTGAATATGAACACATTTCACTTCAGGGCCACTGTATCGAAGATGAAACATCAAACAGTCGTCCTCACAAATCATCCTCATGCATGACAACTTTCCAAAGGACAAACTGCTGTGCAGGAGGGGCACCACTATGAGAAAGTGTGCAAAAGCAAATAGCAACATTTAACACCTGAATAATGCTACATCTCAAAGATTTTGCACCCAAAGCCCATTATGCATTTATCTTTTTTAAATTATGCACAATTTAGATTTAAATTAGCACTGTATATATAATTATTGACCTTTAAACTGTGGTCGAGACCACTTAAAGCTATGATGAATTTGCCAGTGCCTCAAAGCAGTTCATTTTCATCCTGTTAATTAACTCTTTTCTAGAACTAATCACTCCTCACCGCCACAAAAGCAGCGCGATGGAACAATGTGTTCACCTGAATGACCAGCAGATGTAAAAAAAAAAGCATTTACAAATGAAGAACCTTCACTTCACAAAGGATGTGTTGTAGAGGTGAGTCTAAACAGTTTTCCCTACAGGGCAAGTTCATTTTTCTGTGGATTAAATCAGAAAAAGTGGACAAGGCTCTTCCTTTCTTGTATCCTCCTCAGTCAACATCTTCCTCCTCCTCCAGGAGCTTTCATCCAGCATCTCCACGCCAGGGACCAAAGCCAAACAATGAGAATTTTGAAGAATAAAACTTAAAATTTTAAACACAAAAGTATCCTAACATATGAAATCAGAAAAGCTTATTATTGGTGTAATGACTCCTAAAAAGCTTATAAATAATGGAACATCGGAAAGGATCAAAAAAACATCACCACACATTTCTACACATCAATCCAAACATATGTATAATGAAATATATGCCATAAAAGGTAGTGCCACCTGACTCGCTGCAACCTGAAGTCATGAAATCCAATAAAGAGGGGAGCGCTGGGATTTGACTTAATGAAATGGTGCGGGCCTCTCTCCAAAGCTCAGACACAAGGTTTTGATTATGTTCTTATAAGCGAAAAACAGCCGCAAGAGGGGATACATTTGATATTAGAGAGCTCTGTAAGGTGAGCGGCTGAACACACATGTCTTACATCGAAAAAAAGCAGAAGGAGAAAAACTTTAATGTTCTACTGCTAAAAACATTGAGAAAGGTAATATAAAGAGGTCATATAAAGGTAATATAAAGAGGTCATATAAAGGTAATATAAAGAGGTCATATAAAGGTAATATAAAGAGGTCATATAAAGTCAGATATTTGTAATGATGTTAGGTATTCATGTCTGTAATGGTATCAGTATCGCTATCAATACTGTTTTTAGAATCAGTATCTGTATCAGTACTTATATTGTCTGCTTGGGTGGTAGAGTGTTTGAGGAGTCCAAGCATGGCCTGCTTTTAGATGTTGATGTTGACTGAAGTGCTCATAGAAGAACTACTGGAGTACCAGTCAATACTCCCGGTCTCAATACTGGTATCGGTTCACTGTCATAGGCACAACTTAGCTCTTAAGGTTCAAATAAAACATCTAAAAAGTTTCTCTTTAATCCAGAGGAGGCTTCTATAATTTGGCATCAACAACATTTTCTTTAACAAATCTATGTGCAGCAGCACCAACAGATCATGAGAAAAATGGATAAGACTGAGCTTTTCCATGGTTGTAGCTGAGACAGCCTATGGCTCATGAATGTAGAATTGCAGTTTATGAGCTATCCATAGGTGTTATTAGCTAATAGTTATCAACCAAATGAAAAACGAAGAATTATGATAAATCATGGCTGATCAGATCTAAGGACTGTGTGGGTGTGGTCCTAATATTGTAATTAGCACCCATTATAGACTAAACACAATGGTGAAAGCAAAGCAGGGAGAAATGAGTGGCTGTAAATAGTTAAACATTTTTGTAGACTATCCCAGGTGCCTGACTAAAATATCCAGCTTTCATTTGGCAGCATCAAAAAGAAGGTAAGACAATTTTCCTGCTGAATCCAGGGAATGCTTTTTCTCAGAAAGTTTTTCTAACACAGAGAGACCTTGGGCCACATTGGCCATTTAGTGGACACTGGAATGTTATTTATAGAATACTTTGTACATGTGCATTGTGCACTCATGAGGCCAGGATTAACCTACTTAGAGAGAAAACACAGCTTTAGGTTCATTGGGAATGTGTTTTAGGGTACCTCACACTACATTTACTTTCCCAGAATAACGGACTTATTTATACCTTTTCATAACATATTTTTGATCAAATAAACGGCAAGACTGTAAACATTAATACAACTTTAAAATAAAAAGCTTCATTTTAATAAGTAATTGTTTATCGTTAAAAAAGGTACTGATGTACCTTTGAAGATACCCCCCCCCCCCAAAAAAACGGTGATGCGATGGATAGCACCCAGTGACAGTTTAGAAACTGTTTAGAAAACAAAAAGTGGTGTTGCACCTTCTCCACATATGATTAGCTTCTGTATTTTCCCCAGATTATAGAGAACCTTACTCAATTACCCCAAATTTCAAAGAGATTAAATGCTGTATCTTATCTGAGAGCTGTGTACAAAAAGGAAACAAAGCTAAAAGGCTCCTCTGTTGGCGGCAGAGACTGCTGTTGAGGGGAAGGTCATTTCCACAATAGGCTTGTTTGTTTCCACTGATAAAGCTTGATGGGAGCTGGGGACCAAAGTGATGACTGGTCATGTCACAGACTGTCTGGCTGGGTTTCTTGTGGGTCACTAACTATAAAACAAGGCTGAGATCTAAAACTACTGTGGCAAAAAGACCACTATTCAAACACGCCGGGTACACTGATCGATCATCGGCCAGCTGCTTTGGCTGCTTTATCCGAAATGATTTAAGTCTTCTTACACCGGCTTTAAACACAAACACACACTGAGGCAGATACAGACGCAGCACGAAACATGCTGTAATGCTACCACAGTAATACACCTGGATTTAGAACTAGAGTCATCAACAAGCTCAAGACAAAACTACAGCGGAAAGTTCCGTGAAAAACTTGCAATTTTCCAAGAGGGATGACTTTAGGTGCTCAAGCACCTGCCTTTTTTGGGCATAGTGCCATTTCCAGCAAGGTTAGTGCCTCCCTTTCTTTTCGTCCCCCCACAAGCCCTTCTATCATCGACGAAGGTTTTCGTTGACCCTTCTATTCAACAAATGTTTTCACTGATGTTGTCATCCCCCGACCAATTAAATATTATATTTGCTTATATCTCTGTGCTGTTATTATATATGTTGCAGGTTTCACTAGACTATTTAAGAAACCAGGAAAAATACAAAACTGACACGTTGAAGAATGAGTAAGAGCTTGATTCTTGGACAAAAAACTGTGATCCCCATTTATGCAAGAATTATGCAGCCCAAAAAGCAGTTAAACCCACAACAAGACTTTAAGACACACTATTGATTTGCCCCGTCCATAGATTGCGCATTTAGGCGCATGCAGCAGTGTCATACATGATGCGCAGGCCGAAAAGGCACAAAAGGCTTATGACATTGGGCTCTTTGTTATTAGAATTTTTAGCCTGTACTCCACAAAAGTGTAAAGATAAAACCTGATTTTTTTCTCCTAGTTACTCTAGAATGAATGGAAGCAGTGACACACTGCTGTAGGTGGATGAAGTTTTCATACGATGACTGCCCTTGCTTTCAGTCTTCACAGCAAGGGCCAGAGTCTGTCAACATTACATTGATGTTTACGTATATTTGAACGTATTTATCTCTATTTGCCCTTGCTCTGTGTAAGCACAGTGGGGCGTAGGCTCCTCTTGAGGCAGCACTTCAGCAGAGATTGAGGGAAATTGAGGCTCTGACATGCTCCAAATTCAAGCGTTCAGATCCACCACGGCCCCCGCACCCACTTGCACTTGACACACAAACACACACACACACACACACACACACACACACACACACACATTCAGCCTGCACATCCCAAGAGGCCAGGCTTATATTTCATAAAGGAAAAAACATAGATGACGAGTTGGCAGACAGAGATGGGACAGTCAGAACACAGCTACAGAATATTAACAGCCAGAGGGAGCTAGTGCAGCGTCGACGGTGAGCAAAAGATGTCTGGATGAAAGGAGGAACTAAGGAGAAGGAACTTCCAAAGCCAAAAGGTGTAAAACAGCAGATGAATGGAGCAATACACTCTAAGTCATGTGATGCATTGATGTTTACATCGCATTCAATTTTGTTATTATCAGTTAAAAAAATATGTTTTCATTTGTATAGCCCCAGAAATCTAGGGCTGTTATTATATATATAAAATATCCATGTTCAGGTTCAATTTAACTATTTCCTCTACTATGTTTCATGCATTGTCTAAAGTAATGATGATTCATATATGAACAATGAAATCTTACCAACCTAGGTTAAATCTAAGATTTCAAGCATTGAATAAGTTCTTAAAGAACCATAATTTAATTTAAACACTAAGATCAGAGAATTACAGCTAAAAAAAACAATGGTCTGAAAAAATGATACATACAGTTGAATGTATTACTATTTATTTGCTTATCTAACATTTTGATTAAAAAAAAAATAGAAAATATGTGGCACATACAGCCATTTACACACTTTCAACCAGGTCAGTTGTGTTATCTTTTGAAAGTTTCAGGGCTTATACAAAGCAGCTCACCAAAATTCTGAAACTGAAGATAACAAGACTATAGTAGGTTACACTTCCTACTTGTAACGGGGCAGTTGGTGGCCTAGTGGTTAGGGCATTCGCCCTGTAATCAGAAAGTCCGGGTTCGATTCCCAAGACCGCTAGGCACCGCTGAGGTACCCTGAGCAAGGTACCGTCCCCACACA
>JBBPDC010000156.1:14659805-14674271 GCA_037974485.1 Hemigrammopetersius urotaenia | reverse complement strand
ACACACACACACACACACACACACACACACACACACACACACACACACACACACACACACACACACACACACTATGTTCATGCATACAAACACATTCTATTTTCATCATCAGAACATTTTTGGTTATATCAACATTTGGTCCTTCATGTTTAATGTAATGCATTTGATCTACAATTACGCTATAATACCCTCAACCCACAAAAGTTAATGAAAGGGCATCTTGTCGGAACATTTTACGAAAAAGAAATCCATCCACAGCATTGACAGCCAGACAATCCACTCTATAATTAAACCAAAAGCACCACCCCAAGCAAACTTATTCACTGCTAATCTGCTAATGAAGAGATTGTTAGATACAAAAATGCAAACTAATTGCTTCTCACCATAGTCCATTTCTATTTTGAATACAACATATGGGAGAAACAGACAGCATTAAGTTAAAGAGTAAAAAAACCCACCCTATCACTAGTCTGTCAAACCAATTGCTAATTCTGTTAGACAGCAGATGTGCAAGTCCAGAATAGAACACCAACTGTAACACATATTCTTGAAGTGTTTTTCACAGTACAGATGCAAATGGTGACATACTAAAGAGCTAAAGCCGAAAGTGGAACATATGTCATTTTACAACAACAGACGTTACAAAACAGATACACGAGCTTTCAATGCTCTCTCCCCCTCACCTCTTCGGTCTCTTTGAGTGTGCAGACATGGTAGGGCATGGACACTAGTGTTTGATCCTTGCGGTCGGCGATGTAGAGCCACCACCACTCCTGCTTCTCCTCTGGGAAGTACAGGCTGTAGACTGGGTGTGTGATCTTGGACTTGGTCTCCAGCAGCGCTCGCTCACGGCGCTGGATACTCTGTTGCAGAGCTTCCCATTCCTGCAAGCCACAAAGATGCCGACACGTGACACATCTCTGAAGCTTTTATAGGCCCTTAACCACATTTCTGTTATTGTTATTCATTATTTCATTCACAGCTTCCTTCAAGCAAATTTCAGTCAACACCACATTTGTATGTGCAAACACATTTGTATGTGCAAACACACACTAAGTCTTTTGGCATTGAAATAAAACCAACAAAAAAAAATCAGCAAAGCAAAATGTATAGCGAGACAATTATTTTAGACTAAGGATTAGTTTCACAAAGGAACACACACAACACACACCTCTTCATCGTCTCCTGCAATCTCATCCACCTCAGTGTCGCTCTGTTTGTCACTCTCCTCATCTCTCTCGCTGGGAGAGTCCTTGTTTCCCTCTGCCTCTTCTGATTCGCTGCCTTTGTCGGAGAGATCCTCCTCTTCCTCTTTTGTTGCTACAGCCACTTCCTGTAAAGGACATACCAGCAACCATTTTAATACTATGATTGGCAACTTATGTTTTAAGAGCCAGAACTGTGATTGACCACTTACATTTCCTGCCACATTGCCATTGGCCTGTTTGGACTTATCCCCCTTGATCTGTGGCTGGGAGACAGGTCTTTTTTTAGTCAGTTTCTTTTTTTTGGACTTGGTTGTCTTCTTAGCACCTTTACCCTTGTTTTGCCAAACTTTGGATTTGTTTTTGGCAGCATCACCTTGCTAAAAATGACAAATCATAAGAAGCACCATCAATGGCAATGACAGTGGTAAGCAAAACACAACAGTACATAGTGATAATACCAGTTACTTGGCTTTAAGATCAATTATCATAACTACCAATAGTATGCCATTTAACCAATCACAGAAATTTAAAGAAAACATACCGCCTCTTCTGTGCTGGCTTCTTCTGCAGGTGTTTGAGGGTCCTGCTCCTTCTCAAACACCTCCTGGAGATGAACGTAATCATAAGTGTATCAGTAGTAAGTCAGAAGAAAAAACATATTAAGCTAGTGTCATCAACATTCGATTAACATTGGCATTCATTTAAAAAAAAAATCCTCAAAGGTCAATGTAATGCACTTAAGACATTACACTGACCTCTTGTGGATAGCACATGTAACTGCAAGCACACCAGAAAAGTTAAGTCTGGAATGGCTGCAGTGCGGGCAAACACTGCCCAGGGCATTACATTGATCACCCGAGGCTGCATGTCCCTGGTGTGGTTAATACGAGTACATATAGACAAAAACTATACTCCAATTGCAAACTCCGGTCCTATATCATATCTAAACTCAAACATGCATACTTACAGCCATTCTCTTCCGTGTCAAGGTGACTGTAACTGTTACAATAGATCCTGCTGTGATGTTATTGCTGTCTTCATCATCTAGCACTGCAATGACACAAAATAATAAACACTGATAAACATTTTCACTACCAACAGGTGAAGTAATTAACATTGATCACCTTACACTCAAAAGGAATAAGGAATACCACGAAGAGAGCACCAGTAACCCAGCAACAGAGTCATGGGCATCCAAAGCTCATTGATGCATGTGGAAATCGAAAGCTAGTCCATCGAGTTCTACACCATAAAAGAACCAAACCGCTGAAAAGATGGCTATGATAAAAGGGTGTGAGAGCTTGTCTCTTTGTAGCTGAAGGCCATGCTGATCCCGATCCAATACCAAACACGCATACAATGGGCACATTACAAATGGACCCCGCAACTTACAGGACTTAAAGTATCTGCTTCTAATGTCTTGATGCCAGACACTCGACATCTTTTATAGGTCTTGTAGAGTCGAGTGTGTCCAAAATCGCACACTATTTTAGGGCGTAGTGCATTCACACTGGCAACTAAGCAAAAACTCTGTGCACTGAAAGTGTTTAGACAGGGCACTGAAAACATCCAGAAAACAAAGTGTAGAGCAATGGACACTAAACGGGCATCGCTTTGACCATGCAGCAGAGGGGGAGGGACTTTCAGCAAGTTTTCGAGTTGAATAACGTCAGCCAACAGTGAAATGCAAGCCAAGGCAACTGCTTCATATAAATGTAAGCAACATTAATACAATTATTTTACTGACGTATTCTGCGTTATAAGCAGCAGATATTCTGCGGGGGTGGAGAATCGTGAGCAAACGTTAGTCTGTCACTTCCACTAGGTGAAAAACGTCAGTGTCCCATTTAGGACAGCACTTACCCATGGCAGTGTGCACTACAGAGGGAAGTGCTCAGTGCGCACTACATTTCAGTGCACTGACGTAAGTGCGCGATTTCAGACACACCCTATGTCTCTGCGGATCAGTGTACTCATGGTTCTTTAAATTTACTTACAACATTCATAATTTCAGAATGCAGTCGACCCCCGCGAGTTCCAAGCCTCAGGTCATTTGCAGATTTTTTTCTCACAATCTATCTAGTAATTGTTTGTGGAAACCCCGACAAATTTGTGGACAACGCAATTATCTTCCGCATGTTCTTGCTTTTTTGTGGCAATATATAATTTTTCATGCATTGTAATGTGAAATTATTATTTATAACATGATATTAACATAAATGTAGATACATTTCTATATAAAATATAACTGTATACATTTTTAGTACTGTCAAGAGAACACAAAGCAACCATTTGGGTGGTGAAATACCACTGTACTCAGAGGCGGGAGGTTGGAAAGTAGCCAATCCAAGAGTGTTATTCATTTCACCTCGATGCTGATTGGCTGCTGCCCTGTGACGCATCCCTAGCAGATGCAGCCCAACATTCCCGCCTCATAACAGTTTCCTGTGTGTATCTCGAGTTTGCCTTTACATTTTCTTTAAGGGTAACATACTTGGGGAATATTTAGGGTTAAGACCATCATAATAGACAACAAATTTGTGATGTGGTAGAAAAATGCCTTTCACAATTCGCAGGTGCTCTTGGAACATAACCACTGCGAATTTCGGGGGTCAACTCGAACCTTAAAATCACCCTAACCTTGAAGTTTGGTTTCCATGGTAATGTGGGGAAAGCTTCCAAGGACCGCCATGACCTCATCATACTTTTCTTCTCCCAGAAACCTCAGCATGTTTCTTCTGTCCGAATCTTTCAGGCTGACCAAGTCCTGAATTGACCGCACTTTATACTGTGAGTGAGCAAGGGAGAGGGGGGAATATAATGAATGGATCTAAAAAAGTATAAATAGAGCGCTACATAAACAGACATAAGAGATCAGACATTTACAAAATACATACATACATACATACATACATACATAACATATATAAACACTAAATACAAAGGGTCGACAGGGATTAAGCCCAGTCCTGAATCACATAGTGCTGTGTATAGAAAATTTTCATTGAAAAGGAAAGGGTACTCAAAACTAGGCTTAATCCCCTGTCTGGGAAACCAATATGCGTACCTTTTTGGAGATGCAGTATCTGAGATGCTCCTCCTCAAAGTGGGGCAGCTGCAGTAAAGGAGACTTGGCCTCCTGCAGCCCCTGAACTACCATTTGAGTCAACTTCATGCAGTTCTCTATTGAGGTCAATCTAGGAGCACGAAACCCTGGATAAACCCACACAATGTGTTAAGAAAAAAAAACATACTGTCTGTCAGTCCAGTTACTTTAAATCTAAATAAGTGCTAACTATCTGAAATGATTTAGTCTTAAAACAGGCCATCTTGGATTGTCCAGCAAAAAAGAAAGATTCTGAAATGCTATTTTTAGCTTGGAGTTTCCTTCAGGCAGCATGTGCAAGTTGTTAACAGCATACGGCTGTTTTGACACCTAGATTATTTCCTAAAGTCCACACCAGACTTTGAGTTAAGTTGAGACACTATCTTGTTCAGCAGGTTTCACATTACCAAGACAAAGGTGTACCAAATTACACCAATGTTTTGCTTTGCCAGAAATTTGCCAGGGATAAAAGCACTCTGTCATGTTAGTCTTTTTTTTTTGTTTACTTTTACTAACCTATCACTGTATAAATTCTTCCTCCTCCACATTTGTTCTTAGCATGTTTAATCCTTAGCCTTGCTTTGAGATTCTTAATATATGTGAATCACAATCAAAGCACTTTAAGCCTTACTTAATTATTTCTTTATCACAGAACAATGTCATTTCAACTTTGTCAACCTGCCAAATCTGGGCCAAAATCAATGTTTCAAAACCTTCACCATTATTTTTACTGGCAGCTGCTCACTCTAGAAGAATAAATACAAGCATCTATCAAGAACCAACTGTTGAAATAGCTAAAAGAAGAGGAAAGCATGCTCTGGTATTAAATTTCCTCATTTGGTGTGAATTATTAAAAAACAAGCACAAATTTAATAAGGGTTTATATGAAAGTGGACCAAGTAAATGTGCTACAATTTCAAATTGCATTACAGGCACACAGTTGGTTGCTGCTTTCTCTTCATTTTGAACATGCAATTCTGTGAGGCCAGTCTAACAGAAGAAACTGGGAATTGGGAATGTTTGGCTTGCTACAATTCATGAGCGAAATAATTTCTGGATTGTATTTAGTACATTATTTTGGTAGAATGTTACTCACAGCAGGCATTGCTGCACACACATTTTACATGCCACTGTTTAGACAAAAGTTTGATTGCGTCTGTTCCACCTCTACTTTCTTTAATCCCACTAACAAAAAAGAATTTCAAAAATTTAAAAACCTTTTTTGTTTACTGTAGGTTTTCTAAGCCTTTTTACAGGAAACCTGTAAACAGCTATCATGTCTGCTGTGTCTGTGTGTGCATACCTCCTCTGTTGGAGGCCATCATTGTGAGCTGACAGCCAACATTTATCATCTCCTGAAGCAAGGCAGGACACTTCTTCACTACAAACCTCTGGTCTGAAGGACAGAAACAGATCTTTGAAAAAGCCTGAAATGTTTGCCGCATGCAAACATACACAGAGCAATACAAAAATGAAAATATGCACAAAAATCATTCTGTGTAAGACTATGAACAGCTATAGTGTAAGCATGGATGCTCCGGAATGCATTTGCTTAAGTGAGAGAGATTTGCATATTTACCCTCTTCAATATTCTCAGACACCTCCATCCGAGCAAGGTGTGTGAGCACGAGGACGCGAGCCTTCAGACTGTAAGGGTAACAGAATGGAGGCTCCTTCTTCTTCACATTGATGTTCCCCAACTCCCGAATCAGCTACAACAACAACATGCTTAATGCTGTGCACTGTATTTAAGCAACATGCAAACAAAACAACTTGTGTGAATATTTAGCAACAATGTTTTTCAACATTCCAGCATTAAGCTGCTCACAGTTCCTCTACCTGTGGAACTTCAATGTTGTCTGTTGGTCTTATAATAGCCTCTTTATTGCTACGTGGGTCAAATTCGAATGCTGCCGTCAGCACCATCACTAACCCTGTGAAATGGTAAGCACAAAAAGAAAAATCAGAAAGGAGTAAGAAAATAAGATGCTATTGTAATAAGGAAAAACAAGATGAGCAGTTTCTCATTAAAAGCATCAATTCAAATTTCGCAGAACATACCACAGAATATACAAATATACATATTAAAGCGTACTTATTGAGTAGACTATGATTCCGTGTGGATATGACAAGTATTTTTTTATCTACTTGTGCAAAACCCAATCACAAAGAACCGCAAATATCTCGGTCACAAACCTCAAATATAATTTTTTTACAGAAACAGTGGAAAGTGTACTTACGCTTCATGTTCATGGTGGGTGTTTTGTACATAAAGTGCATGAAGAGCTGAGTTGTGTTAATGAGGATCTGATCCCCACTGTAGCGAATAGAACGATACCACCATGTGCCCTAAAACAAACAAACAAACACACACACACACACACACACACACACACACACACACACACACACACACACACACACACTTACTTAGAATCTGCACGGACTGTTCAAATATATGTACATGGTCCAACTCAGTAGTTAAATACAAGGATTAAAAGGAAACATTTTAAAGTTATTCAAGTAATAAAACAAGCATCTCACCACAACCACTGGAAGAATGACCATAAATGCCAAACCATACACCAGTAGCACCTGCAAAACACATACAGAGGTCAATAACACAGGACGTTTTGACGATTGCAGATATGAGACATGACAATGTTGTTTCAACTGATTGTTGAAAACTGATTTTGAACTGATGAAATTAGTGACACCGTACCAACATAGAGTTTTTCTGGTCGACGATCCATGCAGGTAGAGCAATTCCAAAACTCGTGACTGGGCAGGTGAAGGTTCAAACATGGGCAGAGAGGAAAAAAAGAAATGCAAAAATTAGCTGAATGTGATAAAGAGATTCAAGTGTAAGTATGGACTGGGAAAAGATTTGGCTGTTCACCTCTTGGACCATCAGGATTCCCGTAGGTCTCCCAGTTTTTCCGTGATTCCTCGTTAGTTAAACTGTGAAGGTAAACAAAAGAAATCCCACTCACTTCATATAAGAAGAATTTAAGAAAAGATAGAAGACATTTAGTCCATGTGCAAACCCAAGTTATATAAACACATCTTAAAGCTTTCAAAACATCAATAAAACCCCCAGTAACAGGCTCAAAATCCCACTGAAGCATTTGTACTGACAAACAAGTGTTTGTGCAGTACAGCTGATCAGAAAGCCTTTGATGCTCTATATTGTTAACAAGACTTTCATAGCTTGCATCTGTGGAAGCCAGCATATGTGTGGGTAAGGGCCCATCTCCAACACAGTGTCACATGTTGTGTTGAGAGCAATTATTCCTATTTGAGGCACAACAGCAAAATGAGCAGAAGCGCTATAAATAAAACAGAACAATGAAGCTCAAATACAGTGTGACGATCCTTACGCTGAGTAAGCTTTAGCGATCTTCATGAACATGGCCTCATCTCCTCCTTTGTCAGGATGGTATTTTAGCGACAGCACTCTGTACTGCTTCTTAATCTCAGACACAGATGCGCCCTAGACACAAACAAAACACACAAACACGGTTAGAGCTCAATCAGTGACCATTCTGTATTGTGTCCAGGTGAAGAACAGAATACTGGTCTTACCGCATCCAGATTAAGGACCTCATAGGGGTTATACTCCTGGTACTCACGATCTAATTTAGACACCTTATAAGCCAGGAATATAAATACTGCCCAACCAAACAACAGGGCTGCTTTTCTGTTGAGATATAAGGAACAAATAAAAGATTACATTATAATTTTTTTAATTGGTAAAGAGAAATGAGTGAACAGCAAATATACAAACCGCTGCTTGTTCATTCTACACACTATATCTATATACGTACATCTTTTGTTTCTCTATTACCGTTTAAAGGTTGGGGAGGGGGGACGACAAAACTTTCAATTCAGGCATGTTTTATAGTTTCCAAGACAACATGGTACAAGTGGAAATCTCAATCTATAAAAAGATATAGTTTGACAGTTTTCATACAGAAGAGTAGGACTTGTTACAGTTAACACACAAATAAATACATCTAAGGCTACGATTCTTGGATTAACATCAATTACACAACTAAATTATTGTTAAACTGACATTCTCAATGACTTTTTAACGCTGTTAAATCTTACCAAACAATGCACTGTAAACTGCACCTTACAGAGCACGTTCGACATAAGGCTGTTACAGTTACTCAATTATAACCGTTTACGCATTAAAAAAAGAAAACTGATCAAAATTCCTGTTCTTAATGTTTAGTTCAAAATGTAGTATCTTCAGTTCACTTCACAGGCAAAACCTAGCAGTTTCAACATTCTCCATAAATGGAAGATTAGCACTTAATAGATATTACATTTGAGATATTACATGATATATGATAACGAGCCTGGCATGAATTCTATTTATCTACACAGTAATGGTTATATAAAAGTTCAAAATGTGAAATTCTTAAAAATGTTGTTTCAAATGATACAGAAAACGTCGAGGGTCCAGCCCGCCCCTTGGATCACCCACTCTCACTTTTATAGCTAAATACTATATAATAAAAGCCACTATTTAAAACAGAAACTGACTTTTGCATGCTATTGTCATGAATACGTTTTGTCACAAAGTCTATTATTATCCTTTGTCAGGGGATTACATGTTCACTTTTTACAGGTAAAAATAACAAAAAGGAGCAAAGTAATTAATTTCATTTTTTTTATAGGACCTAAATGGTTATTAAGAATTCGTAACGAGTCTAAAGGGTTAAACAAAATTGATTACTCATCAGAATAATTTGTAGACTGCTCAATTATAAACCAGTTTCTCCCAGTACTCCTGTATAACAGTATCAAAATAATACCAACATAATGATTAAATTATTGTCATGTTGGCCACTTCTAACATAGAGAATGCCACCTGAATGTCAATTACAAGCTTGTAAAGCTTCAAGTGTCTAAGTAGAGCTGGCTTAAGTAGAATTGTTCAAGCAAAGCTGGCTTAAGTAGAATTAAACTCATATATAAATATATAAAGCTAGCTGAAATTAACATTATGTTAAGATATCTGCAGTAAACTCTGATATATAATGAGGGCAAGTAAGAAGATAAAGTATTAAACATTGCAAAGTGGTTTTAAAAATGACATATCCCGATACTACCTGAGAACACATTGTAAATTCCCTTACTTTGGCTCTCTTACAGTATAAATTATTCCGGATATGTACACACGTGACGTTTTATTTATATTAAAATAAAGAATATTCAAAGTGATTTTTCAATACATTGCTTCATTAATGATCCTAAAAAGATTAAAAACACAACCACAAAGTGAACTACATGGAGTACAGATGCAGGTTAGATGTGTAAACCGTATAACAAAAATAATGCTGATTGACAAAAATGACACACACACACCTTAAGTATACTTTAATAAGTACTAGAAGTCCTACTTTGGTTGTGAAATCTTTAAAGCACAAGAAAGAATGGTTCTGTCAGGGCAAAAATGGCATTCAGATCACTCTGTCCCCACAACTGTCAACAGATCACAAAGTAAACGACAGCAGCTCTATTATTAGCTGCTGGTGCACTAAAAACATAACTTATAGTACATCTCTTGAAAGCCTCCAAACAGAATGTATAATTTTACCATGTTTACATTTACATTATTTGGCAGACGCTCTTATCCAGATCGACATGCATGGGTGCTTTGTAGTCCACAAGAAAACATGTCCCTCACACTAGTAAGCCAAGTCTTAATATGTTCCTACCTACGCCGGTACGTTCCTACCTGTCACATTAGTTAAAAGGGAACTTCAAGTTGTGTAAGGAGTAGTCTACTACTGCATAGTTATATTGGTGCACCCATCACTTTATCAGTTTCTCTCTCTTCACACCTTGGTAGATGGTGGTGATTACAGATCAATATCATATAAGCAAAAAATTCTGAATCGGACATAAGAGGGGAGACAAAGAATGAATGCCATCCAATCCTGTAACAAAGTCAGTCCAAAATAGTACACAAGCACTGTCATGTCATGTTGGAAGCTGTGTCTGTAGCTGCATGTTTATTCCTGTGGGGTAGCAGCATGCTTCAGTACTTTTCTGCATGAGAGTCTATTTTTAGAAGCTTGTTTTAAGTGAAGTGACTTATTTAAAAATAGCTAATTTAAAAGCTCAGTAGTTTTAAAGGAAAATTAATGGACTACCAGGCAATGCTTAAGGTTTCAGTGGATATCTGTGTCAAAAGTGGTGTTGTGCCATATCTTACTTTAGTGTTGGGACAACGCTTTGCTGTGATTTCATAAGCCGAAGGCGATACCACAGACATCTTCCATGAACTCTTCTCAAGCTCTTCAACCGCAATTGCTCTGCAAGTAAAACACAACTAATAAGCAAAACAGCGATGAAAAGCAACACGACAATTTATCCATTCAAACAGTTCTACAGGGCTGTACTGATCATTGACAGAATTGCTCACATTCTGTATGCCTATGTAGTATTTTTTATTTACAATTTACCTAAGGGGGTCAGCTTACTCGCCCTGTTAAATCTGTATTGTGCAGTAAAAATTTAGCAAAATTTTCATTGTAACATCTACCCTGAGCACTTTTAGCAGACTAAGTTGTAACTGCTATTAAACCACTGAAGTTTTGTTTAAGTTCGAATGATTATCATCATTATCTTGGATGCATCTGAAAACTTTAAACTGAACCAACAACTTCTTAAAGATCTAATCCAAGATATGTGTGAGGTTAAATGAGAGTATTATTTAAAGGACAATGCTCAAATGTGCAGCATCCAGAACTAGGAATCTGGAAACAGAGTAGACTTCTACACCCATGATAGCATACAGAACACAAGGTCAGAGATAAAAACATGGGCTAATTTTCTAATTTTTATGATTATCATGGTAAATTATGTGACAATATGTATCAATGTGGTTTTTTTTTCCAACCATGCACTGATATTGTCAGCAGTACTAAAAGAACACAGTTTCAAGTTTCATTAGAAACAGAGGATTGAAAGTTGTTTTGTTTGATTTAATTTACTGCTGTTTGAGCCACTGAATAAAAATCATTTGTGATCCTACTGATTTGCCATATGCCCCACCACTAAAAGCATAATATGAGCAATTAGACACTTAATATTATAGAGCAAATAATGTAAGTACATACAAAATACTTTATTTGTCTTGGACTGGGCAATAATTTTGCAGTAGTAGCACACAAACACACACACATTTCCACAAACACTTCATGACACAGGTTTAAAAATAGATAAATAAGTATATATAAATATATATACTTAAATAAATAGAATAGACTGACAAATAGAGTAAAATGAAATACATAGATAAATACATGGTAAGAGGGAGGGGGGCTATAGAAGTTCTCTGTTTTCTAGTTGAGATCAGTAACTGGACATGTAACTTAAGTCTCTGCAAGTAAGTGGCATTACAGAAGCATTATAAGTCTTCTGACTGGTTATGTTCAACGAGAGCGTGGACTCTATCGTAGACAATACAGTACGGAGCTGTAAATCAACTGTCACCCACTGTTTCGAGCCAGAACCTGTTCCCATAAAGATCCAAATCGACACGTCAGACTGGGATCTGATTGCGTGTTGGCAAGTAGCCAGGTAACTATTTACTCACATAATTTGTTTTGTTTGTCCTGTAGCTAGCAATGTTTACCAGTTGGATGAGCTGGTTCATGTCAAATTGTGTGACAATTAACAATGCAAAGACAGTACCTGTGAGTGCCCGTTTTGAGCTTAAAAAGCGGCCTGGCTAACTAGGTAGACGCTTAAATACGAGTTAACGAGATAATAACACATTTCAAATCTCTTTCAAAACTATAGACAACACATATAAAACCGTATATGTAAAGTTGTTTCTCTGACCCTGTGCTAGCTTCATATCAGTTCCTCCAACAGAACTGCTAAGTAGCTAGCTCAGCTAACATAGTCAAGTCAATACAGATTCAATACCGTTAAATTAACGCAGCACAGACAAGGGCCTCGTAATGTCTACAGGGCTCCAAACTACTCTGGGGGTACTAAAAACAGACACCCTAACAGTTATAAAGTAGAAGTTAGCATTAACGTTACACCTCTGGCTAGCGCTGACGAGCTAGGGAGCCATGGCAACAACACCCGAACCGAGCACGTTCAGAGGAGGAATTTATGTTAGACAGCAAAGTACTGGATATAACCCTTCCACAGACATTTACTAAACTTTTTAAACTCGTTAAAGAGCAGTGGTTCTCCACACATGTTCGCTAGATGATGGTCGTCGTACAAGAGCCAGGTTTTAGCTAGAGGAGGCTGGTTCAGCCTTGTGCTGAGCTTTCCTCGCCTGGAGCGTCTCTCCAGCTGCCTCACCTGCGTTCTGGTCCCGCGGCCAGAGGTAATATGTGGCCGGGATGACAATTAAACCAACGAAGGACGTGAGGAAGTAGAAAAATGTGTTGCCGCTGTCGTCGTACTGAAACTGCTGCCCGGCCATTTCGTAGCAGGGCTGAAGTCTCCTCCGAACTCAGCCTGACTGCTCTCTCACTCACACACACACAGAGGCAGGGCAACGGTACACCCACCCTCACTGACAAATCTCAAAATAAAAGACCCCACTTTCTTCATCACACTCATATTCCACTGACAGGTCGGTCTACACCAGCCAACGAATCAGAACCAGAATAAAAAAAATTAATAAAAAATTCTAAATAAAACATTTCTAAAATATGTAGAAATAAACTACAATTTGAAATACACTACGCTATATACACGACTACTCTGTATAAATACTACTGATAAGTAACAGTTATGTGAATTTGTAATGAATGATGTTAGTTTAGCATATATTTAATATGTTAAATATGTTATGTTATTTGTTTAGTTTAATTTATATATTATGTTGTTTATTGTATATGCTAGTATGTTATTTATTTAGCATTTAGTATGTTATGTATATTTAGTGTGTTATTGCACGTAGTATGTTACTCAATATGTTACAGATCAGTAGTATATAAGTAATATTGACATGGAGATTATATTTTTCTGAGAGCAGCTACGATCAATGTTTCAGTGCTAGGTGACGGTTACGAACACAGGTATTCAAAGGTTTCTGACAACCCTTATTTTGCCAGGTTTAAAACTGCTTTGTTGTTTCTGAGACCCGGCTGCTCTGTGAGAGTACGTGTTCTACGCATGCGCTCTAATACTGAGAACTGTAAGCTGGAAATGGTGCATATAAATGAAAAGCTTATTTCAGTTGAATTACTACGGAACGGAACTGTCCTGTTCTCAACCAGTCTGCAGTCTCAGGCTCTCAGGCAACTGTGGCAAGTGTTTAGTATGTAAGACGCAAGTAGTGACCACAGAATCAAGCATTTGACATAACTATCCCAGTCCGCTAAACTGTTCTGATCCGAGGACATTGTGTGTCATGTGTTATGAATTTGCAGCACTTTTCTAGGTTTGTAGTACAACAGTTGGTGCGTCAACCTGGATAAGTGGTCCCCAGGCCAAGTTCTGGGAACATGTATCACAGTTTAGGTTTCTCCTAGTCTACACAGCTATTTCATGACAAAATAAATTTTTTAATGAAGTAACGTTTCTACTTAATGGATCCGCATTCCATTCTGTTCTAATATTCCCTACACACTCAGAAGAGGATGATTCAGGCTTAGAGAACTTCAGTCAGAGGGTTTGAACACAAGTTATGTCCAAAAATTGATCAAAAGTTATTGTGAATATGTTCTGCTGTGATAAAGGCAGTTCATCATTGTCAGTATAATCTATACCACAATCTAGAGGAAACCATGGTAATAGACCAAAACTGGACATCTGGGTGCAGTAATGTAATGTGTCTTTGTGTATTATTGTATTCCTAACAGGTTTTGACCTGAATTGTGAATTGTGCCAAGGAATGTAAGTGTTTATTGAGATTATTTAGATTGTATTCATTAAAATTTCAAATTAAGTTGTACAATTTGACCCAGAAATCTTTACAATGGTGTTGAATGGAACCAAAGACTGGCCCCCACCAGTAAATTCTCATGTGTCCTCTGAGTGTTTACATTGGAATTATAATGATGGCAATTCAAGTCAAGTAAAAAGCCTCCTGGACCCCCACCAGTCCGGGTTCAAGACGGCTCACTCCACTGAAACGGCTCTCCTTGCTGTCTCAGAAGA
>JBBPDC010000156.1:14642176-14652318 GCA_037974485.1 Hemigrammopetersius urotaenia | reverse complement strand
AGAGAGAGAGAGAGAGAGAGAGAGAGAGAGAGAGAGAGAGAGAGAGAGAGAGAGAGAGAAACCCTGCTCAGTAACCTTTGTCATTCCCTCTTCAATCCTATTGACCCTTGTGATGATAGGAATATCAAATGATGAGAGCCCCAATCATGAGCCATGCCTTGTCCAAACTGGAGAGGTGCTCTTACCCTTGTGCCCTAATCAAAGTTAAATATGCATGGAGCAATTACAGGGGTCACAACCTCTCTTCTTAATTTACTTTTGCCTAAGATGATTAGAAGACAGTTATATTTTAGCAGGGCAAAAAGCTGCTAATCAACATATGAATAGAAAAGCATCAGTTGTATATGTACACATGACTAGAGACTGGGCAATTAAAGCAGTCAATTTAAAGTATTTTATATTAAAGCAAATCAGTGTTGTTTTGGAAATGTTATGAAACATTTAGTATTATTATTTAATCATTTATTTATAATTTAATTGAATACATTTTATTAAGTAATCAGAGATCCAACAAAAAAACTGGTCATGAGTGGTTTACCCACACCTACTATCTTGGAAGTTGCGAGGTGGGGCTTCAACTGATCTGAGCAGTTTGTCCAGCACATACACATGTACAGAGAGTCCCCAGGAGGTGATGAAGCACCCTCCCGCTTTGTCTTCTGACTAGCTATGTGCCCTTTTTTGCAAGATAATATTTTCTTTCTTTTTGTTGAATGTATATTGCTGTTATATATTTGGCCTCAATTAAAAGAGTGTTTTAATGTTTCACTGTCTTTGAGTTTAAATTCTGAGTCTGCACACAGTTAAAGGTGTGGATGGTATAAAAATACATAAAAATAAGTTTTTATTTGAAACTGTCACTATGTGCAGACACTAGTACTGTCTGATGTAAAAATGATTAAAAAGGTTAATATATATATATAAAAAAATTTTAATTTTTTTTTACAGAGCACTAAAGCATGCACAGTGTGGCCCTGTTTTCTTTGTCCTTGAGATAAATAATGTAGAAACACTGAATGCTAAAGACTGTAGTCTGTGTGAACTGATACCTTTGTAGAAAACTGTCAAGTATTAAGCCCATGCATGTTTACATGGATTAAAAAAAAAATACATGCTGTCGTTTATACATTTTATTTGATTAGAAATACTTAAAACAAATTTAACTGACTGGTTTTTTGATATTTTATAGACTGTAGTAACACACTATTTAGCCATAAAGCCTAAAACTATTGGTTTTGAAAAATATATATCAGAGTATTGACATTCACTTTGCATGTGATCACTTCTTTTTTCAACATTATAACAATTCCTCCTGGTTTATGTAGCTTTGGAAAATAAAAATTTTCAACAGGATAAGCACTCTTCAAAATTGTGTCCAGTCCAAAGAAAAGCAAAAAGCTTTAAGTCTCCCCCTGTCTTGAGATCTTTCTCCCTTTGAGCTGGACCAACAAGTTTGAAATGAGCATCCAGCAAATGCAACAGAACTGTCTGCAGGCTGCTGGAAAGGATGTTATGAAACTGTGCTGCTGTGATAAAGGCATGGTGTGGTCTTTTGTTGAAACTCATACATAAGCTTTTGTCCATTAAATTGCACTTAGTGTATATTCATATTACATTCCACTACAGTCTATAGCCCACTTCAGTGAAGCGGAGATCAGGAACTGTTAAGCAGTCATGATACGAGGGATTTATAAATATGTCATAACCTTTGCACACTTCACATTGTATGCCTTTCCCTGCATTACTTTTAAACTATTTTTAAAATAAACAGTAACTGAAGCATTAAAATGTGAAATTCCTGATTTTCACCTGGAGATCAACAAAACATGTCATTTTGTAATCAGAAGACTATATTATAGTTAATGTCCTTCAGATTTCATTGGCACTACAATGGCCACCTATTTCCTCCATGAGTGTCCACTTATCTTCATCTTCCTAGAGGCTTTGAGACACTGAAGCCGTCTCTTCCAGCTGATGGGCGATGCACTGCACCAAAGAAAGGCAGGCAGGGTGCCCTAAAGGGTCAGATGTTCCTACCCTTATGCCATGCCCCCTCCCGATGATCTGCCCGACCCCCTGGATCTTTGTCTGTACTGGCTCTGAGGTTCGAGAGCATCTTGTCCTATCAGTGCTGCAGGGAGCTGAAGGAACAGAAGTCATCCACCAAAGGTTTCTGACATGGCCTACCCTCCAGCATCTGTGATGTCACCGCCAGCTGACCTGTCATAAGACCTTTGAGGTTTCAAGGGTGTGTGTGTGTGCTGGAGACTGATTGGGGGAGCAGAGATTGCGGCCAAAGGAGCACAGCCAGTGCCAAAGCCACTGAATGACCACTGTAATGAAGTGATTCTATAATCTATCATAATACCCTAAACCCCTGATCTAGAGACTTTGACCCCTGTCAAGTATAATAATACTGCCCTTTCATACAACTGCACATGATGCATCTCTGTAGAGGACTCGCTCCTAATCGTGACCTGCTGGCCTATGTTTCTAACATGTGCAACAAAGCACCATTTTCAACACTTTCAGCCAGTTAATGAACTGGAGGGCTGGTTGTGTAACAAGCAACGCTGTAACTAACTTTCTTAATATTAGCCTAAATTGGCTAATACAGCAGTTAACCAGTGCTGAGAGGAAGTAGAGGGAATTTTTGAAGGAACCAGAAGAATAGATAAAAAAAAAAACGTCTCAGAGCTTCAGATGATGTTATTTATTTTTCAGTAGATGAATGTGGGATGGATCACATTGAGAACTTTTGGATCAGCAGACTAATGTGCTGCTTAGGTGGAATTATTTGAATTCTAGTTCATATACTACAGTTATGATAAACACAGGCAGGCATTAAAGGACTCATACGATGGAAAGCCAAATTGTCCTTGTTATTTGGAATGAAAGAGTTCAATATAGTTTATAAACACATTTAGAACTTACCCGTTCGCTGAGGAAAGGTGGGAAAATGAATGTTCAGAAATCACAAAAACAGACAGGCACTAAACGTGGAGTAGACATATTCAAGAAAAATGTAGGGCACAGATCCTGTATTTTTTAAGACATGTATTCACTAAGTAAAGCCCAAATAAACTCTCTGACCAAGGTCCAAGACTCTTCAATTCAAGAATGCAGAGTTTGAACACTCAAGGTATATGTGCATTTAGCTGGTTTTCAGTGTAAAAAAGAATTATGCACCTACCCAGAACATAAATACATCATGGTCTGAAAGAATAATGGAATATTATTCTTTTTATAATAAACAAAATATAAAATACAACTTTCCACAGTACAAGTGTCAAATGTACAAATAAACAGCAGTTTAAACAGTGCCTTAAAATGTATAGAAGTGGGTTCTTTGCAGCCAATGTGAATTTGTCTGCCTACAAAAATCAACAAAACCTTTGATCAGGGGTTCGCAAACTTTTTCACTCCACTGTATGTGCTGGTTGCTATATAAGTGCCACAAATGTGTAAATGCTTAGTTTTAATGTATGAACCTGAGGTTATTGTGAAATAGAAAGCTCCTGATGCTCTAGTGCTCTTAACACACAATGCAGAAGATGAAACTTTACACTAGACCTGTTTCAGGGGAAGTAAAAATGGCTATCCAATAAGCAGGGCCGATACTTTCAGAGACCGTTCATTTATCAAAAATACCTACAATGCATGTCAGCATCATAACTGGACAATGGAGCCAAAGTGAACATTTTGGCAAAGAAAACCATACAAAGCATACAAGTGGACCTCAGAGAAACACACAAGTCCTTTAAATGAAATGTATACAAATGTGTCTTTAATTTAAAAATTGGTTTCAGAAGTTCGTATTTTAATACAAGGTTTTAGGAGAGGAACAGATCGCTGAATCATGTTACACAGCAGGCCTGGTATTACTGTGATTTCCTAAGGGCTTCTGCCCTCATTTAACACCTTAAGAAACATGGATGCAGGCCTGAGGGGCCCATAAGGGCAAAGCCTAATTTAAAGTGGCATGATGTCATCTCATATTGTTATTCTTCATAATAAAGACATTAATTAGCATTAGAATTTTCACTTTAATACTTTAAAATGAAAAAAAAAATACTGCTCTGTAAAAGCCAGTTCAGAACCTGCACACGCACACGCACACACACACACACACACACACACACACACAGGATGCTTTGACTACAGGCTTGCATTTATTCAAGGTCTAAGTACTTGCTCAGTTAAGAGCTCGGGGCATTTCGTAATACGCTCATTACTTAAGGTCCAAAGTCACTGCTCTGATTCGAACCAGGGCAAAGCGTGATGAAGGATAATCTCATATGCCCTCCTGTTTCCCTCATCCTCTCTAAGGGTCTTGTCAGGCAAGGTTGGACTTTGCCTAGGTATTTCAGCTTTTACACTAGTTTCTTGGTCACGTGGACGTGTGGTTGGCCTCCTCGATACATGCGTGGCTCAAGTCAGGAGGAATGACTTTCAGCCCCCAACCTGGATTGCTTACGGAGCAAAGAAAGGCACACGGCTTATGGGAATGAAAGCTGTCATTCTCACTATGATGCGAGCTTAACACGTATGAAAAGGCTATTTTCCACCTATGGCTCCCCTTCACGGCACTATGCAATCATATGATTCAACAAATCAGGCACAAATGCGCTTAACAGCCAGTGTGATAGGCAGTGGCTCTGTTCCATAAGACCAAAAAGCCAAGGCAGCTTAAACGGATGTGTTGTTGAGATTTTTCCGCCAAGTAACTTTATCCTACATTTAGATTAGCTGCTAATGACGGGGAGGAAGCGGTCCAAAGAAAGGCCACGTAACCCGAAAAACAACAGCCTCCTATTAACAAGAGTGGCTTTTCAGCTACACTAAGGACAAACCTCAGAGAAATAAAAAATATGCCTTTCTGATTAGTCCAGGGTTTTGAGTAAATTATACGAACATCCCAAGGTATTCAAATGACCCTTTATGCCATTGTTGCAGTAATGAGACCTTGTTACTAACAGCAAAAAACTGAAAAGCATGGGCATTTATTGGCATGGAGAATAGAAACTACAATGCAAACAGTCGCTCAGTAGATTTAATAAAAGTTAACATTTGGAAGACAGTTGCTAGTTTTTATAAATGGCTTTTTAAAGAAGCCAAAAATAACTTCAAAAGTGAGCAGGAAACTACAAATAACACACAGGATTTTACTCTCTCCCTGATATATTACACATCTCTTCCATTCCTGCTCAAATTACCAGGCAGGTCTCTACATCATGACCGCATGGTTACTACTTCCAAACGCATTAGCAACAGAGAGGACAGAGATGGTTTTTCCTCTAGAAAAAGGAGGAAAAAAAGCGCTGGCCAAAGCAGCACGTGACCTGTATAGTTCTTTAGCTTCTTGTGAAGTGCATTCTCCTTTCATTTCAGACATTGCTTTTTCGTCCTCACTCCATGCATGCACCTTTGACCTTGCACCACATATTCATTAATGGGTCCTTCACTAATGGACATCAAGTGCTTGCTTCAGTACCGTTGCTGTGTTATATGAACGAGTACCCCACCATGCCTGAAAGAAATAAATAATAAAAGCTAAAAGACAGGGTAAGATGTTCTCTTGGTTGCAGTGGGACAACAGCATAACCAGCCAGCCTCACAACCGCGGTTAGGGCTCCCTCTTCCAAACCCCACAGATCACTACTGATATAGTAGTCATATTAATCTTCACAAATACTCTGGATCATTTAATTACAAATAAACAATGAAACAAGAGAATCAAAATATCAGTGAAAAAAAAATGAACATAAAAGGCATAACCCATATTTCACTATTGCTAAACAGCACAAGTGACTGATCAGATATGGAGGATGTTTTCAAGTCCACTCCTATAAAGAGAGTCGCCCATCCGTCCCAGAAAGTGCATGTTGACATACCAGGGAAAGACAGTGAAAGATCATTGTCCTGTTCTTTCTCCTGTTCAGTTGAACTTGTCCTGAATATTCATCAGGCTGTTGTTGGACTTGGCTCTCTTGGCTGCAAAACAGTTGAATTGAAGAGAATAATCAGATTGGTATGTGATTTATAAGCGTATTGCAGGCTACAACTTTAAAAGCCAGAGTACTAACACCGAGAGCTTACTGAACTCCTGAAAAATGTGCCAACAAACTAACAACATGTGCTGTGAAAGAAAGAAGAAGGCCAATATTTCAAAGTTTGAAAGCCTAACTGAGCTATATTCACCCACATGACAGATGACTTTCTAATTTTGCACAGTGTTTTTTAGGGCACATACAATAATCCAGATTATGTACATCTAAGCCAGCACAATGTTCTATGGCATTTACAGGAAAAACAAAAAATGACATTTTGATGCAAAAAAGAATAAACAGTCAAAACTTTTGTTACTGGACTGCCTACCTAACTGTAGCCCCACAACTTCATTAACAGAGAATGACACCCCTGCCCACTCTGCCCTCCCAGTAGCACAGACAATAGGTCTGGTGAAGCAAGTTACTCACGGTGTATGAGCTTGCGTTTCTTTTGTTCTGAGTGCAGGAAGTTGCTCAAGTAGAATATGACTGGGAGGAAGAGCATGAAGCTGGACACAGCGATGACTGGGACCGTCTCCTCACGTGAGACCGAGCAGTTGTATGTCTTGCTCCACAAATGCCGCGTCATATTCATCTTAAAGTGTGGCAAACAAAGGACTGTTAAGGTGCAGAGACAGGAGTAAAATCTAGAGGCTTTAAGTGCTTACATATTTCCACTCTGCATCTAAGCCATTTTCTCCAGTAAGAAAATAAAAAGCATTTAGTTTAGTACTCTGTACATATCCCCTGCAAATTTCACCGGATTCTCCAAATACAATTTGGTCTTTAAAATACAAATATTGATACATACAAGCTAAAGCTGCACACCAGAAAGAGACCATGAGCCTGGCAACCTCAATAAAATATCCAAATCCAACTCACAAAATTTGTGAACGTCTGGTGTTGTTAAAATGCAAATGTACTGTTACTTTTAATTCCATGCCATTTACACATAGCTTGATAGCAACATATACATAGCAATATTTGTTCTTCATCTCTGCAAAAACATTGTAATTCAGAGTATTCCAGTGTCATTCAAGGAAAAATAGACTGAAAAGAAAATATTGAGTTTTAAAGATTTATATTTACCATTATTTTAAAATTAGAAAAAAAGACAAAATATGACTTTCTATGTGCCTCCAAAACATGGTCATTTATTTAGCTCAGTGTAATTAACATTCAAAAAAATCTACATATATGTAATTACAAAACTCTTTGTACATCAACTGCACATTCATGCATTTTATTTAATATTTTACAAGAATTTAGTTGACTATATCAGGAGCAATCTTGTTGTCTGGCAGTCTATTTTGATTATAAAGGCACAGTGCCTTACACAGTAGCATCAGGAAGGATGAAGGTTCCAACAGTGGAAATATTGTATATGAGAGTAAAGTCACTCAGTGGAACACCAGACATCAGAACATATTGGAGAAAAATTATTCCCATCAGATTAATACTCCCTCATGCTCAACAGATATAAGAACCGTTATTTTTTGTTAAAGAGTATTGAATTTTATTTCTATCTATAACCTCTTATGCAATTTAAAGAGGTTTCAAATTCAGCATTTCTGGCCTTTTAAGGCTTCAGCTCAGGTCTCTCACAGTGTACAGATTACACCCGGTAACATTTTTATGAAAGGACAGTTTCATTGCCATTTTTTACTTTTCTTAGTCATGTTTTGCACGCTGACTCAGGAAATACGTATTTTCCTACCTTCAATGGTTCTAGAGAGAAAATAAATTTCATGTATATTTTTCATTATAAGCTTGCTGTAATACTACTATTATTTTCATAGTCTCACTGACGCTCGTGTCTCACACTCAATACGTGAGATTTGGCAACCCTGTTATCTACACGTACAACAAACAACATATTAATATAACGTCAAAAACTTAAATATAACAAAAGACCATGCCAGCCAAGCCACCAAGTTTACTTTTTTCTAAAATAAACATTTCTAACTAAATCCATGAAGCTACATAAAAAGAAACGTTACCACCGAAATCAGCACCGAGATTGTATAAGAAACACTACAAAATGTAATGAAACAAATTTTTGTTGCCTGGTGTTATAGTTTCACATTTGCTTGACAAATACACCCCATAATGTCAGTTTCCCTCAGTCATGATAACAATACGTCATCAAAGTCAATGTCTGCGTCTAAAATAGAGTGTTTCTATAGTGTAGTTAAAACTAATACTCACCGCATCCTCCATATCGATACAGACATTCTTAGCTTTACTGTACAGCTCATTAAGCCCTCTGTACAAGACCTTGCAGTCTACACACAATTCAGTGTGGTTTCCCTGTTTGGGCACACACACAAACACACTTCTGTCACTGCAGAAAATTAATACAACATTTTAAAATTAACTAACATTTTTAACATAAAAAAATCTACATATATGTAATTACAAAACTCTTTGTACATCAACTGCAAAATCAGGCGTAAACATACATAAAATGGTACAATTCCAATTCCATAAGAAGACTTTCAAATATGTCATGTATTAATCCGATTAATAAAAAATAAAAGAAAAAGAAAAACATGCATTTATTCTTTGAGATTCTTTTGTGCACAATTTCACTTTATTTGTTCTCTTTCCACTAGTCTTTGGTCATTCTCGACCACAGGACTGCTGTCAGCTGAATATTTATACTTGGAAGATTATTCTCAATTATTCACAATATTACAGTTTATGTCCTGGTTCATCTTTTTACCCCCTTTTTGAGTACTTTAAAAAATAACCATTGTAGAATCAGATCTGTGCATCATGTTTTCATAGGTAAAGATATAGTTAAGATTACTCTCCTCTGCCAAGTATTACTTTATTAACATAATACAAAAACAAACAAAAAAATTAAACCCACAAAAAAATGTTTTTATTAATATGATCATATTTTGCTAATATGTCACAGCAGCCTGCTTTTAATTTTGAATGCCAAAACAGGCATGAGTACTGTTTCACAGTAGTTTGTGATTTGTGGTTGAAAAATGTTGCTGGAATGTATTTCTGGTTTGGTGTAGCTCAAGGTAAGCTACAAAAAATATTCTCTAGGTGTGATAGCTGCCACTCACAATTTACATTTAAAGAAGGTAGAAACACTGGCAGTGCATATATTACAACTTTTAATTTTCCAATTCAAAACAGTTTAACACTGCCGAAACTTCTCAAAACGTGTCACGGTCTGGTTGTTTGGATGTCTGTTATGGCACCTCTACATTACTAGAGTAATGAGGGCAAACTTAAATAAAGGTCTGGAACTGGATTTTTTTTTTTAGGCAGTAATGCTTCAAACACTTTTTAATACACCGTTTGAAGACATAAGATTGAATAGATCTGTGGGAATAGATCTATCCACACAACCCTTTGTTAAAATATTGGCAACACATTATTCCATACAGTTAAAAACCCTGTGTACATTATTACAATGATTAGGCCAAAGCAAGCACTGTTACCTGGTATTTCTCAAAGCAACTCATGGACTGATTGAGGCTGGCTAGGAAGTTTAGGGTCCCGTTGTTCAGGCCATTTGTAGACAGACATTCTGATGAAGATAAAAGCAAAAGGTTTAATCACCTTTAAGATCACAATCAACAAACAGTATAGCATAGCATAGTACACAAACAGTTCATGAACAACATGCATAACACTACTGTCCAGCATTAGCCTAAGTGGCCTTAAAAAGCTTAGGCCTATTTATTATTTGAGATGAACCGGCATGCTTCAGCAATAAATATTAATAATACTTACAACGCAAATTGACTCTAAAATGTCCTCTTCCTGTTTCTTAAAAAGATGTCACAGATATTGCCTGTTCAAAACCAGAAAATAAGCGCCCACTAAAGTTTTGGGCACAAATACATTTTGAGTTAAGCTGATGAACAGTCGTCCATGTAGTACCAAATGGAGAATAGAGTTGGGTCTTTTGTAAATTACTTACAATAAACTTTGCTGTAATAATCAACATGCACTTTATGTTGTAGGCCTAGTGGTCACTAGTCTCAGGCTCAGACGTCACGCCCACGGAACGTTGGCTAAACGTCTGATGCATATGGTACACTTAACTGGAAACACTTCAGGAAT
>JBBPDC010000156.1:14585641-14608825 GCA_037974485.1 Hemigrammopetersius urotaenia | reverse complement strand
AATTGTATTGCAGTTTATTAAATTTTATTATAGGAAAACAAATAGGCTATGAAAAATAAATAAACACCCTAATTGCAACCATTTCTTAACGAATCTAGAATTTAAAACTATTAAAAAGTTCGTAAACTCAGCTTCTCACAGAATAAAGTTCTGCAATCCATCACATCAGCATTCAAATCCTTCAGCTGCGGCCTGAACTTCGCTGGAAAACTTTCTGTTCTCTCTGTAAAACATTTGGGTTACCCTCCTGATGCATCTTGTAACTGATCATTATTACAGTTTTTAACGTTTTGTAACGATACTCTGGGTGGTCTTAATGGTCTGGGCTCCGTATGGACGGAGATATCGGTGTCCAGGCCTGAGGTTGATTACTGTAATGAAAAATGCCACAAGACCCGAAGAGCAATTAGAGCGCGCGGGGCTGGGTGACCGGCACCCGCACGCTCTAACACCCCTCTTCCAGTGTGACTTCAGGATTTCTTACAACAAAAAAACCTTAAACACTTTATATGTGAGATTATATAGAAGGGGGGAGGGGGTCGGTTTGTGTATTTATTCGTTTATTTATTTATTGAGGGAGGCGTAGCCAGACGTCTTTTTGAAACTTGAGTGCAAATAAAAATCTACTAATCACACATATTACTATTTTCATACAGAGATATCACTATATCATTAGAAATATCAACTTTTTTTGTTTTCAGTCATATGTTTAAACTTTTTAAAACTCGGATTAAAAAATAATTCGTGAGGAACATTTCTGCCAGCGCCAACGGAAGACGGAATTACTGAACAATTCACAAATATACATTTGAGCATCTCAAATTTTAATCTCAACACAAATGTTCAGTTTTCCTTTTAATCTTACCTGTAGCCAATCTTGCATTTATCCTCGAATCAGTGAAATAATACAGCGCAGAAGCACTAGTAATAACATTTAAATCACATAGCACCATCATAACAACAAAAACAATAAGAAGAAAACGACAAGAAGAAGACGACAAGTACAAGAAGAAGAGGAGGAGAAGAAAAATAATTAGTATTTATTATAAAATTGTATTATAAATTATTATAATAATAACAACAACAATAATAGCAACAACAATAATTATAATAATCATCATCATAATATCAGCATAAATAACTCCATCGCCGTAATTGATAAAATCGTGTTCTCAGATTGCACGCGGGTTTTTTGTTCAGCTCATTTATAATCACCGCGAACGAGGAGGAGCAGTAAATGCTAACAGCTCTAAAGTAGTTTTGAACGAGCGGTCCTTTGGCTGGAGTCTGACATCAGACCGCCCCGCGCGGCCTCAGCAGCCACATCCGAATTCCCATGCTACCGTTTTTGACGGGTCACTGGGAAATCAATGAGCAGGTGGACATATGTCAGTAATTACACGGCTGTTCCTCTGCACCACACACACATACACACACACACATCCTACACACAGGCACACACACACATCTCACAAATACACACCAATCTACATGCAAATATAGCACCATTAACGGATTTAGAGGAAGAAAGGGGGAGAGAAAGAGAAAGTTTTATGCGCACACGCAAGAGAGGCAGAGAGAGAGAAATCACAATTTTCATTTACTCCGGCCTCATTTGCATACACTTCATTTGGGGCTCTGGTGCATTCTGCTCTCCGTGTCTCACCCTAATCCGCGGCCATACATGCAGCAGAGAAAGCAGCTGTCGAGCTTCATTATGTATCGGGGGTGTGCGTAGGGGGGGTGGGGGGGTTAGGGGGTGTGCTGGTTGGGGGACTGGCAGCTTGTCCTGATCGGCCCAGTTAGACGAGACTCAATGGGGGAAATCATTAAGTTAACACTTTCCCTAATGTGGTCATTGTGCGCGCGCCCGACACACATTGTTTTACCGCGCGCGCGTGCGCATACCCACAGACGCGCACCTGTTAAAGAGCGCGGGGGCGGGCTCGCGCTCGGTCTGTAGGGCAGTGACGAGCACGAGACTTCAAAACTATTAATTAGTTTACAGTCAGAGCGCGCTAGGCCTGATCACCACAGACAGAGACAGAGACTATTCCAATTTCCCTTTGGTTCCACTGGCAGCGTGGACCTCAAAGTTCAACAGTCGGGAATATATTTTTTATACTAACGAATTCCAGAATTATGAGCAGAGGTTGTATGATGTATGATTTCATGACAGAAAGCTGATTTGTAAAAAGTCGATCAAATCTCTGGCATAAAAATATATATGGAGAAATAATACATGTTTTATTTAGGCCTTTATTCAAAATAATAAAAATAACAAATCTAACTGGAGAATCGGTTCCCTCAGTTTTTATAAGTAAAATACGTTTACAAAACCTCAATAAAAACCTCAGTTCGTTGTACAATAATCTGATTTTCTCGCAGCAGCTTTTCGCAGTCCTTTATCGTTTACATTCTGGGTGTATATTCTGTGTCCAAAAGGGTTCTGGATGTTTACAAACGTTTAACATATTTTTTATTGTGAAGGTCGTATCTTGGACATCCCGTGTAAGGTGTGTGGAGACCGCAGCTCGGGGAAACATTACGGCGTGTACGCGTGCGACGGCTGCTCGGGCTTTTTCAAGCGGAGCATCCGGAGAAACCGCACATACGTCTGCAAGTCCGGCACGCAGGTGAGGGGTTCTCTCTCTTTCTCTCTGTCTCTCTCTTCCTTTCTCGCTCGAGCGCCCTGCTCTCGTGGGGCTTTACATTACAGCGCCGCGCGCTGCCTAATTGAAAGATTATGGTGGGAGCGAGCCTCCTCCCGCGCCTTTGAGGGCCCTTTGGCCCGTCTAGTGGAACAGGTGTAATCCAATCTAACGCACCGGCATGACTGCGCGTATTTGGAGTGGGAGGCGGGGATGAGACTATTGGCCGAGCGGCAGGGGAGCGGGTCATTACAGCACCGTACCTGCACAGTCTCTCTATCTCTTCCTCTTCACTTCTCTCTCTAATTAAACAAAACTACTGACTCAGTAAACACCAGATTACCAACATGTTTGTTAAATAGATTTAATTTCAGAACACTTACTAACCCTCTCCTCCTCCCTCCTCCCTCCCCCTCCTCCTAGGGTGGCTGTCCGGTGGATAAAACTCACAGAAACCAGTGTCGCGCCTGCCGCCTGAAGAAGTGTTTGGAAGTGAATATGAACAAGGACGGTAAGTACCACCCTTACAGATTTTCCCTAAAGGTAACCTTTAATACCCTGTAGGTGTTGGGAAAAGTACTGTGAAACGGGTACCTATAAATATTTTTGTTCTCTATTTCAAATAAATAAATAAATAAATAAACAAACAAACAAACAAACAAACCAATAAATAAAGAAAAAAATAAATGAATGAAATAGCCTAGTTCTAAACGCTATTCAATATTTTAATAAACAAAACGTTTTAGTTCTTTCTGTTTTTGTCAAATTTAATTCATCAGCTAAGATTGCGTCATTATTCTCTAATATACTTACAAAAACTGAGAACACACACTATTTTAAGGTACTGCTAAGATCTCATGGCTTGTTCAGTTGTTCAGTAAAGCTGAGGTGTGCGTGGTGATTTTTGTGGATCAGATGAAAAAACGTATCAATCTTAAGTAACGTTTAAAATGAGTTTTTAAAATGTTATACACACGAAATTTGACTTTTTAAGCAGTGTTAGGTGGTAGAGTTACTTTTGCCAAAATTGCAGTGTAAAAAAATGTTTTATTCTGTCAGTTCACGGAAAATAACGGCCGCGTCCTAAACTACACACCACAGCATTAGCACACATTAGTAAACAGCTATTAGAAATGCTTTCAGCAGTGTAATCTGTAGAGTAGAGAAGTGTGTGGTTTGGGACGCGGCCCACGTTTTCATTCTACTAATTTCTGAAAGTTCTGAACTCTCAATATTATTAATTCAATTAATTTAAAAAATGCACTTAATTATCTCATTTCGCGCCCCCGTTCCCACCCCCCTCAAACCCGCCCCTGCAGCCGTACAGCACGAGAGGGGTCCCAGGACGTCCACCATCCGAAAACAGGTGGCGCTTTACTTTCGCGGTCACAAAGAAGTCTCCGGCTCGGCCGCCCCGTTTCCTGCCACCTCCCTACCCGGGCCACCCTTCTTCACCACGGTCAGCCAGCTGGACACGCACAGCCTCGAGCTCAACACGGTGGCCAGCACGCCCGAGCGCCAGCAGACCATGGTGGGCCTTGCTCAGCCCACTCCAAAAGTGAGTCCAGCCATGCAAGCTTAGAAGGGTTGTGTGCAAAATTCTGAACATCCTAGCTCAAATTACATGGTTTGTTGACAGACACTAAGTGCCTATAAGGGAGCATTTTTCATTTTTTGTTTTTAAAGTTTTTGTTTATTCAGCAAATACCCAGTAACGGTACCTTAAATTACCAAACACTTCTTATTTTCCTTGTAAAATGCCCTGTCATTTAAATGCTGTAGTATTTAGAATCCAAAAAAATAATACAAGCGTGTACTGAGATAAAGGAAGGTTAGCACTGGGGTGTGTATATTATTTTTTACAGAAAGAACAAAACATTTTATAGAGTGACATATCTCTTTTTGCTCAGTTGCAAGGTTAAAACATACTAAGGACATCAGAAGAAATTGGAGTAAAGGATTTTTTAAAGTTAACCCTTTTAATTAATGGCCCATTATTTATGACCTGGTTGCCTTTTATTTTCCCTCTTTCCTCAGTATCCCCATGAAGTGAGTGGTGCTCCTCTGTATCTGTACGAAGTGGCCACAGAGTCAGTGTGTGAATCAGCAGCCCGCCTACTCTTCATGAGCATCAAATGGGCCAAGAGCGTCCCTGCCTTCTCCACTTTGCCCTTACCTGACCAGGTAATCCAGGTTTACCATGAAACAAACTCACTGGATTACAGTGAAACTAGACAAACTCTTGTTCTCCAGCATCCAACTAAACTCTGCATTAATATCACAATGTGTTAGAAAAAGTGACGTCGTATAAAGTGAACCCAGTGAATGTAGGTTTTGGGGAGAATCGATCTGAGTGCTAATGAGTGCTGTAATCCGTTTTGCAGCTGATCCTATTAGAGGAGGCCTGGAGGGAACTTTTCGTACTGGGCATCGCACAGTGGGCCATTCCGGTAGACTCCAACACTCTGCTGGCTGTTTCAGGTATGGGCAGTACCGCACCACATCAACATGCACAATGTTCTAGAATAGCAAGGGTGGATTATATTGCATGCAAATCCACTGGAATGGAAGTAAATAACAACCCCTTTCTCGCCTCCGTATTGTTCATTTATGCGTGAGCGCTAATGCAGGTAATGACTCCTCCCTGTTCATGTTGGCTTGTGCAGGGATGACAGCTGAAAACACAGAGTCGCAGAGGTTCAATAAGCTGATGGCGGAGATTCAGGCGCTGCAGGAGGTGGTGACGCGCTTTAGGCAGCTGCGACTGGACGCCACAGAATTTGCCTGCCTCAAGTGTATAGTCACCTTTAAAGCAGGTGAGGCTGTTAAACACCCCCCCCCCCCCCTGCCATTAAAGTGATTTAAACTCTTAAAGAATCTTAAAATGTTTTTTGCAGATCACAGTTCTGGTTCAATTATCTATGTGGCGGCTACATACATACAGCCTTTCACATAAACCAACCAACAAACAAATACAGAAATAGATGAATGGGTGGATAGATGGATGGATAAACCAACAAAGGAAGGCACAAAAGGACAATTTAACAAAATAATAATTGGCCCCTTGTTGCATTTGTTGTACAGTACCAACGCACAGTGGCTCGGAGTTGAGGAGTTTCCGGAACGCCAGCGCCATCGCAGCCCTGCAGGACGAAGCTCAGCTCACCCTGAACAGCTACATCCACACCAGGTAATGCAAGTCAATAGCCCAAACATTTCCACTGCACGACAACGTCTTGGATTTGGATTTCCCAGACAATAATTAAGCCTCAGTAAAGAATCTATATTCAAACTGGTGTGTTGTCCAGGACTAGGATGAATTACAATTCAGCTAAGCGACCCAAAGAGTTCAATTCGCACTTATAATTTTCTTTTCCCACTTTTCATTCTAATAGAGCTGAACTCACTACAACAATGTTAGTTCATTTGTGTACACCTGGAAGAAGCAAACAAGTTTTTATCAACCTTCAGCATCAATAAATAACTCAAATATTCAGAGTGGTTTGATGTGAAATGATCCAGTGTGGAGAAATGTATAGACTGTGATTTCTTTGCAGTTGGGGGGTTAGGATCCAGGGATCATAATGTCTACAATGAAAATGTTGACATTTTATCTACTGTGCAATACAATACACAGTAGATAAGTTAGAATTGATTGTAACCAGTTGTCTGGTTACAATCTATTATATCTATTTTTCACAACAACTGAGCATTTCACACCATACGACTATGTGTTTACATCTTAAGAACTGAAACATGTGGCAAATTAAAACAATCTCCTTCAAAGTGGTCTCCATTACCTGATGGCGCAGAATGACTGAATTCAGCCTGTGTCGCAGAGTGAAATGAAACGTGAAAAGAATAGAACAAAAAGCTGTAAGTGAAAACTGCCGAGAGCACCTGTCTGATCAGGCCTGTTTTGTTTCAGGTACCCCACTCAGCCATGCCGGTTTGGGAAGCTGCTGCTGCTCCTGCCTGCACTGCGCTCCGTCAGTCCATCTACCATCGAAGAAGTGTTCTTCAAGAAGACCATTGGTAACGTCCCTATCACACGACTCCTCTCCGACATGTACAAATCCAGCGACATTTGAAACCTGCCATGGATAAAATGAGGCATGACAGAAAAAAACCCTGCCAGGACTTGGAAAAGCTTATGCTATGATGCTTATCCACAACAGTTCGAGAAAACACCTCAATGTTACAAACACTCTTCTATGTTACAACGTTACAAGATGACATGGAAGACTTTGAGCATGTGGATTGTCAAGATCATAGGCAAGAAAACTGTAAAGACTGTGAGGGGCTGGGCTAGGCAAGTTCAAAATGTTAAATCACTAAATGATATTTCTAATTTGTTTCCATCTAATCTACAGTATTTAAGTCTACTTATTGAGATAACTCGCACGGTTCATTCTTTTCCTCCATCACCAACCGAGACAAAAGAGGGGTCTTTGTAGACGGTTCAACTGATAGTTGACAGTCAGAGAAAAACTACTCACTGGACTCTAAAAGACATTTTACAAGCTCGAAAAGACCAATGACCTTTTGCAACCAATGTCTTGTTTTCCATTACAACTTTATGTTCTTTTGCATCTTCCTATCTATGAGAGTTATGGCAGAAACCAAAAAAGAGAAAAATAACAGAGGGAAAGACAAAGAGAATGAGAGAGTAAGACATACATACAGAGAGAGAGAAAGAGAGTGCGTGAGAGAGCTGTGAGGTAGTAGAGCCATGAGGTAAGGTCGCTGTCCATTCAACATGGTGCTGAAAACCAAAGGGGCAACCATGAAGCATAAATTCTGACCATATTCCCGGCTCACATCAGAGACTCTTGAATGGAAAGATGGACCACTTCATGCACCGCAGCGGCTACTTCTGCTCAAATGAACATTTGAATGAAGAATGAAAACATAAATAAAAAAGTGACTAAATAAATAAATGAAAACTGCCTATTTTGTGGTGGACGTACCAACGCAACATTCAGAGCTTACTATGAGTAGTCACTAACACATGTTCACAGATATGTTCAGCACTTGTGAAGGTTTTGTAGTCTGTATATATATTTCTTGT
This sequence comes from Hemigrammopetersius urotaenia, assembly GCA_037974485.1. Taxonomy (NCBI): domain Eukaryota; kingdom Metazoa; phylum Chordata; class Actinopteri; order Characiformes; family Alestidae; genus Hemigrammopetersius; species Hemigrammopetersius urotaenia. Next base: position 14,601,103 of record JBBPDC010000156.1, on the reverse strand, counting down.
TGTAAAAAAAATAATAATTTTGGTGAAAGTTGTCTAAAATATTAGAATAAATATTGAGTATTGATCTTTGGGTTTCTTTACTGTGCCTCGCCTCATCTTTCCGTCTTGCAAATGTTTTTTTTTTGGTCATTGGGTTGTTTGGAATCCAACATGCTTGGATGCTGCAAAAAGAAAGCTCCACTTCCCCCTCTAAGCTCCCTCTAAACGAGGACGTAGAGAGGTTCATGTCTGGCCTAGAGTGCATATTGAACCATTGCCAATACAATGCACCCGGACCTTGAGTTAAGTTGCTGTACCTCGCACTGCCCCCGGAGGTTTCAAGCACTCTTTGATAAATCAAGGGCTTTGCCCAAATTGCATTTTTTAATCTTCATTTTTGATAGAAAGCAGGCACAATGGAAAGAATCATGATTGCAGATGAAAACGTACAATCCAATTTACCTTATTCCTTAAACGCGGGGCTGCTCCGGCGTGGAGTGAACAGCAAGGTTGCCAGAGGCAAACGAATGTACCCTTTAGCATCTCTCTTCCCCCATGTAAAGCCAGCTTGCAAATGTCTTCCAACATATATTCCTCCTACCACAGCAGTCCAGTATCCTATACTCTTAAAAAGAACGGGGCCAAAAGGTTTCTTTTAAGTTACAGCGTAACCTCGTTTGGCCTCTTTTTAAAGAAAGGTTTAAAGAACCTCCACGTAATATAAATATTCTATACCAATTACAGGGTCAGGAACCATTTAAGCTAAGATTGATTTAAATAAATTAATCTTTATTTTTGGGTAGAGTATCTTATTCTATTTTAGACCACTCACATTAATGCCAGTTAACTTCACATTTACAGTGAGCCCTTCAGTTTTTAGGTTTCAGACTACCAGACACCAGCTTACTTTGTATAACTGTCTAGCAAAGAATAAGCTAAAGCTCAGTCTAGTAATCTTTAAAAACAGAATATTTGTTTTTATCTGTTTTGTTGCCCAAGCACATTGGATCTCTAACTAAACATGACTGTATAGCATGACTGGCCCTATTATGCAGATATCTCAGTCTTTACTCATTAATGGGACCTTTAACTCTCTGCCTTGGCTTCAGTGAGAAAAATTTGCAAAGAACAGTCCAATTTTTGACCCTGAGAAATTTGTTTCATCGTTTTGTAATAGTAATATGCAGAAGGCTGCAATATGCCAATGAGCATCTAATCTTCAATAGCCTATGAGACTCGATAACCAATCAAAGCTCCAGATGAGTTACTGGGTGTTTTGATTTATCAAAGCATCACTCCAACAAAAGTCTAATTATATCTTTACCCATTAAAGGCACTGATTCCCGACGGTTTCATTAAATGGCCTATAGCCTACATTATACTGTTTAATTGTCCAATCACATTTGTGTGGGTTTGTGTGCCAAAAATATAATTCATACACTATTCTCCAACCTCTTTTCATTTATTGAAATTCAACAGGCTGTTTTTGTTGTTGTCTCCAAGACTGATGGATGCAAATGATCTGTTTTCTGATTGGCTGAAAATTAGGCAAATAAATGTGTGCATGAGAAAGTTAAATTACACTGAAAGAAAACAATCAGAACATCCTTTTATCACTGTCTGTGTGACCAGTTTTATTGGAAAATCCTCAGAAACAAACAAATAATGGCACAGCAGTATACAAATCTGAAAACATGCGCCGACCACAGCATGCTCCAATCAGAACGAAGAATTTAAAAGAAACAAAAAAACGCAACCACTAAAAAACAAAACAAAACAAAAAACGAAAAAAATAAACAACCATACTGAGGCTCGGCAAGTGCTGGCTGTTACATACACACGTCACATATCCAAACGCTTCACATCAAAGATGCGTCACTGAAGTGCCCTGTGAGAGAAGCACTAGTTGCAGTTTGTGTTCTGAAGAGTTGAGAGCAGTGCAAGTAAGTGTATCAGGAAAAAAGAAAAATCATTTGTGTTAAAGTATTTCCTACAGAGTTAAATCTACTCTTAGAGTTCAGTTCGGTTAAAGGAAACTCAATAGGATTTAATCTAACACGGGTAAATAATGATTGCATAAATGTAAATATATTTTTTGGTTCATTTTTGTTCGATGTTCTTGTGAAGATACATAATCCTGAGCTACACAAAAATTAGTGGCGCTTGCGGACACTAAAACTACCATAAATAATCACAACTGTTACACAAAGATGCGTTTTGTGATGTCTTACTTGGATCTGATTCTGGGTGAACAACTGTCAGCAAAAAGAAAGAACAGTGATCAGATGAAAAGACACCGACAATTCACTTTACAGTTTAGTGTGATGGAGCTGTCTCAGGTTTTTCCTTTCCTCTTCTTTTCATTTGTTTTTAAGTTTAAGCATCAAAGATGTGTCTTGCTCAAGACCATATGCAGTATGTAGAATGAACACTTTAGATGGGCAGTTTTATTCCAGGGGAAGAGTTCTGCATGATTGAGCCTTATTCCATGTGTGTGGTAAGTTCTACTGTAGGTAGCTCAGGCTTGTCTGACTTTGGAAGGGGTGTAGTTTTTATCCACCATTTCATCTTGAAGAAACATGTGCAGGCAACGCTCATTCTGGGCCAGTGGATGGCCAGCCACCCTGAAAATTGAAAACAAAATATGAAGTTAAAAGATACATGTGGCACATTGTATCTGGTGCTACAAGTCAGAATATCCGATGCTACTTGAACTATAAGAAAAGAAAAAGAAAAAAAGAATAAAAAAAATAATTGTCAAAAAGGGCACGACTATTTTGTCATATAAAACCCATCAATGACATTTTGGCCTCTTGAAGTTTCTTAAAAAATTGCCCCACAATCTTTTAAAAATTAGAAGCCAGTTTATGACATTTTTTTAAAAATCAAGCACTTCTTGAAAATTGTTTTGGTCCTATTGCAGATCATCACTCTTCAGGAGGCAGCAGAGCAGAGTTTAAGATGTTTAAAACAAACCAAGGCTGTATTTAACAATTTGTTCAACATCTATAGACACTGCCCCATTCAAACTCAAACTTATCATTATCAATACTAACCTCAGCTGCTTACTGGCAGAGCAGAATCATACATTTAGTTTCACTGTTTGACCAGATAATAATCACTTTAAGTCAATAACTGTTGTGCCCATTCATAAAATAATGCTGTTTATGTAAACAAGAGTGAAATTGTGCAAATATATGACCCTATATTTTTGAACATTTTCCACATTATTGTGAGGGGAGTCTGATGGACAGAACGCACACAGACATGAATAACCTGACTGTGTTTTTCTACTTTTTCTATGAAATGTTGTAAACATTTCAATATTTATTGGATCTGATATCCAGCATTATTACAGAATTATCAGCCAGGCCTGGATGTAAACCCACCTGATATAACATGACAGATGTAATTAACATTAAATGACCTGTTGCAGCATTCTGTCAAGCTTGGATTCCACTCTACAATCTGAACTCAGACAACCATCACTGACCAGATCTCAACGATTCAATTTCAATGGTTTCAATGGTACATGATAAAGCAGTTATATTCACTGTCTGGCATTTAAAAAAGTCTTTGATAATGTCTTCCAGTAGTAACTTCCAGAAACTTGTAAAATTACACCAGACAAAGCAGATACGGAAGATCGTTGCCAGAGTTGGGAACAGTCAACGCACCTTTACAATGCACTTAATCAGACACCAACACATACGCATGCACACACGCATAGTAGATCTGAAAAATGCAGCAAGCGTGTGGGGCCCTAAGTGCTATTAACGCTGAACAATGACATTTAATTCAGGATTTTTTGTTACATGGGAGAAAAAAACCCCATCTTAATTACCCACGAATTGCTTCTGTCTCCAAACCTAATTTACAGCCGTTCGTCTCGTATTAAAATTCAAACAGGTAGAGACGGCACATTTGCACATGAAACAAAGATAATAGCAAAGTCTGCAATCACAGCAAATAATTACAATCGCACTGTAACTTTTATTGTCTGTGCCAGTGGGGGAACGGCACCTCAGATCAAAAATAAGCAGGGGTGCACACAACATCCTGCAGGGAAGAGGAACGCACGCCTGTAATTTCCCTCGCAATTATCATAAATTACACAGCAAAAATAAAACAAATGTAAAAAGTAAAGCTGGGTGCACTTGCGGCCTCTCATCAGTTTCGATCCCTTGGTAGGTAATTATGAGAAACGCAGGAGGGGGAAAAAAAAGGGAAAGCGGAGACATCAGCTGACATGAAGGCTGGTAAGTATCTGTTCCTCCCTTTAACTTCAACCTAAGAAACTTCGAAATTAAGTGAAAAGAGGAAGAAATATTTGTACAACTCATTGTGGTAATCTGATAATCTAGAAGAATTCCATCCTTTTTTCCCCTCCTGCTACAAATATTAAATTAATATTCTACCTTACACACTCGCGCGCGCACGCACGCACGCACGCACGCACGCACGCACGCGCACACACACACACACACACACGTGAAGTGAATAACACAGATTATCTTGTTACAGTGGCATCTTAAGCAAGGAAAAAGTGAATAATCGTTTTTTTAAAGGAGAAATGGGCAGCTGTAAAGATATGACTGACTTTTACAAAGGGCAAATAGTGAAGGCTAAACTTCTGGTTTGGATCATTTCCAAAAGGTCTTGTGGGGTGTTTTCCTAATATGGAGATGTTAGTATCTGCCGAAAGTGGTCAAAGGAAAGACAATCGGTGAACCAGTTACGGTTTCAAGGGCACCCAAGGCTCCTAATGACTATTAAGACTTAAGGCTTGTCTATCTGTTCTGATCCTCCATCTGATCTACAGCACCACAGATTTCTGAGAAGGTTAATGCTGATTATTATAGAAATACGTTAAAACACAGTTCATTGCAACTTGCTGTGTATGGGGCTCTGTATCCACAGACCAGAGTACCCATGCTGACCCCTAACTTAACAGCATCAGTGGTTTTGTGCCCTACTGATGCAGTTGAGATAAAAGCAGGCTATTTAATGAATCAAATCACTCAACCAATCAGGAACAAATACACCATTCTAGTCAACAACTATTGTAAAACATGTATGTAATGAAGGTCCTTTGTGCCCATAATGAATAGCTATAACCAAAACAATATGGTGATCTAATTTGGCCTAACATAATCAATGATGTACTAGTGCTACTAATGGCTAATCCTAAAAATCCTTCAAAGGCGGCTTGGCAAAAACAGGACAAATGGGCCATTGCCAAACCTAAAAGGTGCTTCTGGCCCAAATCTGCCAATGTACATTTCAGTTCAGGTGGCTAATTCCCTAAAGAAGCTGTGCAGGTGCGTGTTCTGTGGGAAAAGTCATGTGACTTACTTGTTGAGGAACTGCTCCAGGCCTTGCCGCCGCTCCTCGATGAAAGAGTCATCAAAGATGCCATCGTCTCCGCGGAACGGTAGCTGCCTAAACAGAGCTTTCCCTGGCAGAGGGGGGACGACCACCTGAAACACATACAGACACACACACGAAAAATGACGAATCCCATTTGATCTCAGGAGACACTGCACCACAAAATTCTACAGTCAAAAAACATATTAATTTTAAACGATACATACTTAAGTATGTAAGCCTAGCTTGCACAAAAAGCCCACAAAATACTCATTTTCCCCTCACACTTGTAAATCCCATAAGAGTAACTCTGCATACTGTAGCAACTAGGTCTTGTGGGGAATTATTTGAACTTCTGGCAAAATAGCAAAACTTATGCAATCAGATGTTTATCACTAAACAAATCAATTACACAAAAGCAACCTGGATTACCACTTTACCTGATGTATTAAAATCATTACATTGTATCAAATTGTATACTGAACCACTAAAATATATTTTGACAGACATTAGTTTCTCATTAGGTGCTTGTACACACTAGCTACTATAACTACAAAAGAACACATCATTAAAAAATTGTGAAAGTGCATTTTCCCTTCAGCTTAAAACAGAAAAATCTATGCAAACTGAGACTTACATTTTAGCACTTTTGCCAATTCTTTAAATTCTTAAGATAACTTTTGCAAGTGGCTATTTAGCGTTTCATCAGAAAACAAACAAAGTACTTTAACTGCAAATTAATATAATGACCACAACCTGAACGTTACATTGTTGCGTCCACTCTTGGCTCAGTGACTACGGTCTTCACTCACCTTGCTCTCTCTCTCTAGCTCTCCTCTCAACCACTCAAAGTCACTGTATCTTCTCCTGACGGTGGACTCCTTCAGCTTGAAGATGGGAAGATTTGTCTGAGGAAAAACAGAGGCAAACAATTCTAGTTAAATGCAGGCACAAATTTGAATTAGCAGAGAAATAACTGATCATCTCTGTTTTGTACATAATAGCAGCTTCTATCATTTGGGATGTAAATTTCAGTACCTGCTATTACTCAAAACACAAATGATCTAAAATATTGTGAGAAAGTCACCCTAGGAAGACTTAAATAAGTTAAACTGAATACAACTGGTTACACACAGCAGCAAAGTATCAGTGATATTTTTTGCTCAGAAGAGCCGTTTCCTTTAAGGCGGATTAAAAAAGTACAAAACACAACTGCAGACCTTAAACACAATGAGAAAAGCAGCATAATGTGTGTGTGGAGCTCCATTCAAGCAGCAAACTGAAGAGGCCGAAGCCAGCGGGAGTATCACACAAACACACATCCAATCGATATTGCCTCATATGCGCAGAAGTGCAAAACACTGTTATAAAATATAATACATTAAATAAATTTAAATATTTAACCTTCAGAGAATTCAAAGAACGAAAGATCTGAGAATGAGGACACAAAATTTATGACGGTCCACTTTGAGTTAAAAAATGTCTCAAAAAAATTTGAGACTTTAACTGGAGAATAATTGATTGTACCACTTTTTTACGTACTGCCCCCGCCTCACAAAGTTCTAGATCTCCTTTCACCTCGTCCTTTCACCCCGCTCTCCCCTAGCTCTCTGTATGCTATAATAAGTCATTGCTCGCCCTTGAGAGAGCCACTTAAGCCAGTGCTTATCTCCGTTCACAATAAACAACATCGATGAAACACAGCCATGGTCCTCTCCATTCCCCCCTTCAGCTTTTACCAACCCCTCCTATTTCTGCTCTCCGCCTCCAGCTCCCTCAGTCTTCTCCAACCCTGTTCTTTTCCCTCTTTATCTCTTCATTCACTCATTTGGGTGTTCTCCAACTCTTCAGGGTTCATCAAAGTCATGTTTTGATTCAAAACACCTGCAGCAACTCACCACTGCCTTTACTTTACATATTCCAGCCTGCAAACTTCGACATGCGAAAGTTAAGCATTGTGGTACGATGAAAAAACATAGTATTGCTACACATGAGACAGACAATGTGATGCGGAAATGAGCCTTTTCTTAATAGTCAACAATAAACAACAATGAACAACATTCCCAGCCACTCAGATAAAGCGAAGCACAACACCCCATTTATTGCTAATTTTATTTACAAAAAACTAAAGACAGTGTTGTCAAAAATAATTTGGAAAACAATCATAGAACTGAATCGGGATATTTATAGAATTATAATACGTATCAGCGCCTAAGTATCATGACATTGAATCATGAGATAATTGGTGATTCCCATCCCTACTAAGACATTAATTGATCTTAACACTTAACACTACTACCAACTATAAATAGAAAGTTCCATTGATTTGAAGTGGTCACCCATTAGTTGTTTCTATTCTAAGTTCATCATTCTGAAGAGTCTACAGGTAACCCAACAACTGATACTCAACACCTGGAACTTTAGTTTGCTAGAAGTAGCATTTTCCTCAGCAAAGCAGAAACATTAAAATGAAACACTGTGCAAAGTGTCTTATCACTTTGCCAAGTAACCATTAAATTACACACTATGTATAGCAATTAAAAAAATAAACAAAAATAGAAGGCAAGATATGTACCCTTTAAAAGAGAGAATCTTAGCAGTTTGCAAACTCATTTAATAAGCACAGAGAAACGGCGATAATCTCCAGCTGCACTTCACAAGGTCATTTTTACCCCAGGTCTAGCTTTTGCAAGCACCTATTCAAAACCCTCCAGCCTTTACAATGAGCCATAAGAGATGGGAATCAGCAAGTCCTCTTGAGAACTATAAGTGTAAGGTTACACCAGCATGTACAGAAGAGTGAGGAAGTGACATGCAAGCTTGCTGTGGTGTTTGCAGGTAATATCATTTGAATGACAGCCTTCTTGGCTTTGGTTTCCTTTGAGCAAAGAGGTGTAAAGAAGTTAATCCCCATGTCAACTGATCAGGTAATCTAATACACATACTCTCACTGTCAATGAGTAAAGGCTATGAAGTGGTATGTGATTAGTATTAGATGGGAGTGGGTGACCAAGGAGCTTCTGAGCTGATTAAAAGGTCATTACAGTGCTAAAAAGTTGAACCTTCTTCCTTTTTGAAGAAAGTACAGTATAGGTCTACCATGACCTACTGTATATGGAGTAGACTGAAAACTTCACTTTATGCATTTATTATTAGCACTATGAAATGTTACATGTAAACATATATGCTGTTCACTTGGGGTGTTGAAATAATCGATGCATGGCAGATGTGGATGATTCTGCATTGATGCAGCGACAAAACATAATCATCATATCAGAATGACATTGCTTGATTTTCCGGTGGCGGTTAACAGGTGGTCCCGGCAGTGACTGTGGCTGCCTGATCTGAGTACTGCGCTGCTCCGGATAGCGGCAACTCTCAACTCATTGGCGTTACTCACATGTGGCAGTCAAAAGATTGTAAAGCATGTCACAAAAAAGGGTTTCCCCCACAACCAAAGATGTGCTCACCGCAGAAAGGTCCACTCTTAAACCAATTATTGTTTACATTTTCTGTTTTCGTTAAATAAAAACAGGAGCTTACATCTCACTGCTGCGGGCCAGCTCTATGCTGGGGCAAGAGGGGACAATGCCCACTTAAACAAATGTTGAGAGAGAAAATCACAGAATACCCACAAACTGAATATGGACAGGATTTACTACAGTAGCTGAAAAATCCACTGGAAAAGGCATAAATGAGATGATATTTTTCACTTTTGTTCACTCTTTCCCTCCGTGCTCTGTTTGTGCACAGCCTCACACTGCACTCTGCAGAGATCTCCCACACACCCGCCCCCCAGCTAAACATCCAATCACTGTTAGTATGCAAATTAGTCGGTGTTAGGTTTCTCAGTGGGCGGGGCAGAGCAACATGAGCTGTGTATCAGCTGGAGGCTTTGAGGAAAATCATAGCAACTAGTGAGATAATTAACAACAACTAAAAATACATCTATATTTGTACAGTCAATGGGGGTCCATTGTTGTTCTCACAGTTTCAGTCTAGTAGAGAAGTGTTTCTTTCTCGATCCCACAAGCACCATTGTGAGCCTGTCTGCTGCATAGAGCCGACTGTAGGACCTGTGTCTGTCAGACCCCAACACAAAACCCCGCCCAGGTTTCAGCTCTGCAATCAGTTTCATATATTGATGTAATCACAGTGATTTTTAAAAATTTGTTTTTCAGTTTTATTTTTTAAGACTTGAACTGTTTAATAACTTGCCCTACCCTTTTAAATTTTAATATTGGCAATAGTGAGAAGTGTTATTGTTGGGTTAGAATATATTTGATATAGGTCATCCAATTCATGTAAATGTCATGTCATGTTATTTTTTGTTGTTTTATTTTTTTAGTTTCCCCCCTGAAGGGTTGCTACCTTATTGTGGTCAGCGGGGTTTGCATACCTCAGTAACCCCAAGAGCTACACCAGCAGAAGCTTAGCCTTCAGGTGGGACACCTAGGTCTTAGCCTAGAGGCCTGACAAAGTGCAATCTAATTACATGACAAAAACAGTTATCCAGAGCACCACCACCTCACCCCTTTCCCGGCTCTGTCGCCACCATGTGCCCCCTCATATATGCCTAGAACCAGCCTTGATGTGATGTAATGCAGAAAATTGATGGGATGCATCGTGATGCATCGAGATATCGAATCCAATTGGTGACATGATAATCGTAATCTAATCGAATCGTTAGACCAGTGAAGGTTCACACCTCTACTGTTCACAAAAAGGTACTTGCAAAACAAGTATACAAGTTGAATCCAGCAAAAGAAAAGAAAACTCATTTAACTGAAGAGGTAGTTTCTAAAGTGTTTAAAAAACAAACATAAGCCACATTATGAATGATGCCGCAGAAAGCAGTGAAGGAGAATGGTGACGAGGCATCATGCAGACAGCTGTGTGTATCTGCGCTCTTCTGAGTTTGACTGGCCTCATCTCTGTGCTAATGATCTCAATCAAACCTGAGATGAGCTAAAGAACCAAACAAAACCGCACAACAAAAGCCCTGATTACCGTGGCAACCAAAGTTAACCACACAGGCGGAAGCCGACTGCCACATCAAACACTTGATGATCAGACGAAAACAGTCCCATTCATCTAGCAGCAGCATTTACAGCCAGCACACAGATAGAGGTTATTAGGAGACCTGCCGATATCTTTGTGTTAACTTGTTTATTTGTGAAGGGATGAGAAGGACCCCGAGTCTGAACAACAGGTAAAAGCTTGCTGAAGATTGCAGCAGCTTCCATTGAATACGCCTCCAGCCTCACTTCGTGTATGACTTAAAGCGAGTAGACTTAACTGAAAGAGGCATCAAACAACACCTGATACACAAAGGGTACCTGTTTCATGCTCTGTAACTGCGTACAGTTCATTAAAGACCAGTGTATGTAAGACTACATAATACAGACACAACCGTTTCATGACTACTGACAAACACTTTTGAACAAGTGTCCATTCTCGTAATGTTTTGACTTGAGCAGTATTTATGACAACGGACATTTGTTGGAATAAGCCTTTATATAAATGTTTATGGAGCTCTGCGTGCCTTGGTGTGAAAGGTTTGTGCAGGAGTAATGAAAATCATTGACCCTCGATTTTAGCAGCACTTTCAAAGTCTAGCTGTAGAGCACTTTAAATGGTTGACACAACAGATTCTGCACATTGGCCAATTTTGACTTGAAACACTCCACAATAGAAATGAAGTTTAGGACATTGCTTCACAACATTTAAACATTCATCTTTGATATATCAGTGAAGTATTTTACAACTACTGCTGTTAATACATCACAAAGAATTTTGTTTAAAAAAAAAGTACAAAGTACAAAGCAACATGGTTAAAAAAATCAAAGTTATGACCTAAACAAGACTGAGTGATACATCACTAAGTATATGAAAGAGAGAGAGAGAGAGGGAGAGAGAGAGAGGGAGGGAGAGAGAGAGAGACCAAGTCCATTTTATACACAACACCCTAAAATAGCCAATTGTCTGAGAGATGTACTAAAAGCGCTTCTTCTTTCAGTCACTCCTCGGCACTGTTAAAAGCCTCCACATGGCTTATGCCGATCTGAGGAGGGGGGCACAGCCCCGGTCTCCCTCCTCTTTTTTCAGATGCATGTGTGCGCTGGGAACAATGCAGTGTCCTCATTAGGAGGAAAGAGAGGGGAGCGGGAAAAGGGGAAAAAAGAAACCCTGCACTGAGAGGTCACCACACTCACTGTAAGGGGTTCAGTGCCAGCTATGCATTAGCTTTTAGTGAGCCGGATCGAGTCAAGTTTAAGAGAGCCGCATTTCATCTCTCCGCCCTCCTCTTTTTTTTCCCCCAAAATAAAAGTAGCAAAAAATGGATGCACAATGCCATCTCATCGCATCATATCCCCAAAAAGATGAGGAGAGAGGGACAATGAGGGTACTCACAGTTACCCCCACCACACACACACACTGTCTCTCTCTCTCACAAACACTCTCACACACACACACACACACACACTCTCACACACACACAAGCTCTGGCAAAAAGCTGCCCCCTCTCTTTGTTCCCATAGCATCAACTCCCACTTTTAATACTGTCATCTCAAGTAGGATATGGTAGCCTTGATACAATATGGTCCCCATTACCATTAAAATAGTTGTCGGGGAGGATGCTGTAGACTTTGGATTACACTTGACTGGGACTGACAGCCAGGCAAGCAAGCCATTTTTATTAATGGCCAAGAGTAAGAGAGCTGGCGAGTGAGCGAGAGGGGTTTAGAAATGAAGGAGAGAATGAAGGGGGGATGAAGAGTAGAGGTGAGAGAGAGAGGGAGAGACAGACAGAGGGAGAAAAAAGGAGAGAGCAAGAGAGAGAGGGCGGTAAAAAAGGAAGGGGTTTTCATTCTGTAAACAAAGTAGGATCCCAAAGTCCTCTCCCATGAGTTTCCACTGGAATCAGAAGGGAGGGGTGCTTTGACCGGGGCCAGGTCTAACACCACTCAGTCTCCTCATTCTGTAAACAAGTAGGCGAAAAACAGACAGTACATCTAGAGAGGAGGTCAGTTGGCAGAATACTTCAAACTGACACTCTCAGGGCAAGAGAGCTTAAAGTGGATCGTAATATATAGTAAAATCAATGTTTTGCTACTGTCCCTCCTCCCACAATAAACTCAATCAGCCATGTTTAAAGTTTTCTTTTTACCATTTTCACATAACAGTACATCACAAAGAGCCTATTCATCACAAAAACGTCTATTTGAGATTACTTATACAATTACAACTTTTTACAATTATTACTTATTACAACTTATAGTGTGAACATGTGAAGCTAATTCATGGGGTACCATCTTCTGTTACTTATGAGCTACATTAGCCTTGTGCTAAATTGTAGAAGCGGACCCCATGTTTTGAGAGACTGACTAAATTTTTTTTTTTTTTTTAACTTCAAAAAGCTGATGCTGTCCTCAGACTTCTGGTATTCCCAAAGCCTATGAGAGCAGTTAAAGGCCAAGTCAAAGATGATGGTCATAATACAAGAATACAAATGAGACACTGAGTTTGTAATATGTGCTGCACTTATGGAAAACTAAAGAAAATGATACACTTTAATTTTACCAATCCTATAACAAGACTCCACTGAGAGCACAGTGCCAGATTTGTTCTCAGGCTCAAGCCACACAAGTGCTATTGCACTAAACCCTTTAGAGATCAATAGAAGCAGAAAACTGCAACAGGTCAAAGGGTCTCTTAGTTAACCTTTGCTACAAAGCAGTGGCCAAACGTTTGTCGCCTTCACAATTTCGCCCTGTGGACTGATATGGAAGTTTCTGAATAAGAATTGGAGACCCTGTAGAGTATCAGAACTGAATATCCCTTATTTATCCAAAGAGGAGATGTGACATTGACCCGAGTCGATCTTGGGATGATAACTAGGTGCTGGGGAGGGGGAAGGGGGCTTCTGTGTCATCCAGTAAAGGGTGGAACAGGGGGTTAAAATGAGGTCTACCCCTCCTCTCCGCCACCACCACTCATTCACTTCACCCTTCTCTCAATGAGGGGATTAAGAAGGCAGGCGCTCACACTCTTTCTCTCGCTCTCACACGCACACACACACACGTATCATCTCCAGGGTGTGGGACATGAAGACAGCATGAACGAAGGGGGGGGTGAGACTTATTGTGAGTGCGAGAACGGTGCAAAATGGAAAAAAGAAGGAAGGTGCCCCTGTCACACGGGACCTCATAATCAATATGGGCGCTGCTGTTAACTTCGACAAGCGCAAAACATGCGCTTCCCTTTCATCTCTTCAGATAGCAGCGCTTACTTCAGAAGCAAATCAAAAGCTGACAGCTCCTCTTCTTTCTTCGCATCTTCGAGGCTGGAGTGAGGGAGTGAAAGAGCCGAGAGGCGGACGAGCAGGGCGCTCCCTTATGCAAAGCAGGGTCACCATGGGCTCCCAGACACACAATAATGCTGATTACACGCATATGCTAATTATTACACGCTAATCAAGTACAGTAGCTTTAGATTCGGGCTAATGGCTGGCGATGGCTCACTCTGTAGGTAGAGGAAAGCTATAAATACTATAGGAGAGCTGGAGGAGCCTGTGGTCCATTATCAAACACAAGAGTGTCTGTCAAAACTCATCAGCTTGGAAAATATGACTGCTTAAATTGATAGGGTTGCGCTATCTTAAAATGAGAGTCTTCTTATCTGCGTCCCTTTGTGTGCATGCTTTACGTTGAAAAGCATAGTTCATGTCAAGAAAGAAATTACTTCTAAGTCCCTCTCAAAACTGCTTCAAAGTATAAAGAACAATACCTAATCAAAATTAGTCTGAGGCAGTTTTAGCAGTCGTGAAATTTCATGAAAATATTCAGCTCTTCTGAAGGCTTTGGAGGGAAAGAGTTATGGTACAGTGGTCTAAATAATCCTCTCAGTTGGGTTAACAATACACTTCAAGACATCAAATTCTGTGGTGTCACCAGGACTCAAATTCATGACCTACTGACAAACAGAGTTAGACAGATGCTCTACTCCAGAGTCGTATTAAATTATTAAAGACTGAGGGCTGGGTTCTGTGTTTGTTTTTTTCTCAAGATCTATAAACAAAAACTTTAAAATACTTTAAATACTTTAAAATATATAAAATATGAGTACAGAGTAACAAAGCCAGAGCAAAAATAATTAAAACATCTGACAATATCAGAAAAAATAAATCTATCGTTAGAGGACTATGGTTTTATCCTGGATAATGAGAACATGAGGATGCTTTTTATCCCCTCAGACACAAAAATGTAAGCAGTCTTGCAGCGGTATCTGTTGTGTCTACTTAAAAGCTTTGGCGTTTGTATTGCAATCATTTCTAGCGGTGAGGCTGAACACGGCGGATTTTACGTTTACTGTAAGGTTTCAAGGCCCTCACACACACCCACACACGAAAGTTGCGGTATACTACTGTTCCCTCTGAAAACCAGCAATGCTCTTTTAGCACTTCCCCACAAGGTTGTCACTCTAAGGTTTACCAAAACATTACAAAATCAAAAAGAGGATGTAAAGGTGAAAATTACATTTAAATACATCTACACATGGAAATCTATTATTTAGTAGGAAATGGATTGCAATCAAGTGGTCCCTTGGGCATCCCATACCTTCCATTCCAACTTCAAATAAGGAAACTGAGCTCAAAAACCAAACAATAAAAAGTCATCCTACCTAGGAAACAGGAAACTAAAAAACAACACACACACCAACAGGAAAACCAGCATGTCTGGTTTCTCATGAGGAACACTCTGAATATGACCAAGCAGTTGATCTTAATGTGTAATGTGAGACAAATAGCATTTTTGTATAGCCTAAATATTTCTTCCCTCCCAAATACACCAAAAGCATGCCATATCTTTCAAGGAACAGAGCTGACAAAGACGAGTCAAGACGCAAGCAGATCACAGTGTTGGAACAAAAATGGATTTCATTAAATAACTAGAGATGAAGCCAAGGATTACGGAAACACTACTAGAAGCAACCAACTTCCAGATTACATGAATGGTGAATACCTAGTAGTAGTAGTAGAACCTGTCAAGCTACACACACACACACACACACACACACACACACACACCCACACACACACACACACACACCCAC
>JBBPDC010000156.1:14566786-14582463 GCA_037974485.1 Hemigrammopetersius urotaenia | reverse complement strand
CACACACACACACACACACACACACACACACACACACACACACACACACACACACACACACACACACACAAAGTCTGAGACTCTCGAACTTTTGGGATTTTTTCCCCCATTCAATCCTAAAAATAACAAGAAAGGTTTAGAATCTTAAAAAAAGTCAAACGAATAGAAGAAAAATGAAGACATTTTACGAACTATTCCTTGGCTAATATTTAAATTCCAGTTAATCTGTGGCAATGACCATTTTAAGGTCATCCAACAAAAAATATACTATATTACTTCAGTAAAAAAAACAGAAATTGACTGTGCACAGAAACACATGAGGTTGTTTGTACAGATGTCTACAGCCTGGACGTATTATACATTTAATAACAGCTTGAAATCGCACATAAAACTTCACTAATGGGAACATGTGCACCACCTGTTGCTGCAGGGCACTACAGCTCCGCGCCATCACCAGCAAATCTGGCACCCTGTACTGAACAACAGAGGATTAAAAGAAAGAGGATAGTAAGGAAGGTTTATATGTATTAAATGAGGCGTGTGTGTGTTTTGCCCTCAAAAGACAGGTAGTATTTATCCAAGACAGGAGAAGAGAACTCAGTATAATGGGAAGTACTCATGTTAAATTGGGATTCAAGTAAGGTGTCAGGAGCCAATTCTGTGTTTAAACCTTTAAGCAGAGGTTTTCATAACAAAGCTCCCTCTTTTGTTGCACAAAGTACAAATGTTCTAGGTTAATAAACAGAACTGGCACTGATGCATGATTAACTATCCTGACAAGTGTAGATTACACTGAAATAAATGAAAACTCGAAGACATAACAGGAAAACCAGACACACGTGTGTGTGTCTTCTTTTCCTGTTATGTCTTCGAGTTTTCATTTCTTTCAGTGTACACAGACGCACACAGACGTACACAGACGCACACAGACGTACACAGACGTACACAGACGTACACAGACGTACACAGACGTACACAGACGTACACAGACGTACACAATGGGCCAGTATTTAAAACATGAAAGCCTGTTGTATGCTACAGTATCAATGTTTACATTAAGAAAAACTTCAAGGGCAACAGAACAAACTGCTGTTTTTGGTTCAGTGTGTGATTTAAAAATATATCCATCTGCTTTTGACTCAAGGAGCCACACTCGCCCTGCCGGTCAGAAAGTTCAGACGTGAACATTCCACATCACGTCAGTGTGTCAACAGCAGCACAAACAGGACGCACCGATGCCAGTACATTCAATAAGCTCTTTATCCAATAAGCTATGTAGGCTATTACCAAGGCCTGGCAAAGTTCAAACACCTACAGTCTTTCTTACCTAAATGTACTCTGGTTCCTTTCTACGGCATAAACACTGTTCCTTCAGCTTCGGAGAAGCAAATATTTAGAATTATGTTTCACCACGGGTTATGCATAGTGTTTGCTCTATTCTATTACTCTATTCTGACTTTCTGACTTAGAATTACAATGAAAAATAGTTAATATTTTAATAGAGTTTTAATAGAAAGCACCAAAGCATTTTCCACTACAAAAATGTGTGGATATAACTGAAATACAATAAGATACAATAAAATCAACTTTAAAAAGAGGCGTTGTAACTTTTAAGTTCACTTTGGGAGAGAAATCTACATCTACAGTTTTTTCCGAGTAGGTATATTTGACTACACGGAAAGGGCTTAATAAGTAGGTTTAAATGTATTTAGTTATATAATATCCAGTTCTGTAAATAAAATGAAGCTCCAAAAGTAGCATAGAAAGACATTAGTAGAATACATATAGCTCTTTATTTATTTTTAGATAATTAATTACCAGCTGTAAGAGTTCATTCTTTTTAAAACATGTATTGTATGTTACTGGCCTCGGGCCATTAGGATCACATTTCGTGTCTGTGACAAATACTATTATCTTGGTCATGCATTCCGAGGGTGCGGTCACATAGCTCTCTACCTCAATTTTTCAGACGAAATCTGGTAGCTGGTTAAATTATTAAAGAAAGTGTGTTTAACACAGTAATAAGAGTAACATTAGATACAATATGCGTCATATAACTACTAGTAGTGTCTAATTAACTTTCTGCCTCACTGGACTGAAGGAAAGGAGTACAAAGAGCTCAATTAGAAAAATGCAGCAACAGGTCTGTAACTGTTAAAATGATGGATATGACCAAAAAAGATAACTTATTTTAATGCTGTTTCAGACCGCTTTAAGTATGTCCTATCATCCACAAGAAAGCTAACTACACTAGCAGGGTAGGCTAGACACATTCCAGCACACTCAGGCAGCTAACAGCCAGCTTAAGAAGTTAGAATAGGGATAATAATGACAAAACTACATAAATTGTGGTTTTTATTACACAGAAGAGGTGTTATGGTGCAGGATGAATGGTTAGAGAGAAGAAAGGGGTTTGTTGACATGATTAGCGCGCTAACACAGTTAGCTAGCGAAGTGAATCAGTGACAGCATCGTGTCTGCATAGAGCTAACACAATTCAGTGATCTTTTTTGGTAGATATTAAACACGTATATGTTTCTCTTTCACATTGACTGTAGATGAGTGGTTAGTAAACAGTGACCGTGTTTTAAGGAGGTAAACGAGGTCAGTGAACGCCCTCTCTGATGCTAGCAGCAGCCTGCTCCCAGCTCACCTTCAATCTGATCTCGTACGTAGTGAATCTCCCCCGACCGACGCCCACCGTCTCGGGGTTGCTCACGTCGATCTCTAAAAAGTTACTCGGCGGTCCGTACGCATCGCTCAGGTTCTGCGGTTTGGTGTAGAGCCTTCTCGTATCCGCCACCGCGTCAGCCATCGCTCCCGTAAAGCTGTAGCGCCTAGACCTACAGACCTGACTTCCGATCAGCTGAGGCGCAGCTGACACTTGGCGTTGAGAAAAACAACGCAACTTCTCACCGCTGTTTAAACGCGCTATGTTGTGATTGGCTAATACGACACCATTACCAAAATGGACCAATCGTAGCTCCGCGCGATGACTGTGTAGCTCTATACTGCGTGCTGCCTTTTCCGTGGAATTTTGAGAAAATGAATTCTCTCTGGGCTATTTCATCTAGTGTGGTTTTAGGTACAACTTGTGAAATACTAAATTAAAGTAAAAAACACATGTGATGTGAGTTAGGTGTGCATTCATGGTATCAGGCGTGCAGACAGAAGCCGCGTGTTTGTCACATAAAGTCTTTTTGAAGGTTTGAAGGAAGATGGCAGCGCAGACGGGAACGTTGATACCACGATACCTTGGGAGTTGTTTAAAAGGAGGACATGTCTCGAAAAGGACAGTATTTATGCTAGTAAGAGGTGAGCGTGTACATGCTGTAAATGTGTATTAGCACACCCTGGTTTCTGAACCAGTAGCTGTGGTTCAGCTCTCCCAGTATAAATATAAACCTGCATCCCCAGTTCCCCTCACATGGTCCATAGTTCATATTTCACCTCTCTATCGCGGTAAAGATAGTTTGCAGTTTGCGATTCACCACTTATATGAGAGTATCTCTACAGTTCAGTGTGAAAGGCGGTTAAACACGGTGGCATGTTGTCTTTCGTGATTTGTGAATTCAAAGGACGTCATTCCCCACCCCTAAATGTGCTGGTATTAAAATTTGTATTTTTAAATAATAAAAAATCTTTGCCATATAAACAGGTCCAGCCAGGTTCACATTCATCAGCCTGATTTGATTTTTTTCACAAACATAGGCACACACATCACCACTGAATTAACTGTTTGGCCACTTATAGCAATATGTATGGCAATATATGGGCTACGTCACAAACCAGTGGCCAAAACACCAAAAAAGTTACCTAGATGGGCCAAACTAGGCTCAAATTGATTTATTTGTTTCACAAATCTAAAAGTTCAGTCTGGCATAGATCACTGTGTTTATCATGCCAGTAGTCGGGAAAAACAGTGTTTTTACATAAAAAACCTTACCAATAATGAAAATACACTAAACCACAGTATCCATGTTGGGTTTGACAAAACATGATTTGTGAAACCTTTCACAAATATATAGGCACATTATAGCCATATATTGCCATGGTAAGTGGCCAAACAGTTAATTCGGTGGTGATTTTTGTGCCTATATATAGATCTATGCCAGACTGACCAGTTTAGATTTTAGAAAAATTCACAAATCAGACTGATGAAAGTGTCTGGACCTGCTTATATGATAAAGATTTTTTATTATTTGCATTTGACAATAAAAATACAATATACCCTTTTTACCATGGTCACCTCTCTGGTGATCGAGCAGGAGCTCAAGGACATCTGAAACGCACTGGGGGCGCTGTCACCTTTCCTGGTTGCTGAAATGTGTTACTACTGAGTAATTATCTATGTCAAACAGTTCTGCATATGCTTTTTTCATTAAAATGTGCATCTAAGCTCCATGCGTATAAGAACTGTTATGGGACATTTTTACTGTTATGGGACGTTTATTTCCTCTTTTAATTATGCAGATGTTGCATCATTGCATCATTTCCCCCTGTTACTTTTCCTCAATTTATTTCAACTAAAGTCTACTACACATATGAACTGCTGGACCTGATGATGTAAGTGATGGCCTGCTGTTTCATTAGTATCATGTGGTTCTTTTAAAGTCTGCGTCAGAGAAGGTGAAGTCAATTTCTCCTACAAGAGGCAGCTATAATATAATGACAACAAATTATCCTTCTGCACTTCTGCAATAAGACTGAATTTAGGGCAACAGTTTTCTGATGTCCTCCGCCTCGTAACCACCTTAGAAAACCATTTCTCTGTTTCGCTTTCCACTAAATATGAAGGCAAACTGGTTTACCTAATCTTTAATTTATGCTGGTGCCTGCTTACATTTTGATTTGTTGAGAAGTCCTTGCATGTTGTCACATTTATTGGAAGTACAGGAAATTGTGATACTGTGGTAAACAGTGACTGTAACTTCTGTCTTCTTACAGGTTGTTTCACATTATCTCCAGGACATGCTTCTCCATCAGTGGCCTCAGCCTGCACCATGCACAGTGGACCCATTGCTCACTACAACAATCTGGTGCACTCTGGTTTACTCCGTGAAGACATTCAGCAGAAAAATGCACTATGGCATTTGGAGCAGTTGCATGGAGCGATAGAAGAATACACCAATGTTCCTCTCTGTCTGCTGGAGATGAGGACGAAAGACAATAGCTTACATGATAAAGTCTCAGAACCAGAGAACAGACTTGTGACAAGGCAGACTATTAAGGATGGACAAGTAATACAAAACTCTGAAGACGTTACATCTATTGAAAACAGGGAGGAGGAGGAGGAGGAGGAGGAGGAGGAGGAGCAGGGATATCATGTAGAAAAAGTAAGTAGTCTGTGTGTTTTGTGATTTGGTGTGTGCAACTGCTGTAAAAGTCCCATGACCCAACCTCAACCCAGACTTGACCAGTTTCAGTTTGCCTGTTTGGTTCCCATTGTGGGGTAGACTGTTTTTTTTCTAGGTCAAAGCAGTTTTTTTAGGGTGTGGGTATATAGAAGGGGGGCAGGTTCAGACGCAGGCGTCTGTGGATCCCAGCAGTGTCCCCACTGTGACCAAGGGATGTCTACACCCCCTCCTACAAAAAAGTGCTTGCTGTAATGAGGTGTCCCTATGGACAGGGAAACAGTTTTCTTTAGGTATTTTTAAAAAATTGGGACTGTAAAACAACCAAAAGTCTAAGCAACTTCACTTCATATAATCCATATAATAGATTTATGCATATAGAATGATGACCATTAATGGTGTAAAATTGGGTCACAAATATTTTTGAGTGAAGTGATAATTGAGATCGTCACATGCCTTGAACTGTGTCAGGTTCTCGAACACTGACACAGTTCAAGAACACAAAGTTCTCGAACACAAAGTTCTGCTGATTTCTAGGAACTAAAAAAAATGTCTATAATAATTAGTTTAGTACAGTGCAAGTATTGTAATTACATTCAATCAATATTCAATATTGATTCATTTTGATTGCTAAGGATAAAAAATTAAATGACTCAAGAAAAATTAGCCAGCAAGGAATTTGTTTTCTCTGGAATCTTGGCAGTTGCAGCCAAACTAGCTCTGACAATCGTTCAGCAGCTGGACAGAAGGCCTTCTGGTTAACTATCAGCATAATTGAGATAAAAACAGTTGACTCAACCAGTCACATTTAAATTCTGAAATCGATTAATTTTGTGACAAAAATCACCCAAAACATGAAATGCCTTGAAATGTCAGATATTTGTGTCTAAACTGAAAAGTTGTGAAAGTGCCACTGTTAGCATAATGCTAACATAACATTACAAATCCCATAGAGGCTGAAATTAGCATTATTCAAGCTGTGTTTTGGAATTCTTGCCTCAAACTGAGGACAAGCTCTTTCAGTCACAGTTCACCACTGTTCTCAAATAATGTCAAATAGACTTGCTAATGTTTGTAACATTTGTAACACTGTAAGGCATGCTGTCGTTGTTAATGTCCATTTTTCTAGATATCAGCCTGTGAAACAGTGTCAGAAACCACATAAGCAACACTTTGAACTGATGAAAGATGTCAAGTGTCTTGGCTTGTGTATTGTTTTCACTTGGGAAAGGGGTTTTTAATTCTGTTCTGAGGTGGCTGTAAGCGTCAGTTCAAGTGTCGAGCCAAACTAAGCACAATTCCTGTGCTGTGTGGAGAGAGCAGGAAACAGAACTCTTCCACACAACAGTGCTGGCGTGTGATATGTTGGCCCTCAGTCTCGGACAGCGCGCTGTGAAAGCATGAAGGGTGACTCCACCTTGTGGGCCGGTCCTCTTTCAGTCAGTCCGCTGTGTTTAGCCACTCTAGCGTGACTAGGCCGCTAAGAGTTCTGGAAGTCAGCGAGAAGTCACAGCGCTGTTGTCCACGCATGGTTCACCTCACTGCTCAGCTGCCTCTTTAGACCAGCAGAGGTAGAAAAAGAGAGAGGGGGGGAACGAAGGATGGTGCCTCTTTATGTTGACTGAGTTTACTACAAATCGTCTAGACCTTTTTGGGCTAAATTAAATTTGTCTGAATTGTTGAGCTGATCTCTTCAAAGACAAATATATTTTAGTTATATATTTTAGAAAAAAAACATTGGTTAAAGGAGAAGAGTTTTTTTATAAAGGCTGTTTTTGGCCATCAAAAATTTCTATTTAAAAAAAACATTCATATGTTCGTATATTATTCTCAACAAGAAGTATTAACATAGGATTGGGTTATATCTTTGCTAGTCTAACACACATTTATATCCATATTTAAAAAACACATTTTAAAATCAATTCTGAGACCTATAATTCTTAGGTGGAGATTTGTAATGAGATTTGTGTTATATTGTAATAGAGGTACATTGTTAATTTAAATAAATGTAAATATGTAACTAAATTATTTGTTGTTTCATAGAAATCCATGAAGCCACCTCCCCCTCGTGGATGCTACATTCATGGTGGTGTTGGTGAGTTAAAAAAACGGTATTCCTGTTACGTATAATGAGGACTTTATATAATAATGTATATAATAATTACTTTATAAATAATAAAACCTTTATTCCTGATACATATAATAATATGTAGTAAACTGATGCATAATTTGGTATTTGTTAAATACCTGAAAAATATGTGTTGGCTAAAAATGTACATTTTCAGTTTGTCAGCATTCAACATAACTTTATAAAGTGCAGTAAAATAATTGCTTTATAGAGTTCCAATCTATGCCTCTAGTCACAGGATAACATGCTGATCACAATACAATACAATATATTGTGATGCAATTTGATATAAGGATATTTTACATCTGTATGCAGAACCATTGATGATACTATGATGATAATTGATACACTAAAACAACATTTAAACTGCAGTACGTTAAACTAAATGCAGACTTGTAGAAATGGGAAATTGCCAGAATCAGTCACTCTGGATAATAACTTGCCAAATTAATAGATGTGAGTGTACATGTAAGGGTTTTTGTTCCAGAATTCATTATGGACTGTTTTCATGGCTTATTTTTTCATTATTTAAATTGTTATGTGTGTGTTATACACACATAAGAAATATCGATACTCTGTAGTGATTAATACCTCCTTACCGAATTTTTCATAAAAAAATGTTTTGCATTTCTGCTCAGTTATAATTATTTTTTTAAAACTGTCTTGTTTAAAGTTTAAGTTGTCCCAGATGGATAAACAACAGTGTAAAATGAAACAGCATTTTTTTGTTATTCACTAATGATCGTCCCTATGTTTGGCATTTTCAGGCACTGGAAAAACTATGCTGATGGACCTGTTTTACTCTAATGTGAAGAACAGCGGAAAAAAGAGGCTTCATTTCAACAGCTTCATGCTAGATATACACAGGAGTACGTTCTCCATACGGTGTTCTAGATTTGTGTTTATAGTATATCACTGTAAGGAATGTTCCTTGTTTTTCAGTTGCACAGATTAATAACCACAAACTCAGGCTGTTTTTCTCTTTTATTTTCATGTGAATTTTCATGCATCTTTCACAGCAACAACAAATGTTTCTGCTTTTAGGGATTCACAGACTGAAACAGAGTCTACCGAAACGACAGCTAGGCAAAATGACAATGTATGATCCCATCTTTCCTGTTGCCATGGAGATTGCCGCTGAAACCTGCCTCTTATGCCTGGATGAGTTTCAGGTGAGGAGGGGGTGGGCTGAGGAGTTTGAAAAGGTGCTGAGGGCTCAGCAGCCTGGGGTAGGTGGGTGGAGGGGATCAACAGGTGTTGCAAATCAAGAACTAATAACACAAAGCCAATTTGTTAAATCATTAGCATGGAAATAACAACATTGAAATGCAAAGTAAAGCGTGTTTGCTGTATAATGTAACATTCATACTTCAGTGCTAGACATTACTGTAGTTGTGTCCTATTATACATCATTGTCGCCCAAGCTGATGTTTTTTATGCCTCAAAAGAGACACCCAACAATAATTAATGTGAAACTGAAAATAAAAAAATAAGCCATATCTGCAAAACCAAACATTTAAATAGTGGGCCACTATTTACAAAAATAGGCTAATAATAGGCGAAAAAAAAGATGGTGTTTAGAAGGAAAACTCCTGAAAATCAATGTTAAAAATCTTGCAATGTTAACTTTGTTCATTACATGTGCTAGATTTGGTTGACTTGTCACAGAAAAGTGGCCTGGGGGTGCTGCCTGAAGCTAAATTACAAATCTGAGTACCAGTGTTCATAAGTGAGTTCAGTGCAGTGTAAAACAACTTTGTACATTTTGGAGCCATCTAGTGGAGTTTGGTACCTAAATACAAACTGACTTAGCCCATATAAAGCAATATGAATGAAGTAAATTCGTTGAAAAATAATGTCTGCTACATTATTATTTTAACCTCCAAAAGAAAAATGAACAAGAAAATAAGACAATAATATACAACTTTAGGGTCCTTCGTTGTTATCGGACATGGTCAGGAAAGCTGCATCCATATGTTGTATGCTTCACACTGTGACAGAAAGAGTTACTAATGTTTTCCATGGGCGCTTCTTTTGGAGAGGTCATCCACCTCAGAAACTGACATGCCCTGGCATCATTATGTGTTTGATTTTTATACACCCGGCCTGAATTTTCCTGTCTACATTTCCCATAATCAAGCGTCCGTCTCTACACGCACAAAACCAAGCAGAGGCACTCATGTTCTTGCTCCTCGTATCTGTCAGGATCAAGGGCCGCTCTTTTCATTAGTGCCTTTTATAATTTAAATGTTTACCTCGGACCAAATATTCCTTTGTTTATGTGTGTGCAAGCGCACGTCATCATCCGTACACTAGGGTTTCAGTCTGCTTATGGACCGCGGCGAGTGTCAACACAGAACGCTCACACACGTTTTGTTTTGCGATGCATAAATGAGGAGCCTGACGGGCCCTTACCAATCAGGAGCCACGGCCACTTAGGCATGCAAATGTGGCATCGGGTTTCAGCCGGCCCCTCTTGCTTCCTTAAGTGAGGGGTAATGGAGAGCAACCGTGGCGGGTCGCATGCATCCATGCCTCTTAAATGCTAATGAAATTTCTTCGTTCTCTTCATTAGTCCGGCGTCATTATCAGTAATTTGTAGCCTTCCCCTTTTGTCCCCCTCAGCTCCCTTAATGAATGCGAGGTATTGAAAGAAGGGCAAAAGAGAGATATAGAGGGGAGAGCGAGAGGGAAAGGAAGAGGGAGTAGCAACTGCTTGAGGCATTGTCTTGGCCCCCTCAGTCAGAAATTACTCATCACTGGATTTGGGTAAGTAAAGGTTTAAGATCAAAAGAGCGTAATTTGGCACCCGTATGCGCCGCACAAAAGTGACTCTTTGCCGCCGTAATTGGATGCTCATTTGAATATCCGCGCCGTTGTTTTCGAGGTTGTCCTCGACAACACCGAAGTACTGCGCTCCGCTTTCTTCTGCTCAAACTGGTCAACAATGCCCACCGAGAGAGCGTGTGTGTGTTTGTGTGCCATGGTGCCTGCGTGACAAACAAAAAACACAAATACAGGAAGGATGAAAAGGTCATAATTAAATGACTCTTTTGAATTGGGCCATAGAAAAAGGCGGTTAAAGGAAATGTGATCCAATTTAGGCAGCAGCACCTCGGCTTTGTAACATCCCTGCTCCTCACAACCCCCTCTCCATACGCCTCTCGGGCACACACACCCACCCACACACATACCCAAAAGTAAGATTGTGGCACAGATGCTAATGGGGTTAGATTGAGGGCTGAAGGTTTAGTATGCAAAAAAGAGAGCACTTCAATGTAAGAAAAACAACATATGCTGGCGGTATGGTCGACTTAAGTGTCTCCTTTTTGCAAATAATGTCTGACAGTGTATTGGGGGTCTTCTACATGACAAAAACCATCTCCAGGCCCCTGGAACATACCCAACAGTGCCAAACTCAAATGCTAATGATGGAGTACAGTAGGCTATAGCTAGGACGAAGGCTAAAGCTAGGGCAGAAAAATCAATATTAGACCGCTAAAGACAGTATGAGACTTGAAATGTGCTCACCATAGGCTACATGTCTGCCCTCAAGGACACACATACAAATATACTGCTCACTTGAGTGCATATTAAACATAAAAGATTGCAGGAATGGAAGGAGAGCTGGAAATAGAGAGAGAGACAGAGTGAGCGAGAGAATATGAAAGGAAGAGGATCTCATTGTAGGTTATTGACTAAAGGGCTCCTTTTGTTCAGGAAGGGTCAGCAGCTCCTATGTTTTTGCAGATGTGTGTGAGGCGACAGCTCGCTGCTGTGAAAAAGGCAACGTTTAAATGATAATAACGACAATGATGATGATGAGAATGATAATGAAAGAACCACTCGTCCCCCCGTACGGCTGAGATTCAGGGACAGCCATGCCAGGCCCTTAAGAGCACAATAGGGAACGCATCTGTGTGTGTGTCTGCGGTGCATGTGTGGCCATCTGGCTGCCATTGTGCCACTGATTTTGCGTCGTATTGCCTTGTTTATTTATTTATTTATGTATTCATTTATTTATCATTTCATTCTCTAGCTTTGTCTAGCTGTCCTGACTTGATTAGCTCAGATGAGCCACCTCGAGACACTCATCCTTGTCTCCGGCAGAAAGCTGTGGCTCCGCTGTGGCCATTTTGCCGTCAGGTGGAGTGGCTTTGTGTACATGTGTGTGCCTGTGTGTGGTGGTCAATGGACCTTGGCCAGTGTACAGGATTTGAAATGTAACAACACCTGGTATTCATTGAATCGGGTGTACACACACAACAACAGTCGTGGTAATTAGCTCAAGGCAGAGTGAACAAGAGGACAGGGCTTCAGATTGTCTTCAGCCTTCATCCACCTGTGTTTGCTCCCATGGGCCTCTGACCATCCTCTACAGAGCACTGAGCTTGGACTGGAGAAAAAAATGTATTGGCTTTGGGCCAGGGATTGAGGATCTAGTTCTAGTTTAGTCAGTTTAGAGGATTCTGTGTAAATACATGATGCAGAATCAAAACTGATTTCAACAGAGTTCTCTCTCTTTTGCTCAGGTGGTGGACGTAGCTGATGCTATGATTCTGAAGCAGCTTTTCGAGGGCTTGTTTTCATGTGGCTTGGTGCTGGTGGCCACATCGAACCGGCCACCAGAAGGTAAGGGAATAAACACTTTCTGCACGATTCACAGTGTATATTTAATTTCACATATCACTGTATCTGCTTTTAGATTAAAAAAAAAAAATAACAAAGAGAACCTCGTCAAACACAAACTGCATTCTTTAAATTATTATTTCTCTTAATTAAACAGCAAATGTATGCAGCATGTGAATCACGTGTGTAAAAAATAATTTTGCCTTTAAAATTAACAATGACCTTTAGCGGCAATAACTACAATCAACATTCCTGTAATTGTGCACACTGTGGAGGAATTTAAGACCATTTTCATTGCAGAACTGCTTTAATTCAGATACATTAGGTGGCTCATTTGATGCATATAAATTGGGTGACTCCGAAACATTAATTGTAACTTCTTCTCAGCTGTTCATATGTGGATTTGCTTTGAGATTATTGGGATAACTTAAGTTTCAACTTCAGCCCATGGGCAGATGGACAGCCACTCTTGTTCAGAACTCTCTGAGACAAATAAAGGGAAGATTCAGTAAGATGTTATCCCGGCCTACTCAAGCTGAATAGAATGGGTTTTGGAGGCGTCTCCCTTAGGAAAACTTCCTTTAATACAGTTGATTCACGGTCAACAAGCTAAAGTAGGTACAGTGTACCATATTGTATTTGTAATATGACTTCATATCATGCTTGTAAGCCATGAGTTCAGATGGATGTTTTTATTCACTGTTCTAAGCATACACATATGCGCATCACTGCATTTGAATTACAGAAGAATTCTGATACCAAACAGAATTCATGGTTCCTTGAATTAGTAATAGCATTTTGCCCAGGTCCTGAGGCAGCACAACATCACCCCACTCAATAAGATCATGATTGGAAATCGTGTGATATTCCTACTGTGAAATGCAGAACTTGCTTAATGGCAGATATAATGGGCTACACTTCAGACTGGTCTGTGTTTTCTGCTTTGATGCTCTACTATGAGTATCACAGCCCCTTTCTGTGAAGTCATGAGCACTGAACTCACTGAAAGGTTAAAGAGACCTTTGATGAACTTTGATGTTCTGCCTGAACCATTGGTTACATCCTGGATGCTTTATTTGTGCTTTTGGGGTTCTCAATCTGTATGTAATAGGTTTCACTGTTTTTGGTGACTTTGTTGGATTTGATTTCACCAGTGACCTAGTTTACTTTGTGGCGGTATCACATTGTATCACACAATCACACTTATTTAAGTGAGGTTCAAAAGTCCTGGCAGCATTCAGCCCTGGCTGTGTTCAATCAGCATAGTCTCATTACCAATAAAATTGGGATAATTTGCTGTTGGATGGACTCGTTTTCACATAGTTGGTTCATGTTATGCTCTCTACATTAACAGGAAAATAATTTGTTCAAGCAGATTCTCTTTGTCTACTATTATACTTTGTGATCCCCAGTGATACCACAAGCGTTCCTGAGTGGGCCCTGCTTTCACTGGGTGGGTGGGATAGCTCTCCCTCTCCCCATTACTCAACATGATGCCACCTAACACAGTGTTTGCTACCTGATATAAAGGAATTGAAAGTTAGCATTCATCACCAAGTGCCTTGAGCAGTTCAAAAAGATGCTGTGTCTTCATGTCACTCAGAGGAAACATGGAGAGAAAACTGGGGAAAACGTTCTAAATTATTGATTTATTTATTGTTATAATCACAAGCAATGTAGAGGAGGAGGAAGGGGTCAAATACTTTTAACAAACTGCATTTACAGTATAGTATTTAATGAACATTGCTCTTAAAGTATATTTGCATGCATGTACCTGTAGAGGGTTCTATGGTGGTTTATACAGAAAGGACAAATATAAGAAAAACTCTATCCAGCACTGTTTCATTTGTTTGATATGCAGTAACATTTGAATGAAATCTGTTTATTGTCTGGATTTCTGTATAAATGGCACTGAATATGTGATGTCATTTCCTTTGCAAAAATTTTAAATTGTGTGCAAACACGACAAGGCATGCTTTCCTATGCTGGAGACTTTCCCTCATCTGCACAGATATCTGCTCAGTGAAGCTTTCAAATAAAAGCCCTGTTGATGTGAAATGGTTCTGGCCTAAATGTAGGCTACGATATTGCACAAATGGAACATGCCATTCAAGCTGCCGTGTTCTGCGAAAGTGTGTTTCTGATACTGACCTTGTCACCTGCACAGCTCACATGACCTCACTACTTTCTCACTTTGTATTGTTGTATTATCACCTCAACACAATTATCAACAATGGTTTGCCCTCTGTCTCCTCTATTGCATTTTTGTTGGCGGAACAAAGTCAAACATGTTCTTAAAGCTTATGGCCTTCTCGTGTTCTTAATCCAGTTCCAAACACTCTCACATGTCAGCCTCTCCTTTTCTTTTGGCAGCTTTTGTTCAGCTTGTCTATCCTTTTCACCCTTCCTCAGTTCACCTCACTTAGAGTTTTGCTACGTCAGAACGATAAGGACATTAATAATGTAAACGATGTTAACCAGGGTCAGTCTGTCACATGATTTCTCAATGTATGGTTATGTTTGAATTCTCTCTGAGGGGTGTTGTATACCTGAGTTGCCTGAGGACTGTCCACAATGTTGGGATTCTCTCAATCTCTACTAGGTCTAACTTTATATGTCAGACATTGCAAATGTTGTAGTCCTGCGTTGGATGACTGTGTTCTGTAGATCTCAATCTTCCACTAACTCCCAACCTTTTACACCTCCTGCATTCGACGGGTGTCATTTCCACCAGAACGCTTCTATCAAAGTCTCTTTGCTTCCACACCGTTCATCATTAAACGCACAAGGCCGCACCCTGACCCCTGCCCAGAATCGCTGGCAGTTACTCTTTAATCTCTCTCCCCGCTCTGCCCGCACTCCTTTTCCTTCTTCTTTATTGTTGATTCAACAGTTGCTGTTTTGTAATAGCTGTGATGTTACATTAACGTGGAGAGCCTTAGCAAGCGATAAGGAGAGAGATTGAGACAGTCAACCCTGTCATCTTCTCTTTCTCTTTTCCCGCTTTTGCCGCTAATGTCTCATCGCATGAAGTGGCCTTTGCGTATGGAGTGTGCCACAGGCGAGTGCTTGCATAAAGACACTCTCTCCTAACATTAACCAGCCACTAAGGAACAAAGCGCACGCTAAAACTTAATAGCCAGCTTATTTCATTTTAATTAGGACACTAATGGAAGGGCTGGCTTACATGAAAGACTGGGTGCGGGGGTCGGTAAAGGGAGCGCACAGGCGAGATGATGGAAAGATGTGTCGGTGAAGGGCCGTCAAAGAGGGTGGCGTGTTTGAACCTCAACTTGGAGATGCTCTCTTCCACCAAGAACAATTGCTTTAGTCTTTCTTCAGGCCCACTCGGGGGAAACGATGAAGATGGAAGCGGTGAAAAAAGAAGAGCTGATGTTCATTTTGAAGTGAACCTAGCCATAACTTTGACTTCAGCATCAGCTGTTGAGCAACATGGATCAAATGGATTTCATTTATTTCATTCATTTTCATTTACGACATTTAGCTGACGCTCTTATCCAGAGCGACGTACATCAGTGCTTAAGAAGTCCACAACTGTTTCTTAC
>JBBPDC010000156.1:14552902-14565108 GCA_037974485.1 Hemigrammopetersius urotaenia | reverse complement strand
TAGGGCCAGAAGTTATGTGAACAGGAATAGGTGTGATGCACATTCTTACAGAGTTTAGAGTAAAAAGGAAGGAAGGAAGGAGAGGATACTTAGCCGAAAGTAGTTTGCTGAGACAGGAATCCTTCTTCAGAGATGGATTTCTTCCCATTAGTAACCAATCATGTTATTGTGCTGAAGATTGTTTGACTCTCTGGATTCAGGAGCTCCTTAACATCTGTTATCCAGTAACTACTATCAATTAATTGGTAAATAATATGTAAGTTGCATAGTTATGAGGGTGAGGAAGGAAAGTCTGGACTTGCTGACTGGCCCATGGAGTTTAAGAGGCTAAATTAGTTTATGTCTTGTCTAATCTCTCTCCTCGCCTTGCAACAATTGCTGTTTTATAATTACTATGATACATTAAAGTGGAGCGAAAGAAAGAGAAACTGATTGGCCTAGTGGTTAGGGTGTTTGCCCTGCAATCAGAAGGTTGTGTTTTCGAATCCCAGCTGCTAGTGTCACCACAGCGGACCACAACTGTCCCCACACACTGCTTAAAAAAATAAAGGGCCACAGGTCATCATCATTGCTAATGTTTTAAAAGGATGCAAAATAAACACAACTTTTTCTTTGAAAGTTCACATGTATGTTATTTGTTACTGTAGCCACTGCAAAATGTGAAATCAGAGCCAGTTTAAGGGGAGGCTGGCCAATTCCCATATATATATTCCTTTTTATGTAAAAAGCATGATGACAAAATGCTAGAGCAGGGACCAAACCCCTTACTGAGCCAATAAAACTTGTGGTCATTAGCATCCAATACCAACATCCAAAAGAGGCCAAAAAATTCCAGATGAGTGTAGCTCACAGATTAAAACACTGTGAAGGACATAATTAAGGTTTTTAAGGATTTTTTTAATGCTTTTCACAGTTATGTTTTTCAGAGAGCTAATAGAACTGTATTTATCTGAGAAAGACAAAGAAAAAGCAAATTAGACAAGTCAAGTGGCACACGCTTTACCAATTCTTTTTTTTATTATAAAAAAGATATAGGCCTAATATAGGCAACAGGAGAGGAGAACTATTGCCACAGCTTTCAGAAATTGTCATCAGTAGCTTTGTACCTCTAAAGTCACCAATAACAGTATCTCATCATCCTCTCTTTTACATCCTGGAGTATGTATGTGTGTGTTTGGTGTGTTTGTGTGTGTTATCAGGGTTTGTAATGCCTGTGGGGCTAATTGAAGTCTCTATTTGCTCTGATGTTGTCCTATTGTCTGTGCTGAAAGAGAGAGACTTCTTCTCCTGAGCTCATTGTTAGGGAATGTAATGAATTTCATGTGCTGTTGTTCTCCTGTGCTGCACACAGAAATCAATTTCTGCCTCTCCTCCTCCCTTTTGTCCCTCCTCCCCTCCCTACCTTCACTTCATCAATAGACACTTTATTTGCCAATCACAGGCAGAAAATGACATTATGAGGAGGCTAAAGAGTGTAGCTGACACTAACCAGGCCTGGCCATTTCTCTCTCTCTCTTTCTGTCTATTTCCTTCTCTGTGTTTCCCTCAGAACTCTACCAAAATGGGCTTCAGAGAGCTGCTTTTGTGCCTTTCATCGGCGTTCTCAAGGTAAAGACAAAGTCATTCTCTCTGTTAATTTATTTATCC
The DNA here is from genome assembly GCA_037974485.1 of Hemigrammopetersius urotaenia. Classification (NCBI taxonomy): domain Eukaryota; kingdom Metazoa; phylum Chordata; class Actinopteri; order Characiformes; family Alestidae; genus Hemigrammopetersius; species Hemigrammopetersius urotaenia. The sequence goes on along the minus strand of JBBPDC010000156.1, from coordinate 14,563,461 downwards.
TTTCATACTCTTCGTGTCTCTCTCTCTTTATGTCGCCCCACCTCTTTGTCTGCTTTTTGATGTATTTTATAACTGGCGCAACACAGAAGCGTGGCACAAGTACGCAAAAACACACAAAACAGAAAAGGCACCTTTGATCATACCTGGAGAACGGAGAGCATATTAGAGACAGATGAGAACGAGGAAGAGATGGAAAGAGAAAGAGAGAGAGCGCGAGAGAGAGAGCGAGAGAGAGATATTTAATGACTAGCGTGGGTTGGCTGGAATGAAGCCGCCTGCTTGCATTTCAAAGTGAGCACTGCAGTGGACAGCAGGGATGCTCTGATCTGCTTTGTAATTTAATAGCATCATTGTAAGCAGGTATTGGCATTATCCTGTGCGCTATCTGGGTAATTACCACAGTTCTCCTGCAGGCCGTCATCATAAGTAATCAGACGATCATTGCCAGGCATTTTCAGCAGCCCACATTCTTGCACATTTAACTGGTCCTGATACATATACTCAAGCAAGTGGGAGATTGATAGTAAAGTGTGGGTGAAGCTGATGAACCCGAGATTCTTGAGTTTTCCCCTTCTTAGGTACATGCTCAGTGGTAAAAGAGTGTGAATATTATAACATTATTGAGTTGACAGCTTTCAACTAAGACTGGCAGGAACAATTCAGACAAGTTATAACATCTGTATATTGTGAGTGCTGGCAGTGGATGAGGCTCCTGTCGCCACTTCCATGGTGGTCCTCCTTGCATTCAGACAGACCTGTAGCTCTCAGTTTCCCACTCAGTACTAGAGTGTTCTGCCTGCTGTCACTAAAACAAACTGTAGTAACAAAAACACTTCAGATTTTAAAATGATTTTAAGGGTGATTTAAGTTTTGTTAAATGTGTTTGAAAATATCATACAATATTTAAAGCCTGTATTTGGGTGTATAGGCTATCAACTATATATACTACAGGATAAAAGTAAAAAAATACATATAAACAACTCAGTTTTCCAAAATATTTGGTTTAACCAAGGAATTATTATTGGTTTAAAGTGAAATGGTATTTTTGGTGACATTCCTTTTAACTGAGCACTTTTTTAATGTATGTGTGTATATTTATATATATATAAATAATATATTAACCAATATATATATTAATATATTATTTAAGTTTGTGTTGCCTAAAACTTTTGTCCTGCGGTGTATGTCACTGCTGAAAAACGTCTACAAGACATAAGGTGCTGGAAAGGTCTGGAAAGGTTTAATTCAGGCAGTGATTCCACTCTGTTTGGACCCCTGGACTTCAGGGTCAGTGGGCCAGCACAGTGACGTGCCCCTTCAGGTCATTCTTTTCGTATTAGAGCTGCGGGGTCCCTAAAGTCACCCCGTGCTGTGCCCCCCCCTTAATGCTGCCTGATAGGGACGCTGAATAGTGCTCAGCTTCCTTCTCTGCCTTCTCTCCTCTTCTGCTCCTTTGTGAAGCCATCTGGGTTTGGTGTGTTTCAGCAATGCTGGAGCCTGACGCAGGTCAGGGTGGCCTGCAAAAATCGTCTCATGTCCACTCAGGCCTGATGACTTTAGATGCATGGCGGACAGACTGAAAAGCTTAGCGAACACATGCGTCTGGGTTGTGGTTTCTGGGTTTTGTCTGAGTGCAAGGAAGGTCTGTGACCTCCCCTCCCCAGTCATCAGAGCTGAAATTTTTATCTGCTGGGTTTTCTTAAATTTGAATTTTCATGCTGTCCTTTTTGATTAAGGACAAAAAATACCTTTACAGATACCTTTTGGTATGTTTTGTACCATTCAACTACATTAAAGTGTCTTCCTTGGAATGAACAGTGGTGTAATGATTTGACAGTTCCCTTTTAAACTATTGTTAAAAGCACATATTACAATGAACGAAACATGTTAAGTTACTGTCAAGTTCATTTATTTGTGGTAAGTTTGTTATAAGTTACTCATCATATTGTCGCATGTGTTTTAAAAGCTTTATAGCCTCGTATCCTCACACTATCACATCTCGTAGGACAACAGATCACATATGCCCCTTAAACCCAGGACATAATCGGGACACTTTTATGAGTAATGTTTAGTAATGTTCAGCCCTTAAACATTATTTCACAAGGGTGCACAAATTCATACCCATCATGAAAATCCTGCCAAACAGGCGGTGACATCCTCAGCAAAACCAGTGGCCATATTAACATATTTCTGAACAAACCAAAATACACTTTTTTCTCATTAAAACTGAAACTTGACTTATGTGCACGGAAAAGACTTTTGCAATGAAAGTAAACCAAAAACCTCAATCAGTTCAGAAGTGTTCTGTAGATTTATGCATCAATGATAATGTATCACAGAGAGACAGATGGGTGAGAGAATAGCAAAGCAAAGCAGAGAAACTAAGCAGATTCAAAGATATATTCAAATCAGAAGATACAAAGCTGGAGGTTCATGAGAAGACAAATCTGAAGCATCCAGAGTTGAAATCTTTGCTGTATCTACTTGTATTCTATGACACTTTTGAATAATTGTACCTTTACATTTTGATTTACGGTCACACCACTGTTTTTAAATGTATCTGAACAACATGATTTTCCTCCTTTCTGTTTTCTGCACTTCATTTGTTTATCCACGGTCTGGTACACGGTCTGGTACTGGTACGCATCAAACTTTAGCGGGCTTTGACTTTTTTTTCTTCCTCTCATCGTTTGTTTATAAAGGTTGAAGCATTACAGTATTGTCTCAGAAATATGATAACCTTAATTTAGCTCAAGTCTCCCTTCATCCCCCCCCACTCTCTTTCTCTCTCTTTCCTTGTTCTGTTTTCCTCCTCCATTCTTTAGTTGGGGGCTAATTGGTACATACAGTAAGCCAAGTGTTTTTAAAAAATTACACAAAGGGAAATAAATGTAAGCGCTGGCGGGGCCTTGTGTGTGCGAGCACATGGTGAAGGACTCCGTTGGACAGAGTCACAAGTATGATGATGGAGTGACATGGGTAGAGAGGGCTCTTCAGAAAAAGGGAATTGATGTTGAATGACTGCTATTGTCCCTCTGGCCTTTAGTTAGCCAACAATAACTCCTAATTTTTCATGTTTCATTTATTTTTCCATTCCCTTTTATTCCCTTTTTTTTTTTTTTTGCATGGAGACGGAATGTACAAACCTACATGGTAAAGTCCAAAGTGTTCAGAGAAATCGACTCAGCCTTGATAGTGTTTGAGAGGACTGATTGAATGAGCAGAGAAGAGTGAGTGCTCTCTTTTGCTGTTGTGAGAAATGATGACTAATTAGCACAGGCGGTTAGTCTGAGCAGGCCACCTCAGAGAGAGAGATCTAATCCAATAAACCATTCAAGAGAGAGAGAAAGAAAGCGAGAGATTGCTAGGAGGATCTCGGCTTTTTTGTCTTTAGTCATTATATCTTTACCACAGCCAAGCTGCTCATCTTTCCGTTACCAAGCATGTGTCTTTCTCACTCACCTTTAGCTTGGGCCAGCCAGCATGTGTGCCTGCGTTTAAGTGTATGTGGAGGAGAGGCCCAGGAGAGAGTGATTGTGGTGAGTTTGTGTGCATGTAGGGCCCGGGGTGGTCCAGGCTTTTAAAGGCAGTGCAGATGTTCGAAAGGTGCTGCTTCTTTAAGAGCTGTGCACAGGGCAGTGTGGGGTTGTGAGAACGTTTCAGATACGTTGTGAGGACATTTTGAGTAGCCAACAAAGGCCGCAACATGTAAAAAGGAATAGATAATTAGACTTAATTAGTGTGTTCACATCTTTAGCCACCCCCATCACACACACACACTCACCAGTCACTTAATCTCTGAATACGCTCACCCAAGACACACACACACACACACACACACACACACACGAAATCACACACCACAGTGGTGAAAACACTTTGATGTAAGAGGAGTCGTCCTGGACTCAAAAGCATAAAGGCACTGTTTTAAGCTGTCTCTCGTTCTCTTTCTACCCCTCCCTCTGTTCCACCCCCCTTTTTCTTTCCTCTTTCCACAGTGGCTGTAAGACACACACAGATGAATGGACAACAACCTTTCCCCCCTTCCCCCCTCCACCCCTCCACCCCCTTCTCTTTTTCAGTCTTCCCACCCTGCGTTCTTTGAGCCTGGCTCAGTCAATTCTCTAGCCCGCAAAGGGGGAGGGAAAAAAAAAGCATCAAATGTTTTCGGCCGTCAGTAATGAGGTAGTGGACCTCATCAGGGCCCAATCGCCAGCTATCTTTGGCTTTTGTTCGGTTTCAATGGCAAGGCTCGCTTTGAAAAACTGAAAGGCAACTTTTTGAGAACGAGAGAGAGAAAGAGAGACGGAGAGAGAGAGAGAAACGCACACAAGCCCATTTTTCGCCTTTTCATTCCCATTCTAAACTGTTGTCCAGAAGGGGCCTGGACATCCAGTATATTGGCCGAACAGTAAATACATGTGTTTGGCTTGAAAATGTACTCTTATGCCGTTGTAAAGGTGTGTATCTGTTTTCAGTCAGCCAGCGAAGGAGCCAGGTTACTGGCTTCATGGCCATAAAGGTCATGAAAGGCCAGAGGTCACACAGTAAGTTTTGCATTAAAAAATTAGGCAGTCGGTCAAGAGATCCGGGCATCTGTAGTGTGTTCCGTCTTGTTAAAAGTAGGTTCTGTATTAATATGACACATGTGCTGGGGTGTTGTGGGGGAGGGTGACAATAAAAGGTTGAAGATAAAGATCTTCGAGAAGTTGCATGTCTCTAATGAACCCATCAGAGGCCATAATCATGCAATGATCCACAAGAGGACACATCTCCAGCTGATTATATATAACCACACTCTGATTGTGTTTCTGCTCTCCTCTTCTCACTCTTTACTCCTGCTCTCCCCTGTACCTCCCCCTTTTCTGCGGAACGTCTCACCAGCTGTCAAGGTACGCTCATGAGGAAAAACATTTTTTTAGAAATAGAAAGAGGGGCAGGAGGTAAGACAGCAGAAATAGAGAGGAACAACCTGATTTGGTGGCTGTCGGCACCATGGTGGCTGTTTACGAGGCGACTCGGTGACGAGGTCGCTCAGGGCTGATGAAGCGACGCTTTCCCTTTTGTGTTTCCACGCTCACGGTTTGTCAGCCTGTCATTACGCCTGATTCAGCCAATTGGCTCGGACGTGGAACTCTGAGCTCAAGAGAGAAAAGTTGACAGCATTGGAGAATGGGAGAAGAGATAGAGGGGGGAGAAATAGGAATATATCATTCCTCTCTCGCTCCGTGTGGTGATTGCTAATTATCCCTGGTTCAAAGAGGAGGGTGGCGGAAAATTCACTGATTTCATAATTCGCCGGAACTGTCATTGAGGACTGATTCAGGCAAAGGCCACATATTATTACTCCTGTTAAAAATAATCACCCATCCTTTTCATCAGCTCTTTTTTTTGTCATCTTGTGTCTCTGGCATTCTGCTTAGTTTGAGTGTTTCTCTGAGCCTAGATGCATTCCCTTGTTTGAGTGGCTAATACACCACCAGACTGATTGGATTTAGTGTTTTTATGGATGCTCTAGGCCTGAACTATCAGTATCTGCAGAAAAAGTAACCCAGTGAATGTATACCATACCCACAGAGGGAGAGGTACCAGTACATTGTGAAGTATTTTTATGTTAAATCAAACTATCTAGGAAACTTCACTATCGTTTTGTTCCTGTGCAACTCCTTGGCCTTGGTTTAATACTAAAGTAATGGGTGCTTCAGTAAAGTAGACAATGCTTTAATCTACTGCTTAAAATATTTGTTGTTGGTAAACTTGGTCATAGGGATGCTGTTCTGGCAGCTTTTTAATGCATGATCAGAGCTTAGTGTTGCAGGACATGTGTCACCCTCCCAACAAATGGAAGTCAATACTTAGGCCAGTATATGCATAAAACATCACACTGTCACCGCCTGGAGGTGAGTTTTATATTGCATTTGAACATGCAGGCACCCAAGGTATAGTATGGTATAGTGTAGTAAATAAAACTTTGTGTTCTGCAGAGTGTATTTAACCACACAATTGGTTTGCTTCTAGGAACACTGTCACACTGTCAGTTTGGACACTGGAATAGACTACCGCAGAAGGAAGACAAAACATCCAGGAAAATACTTTTACACGTAAGAATCTTCCATTTGCCTGCTCTTTCACAGTCATTGTGTGTGTGTTTGTTCATCAAGAAACCAAGAGGGCTGTGGAAACGTCAGAGCTGAAAGATTCACTATGCGGCGCATACAGTAGGAGAGAGAAGATACTTAAAAGCTGATGCAGGGAATAAAAAACAGTGCCTTACTGTGACGCATTACAAACCTGTGCTCCTCAACAGCTGTCCTTTCAGTGTATGGTAATACATGTGTGTGTTGGTAGGTACTCGCTTCCATTCACGCTCACAATGTTTGTTTTGAGCCCAACATCCTGTTCTATTGAGTCATCGTGAAAAGCTAAACATGGCCCTACACCACTCTCTGTTTGATCTGAGCACTTCAGACCTGGTTAATTTCATATTCTATTCATATTCTACTCTTGTGCTCTCGCTTTCCACAGATCGAGTGATCCCGATGCAGAGGTTGCCGTGAATACGCTGTTCGATGAATTGGCTTACAGACAAAATGATGGTACACAAGTTAATTTCCCTTAGCTAGAATGAGAGAGCGGCAGAGTATATAAAGAACAATTGCCTGCGAGACAGCGGTGGCCTTGGCCTTTTGTGTGTGTGTGTGTGTGAGAGAGAGAGGGAGAGAGAGAGAGAGATTTTAGAACTTATGTGATTTATTAGCAAGTTGTTTGCTTCCCATGTTTAGCGTCAGTTTTACGCCACCATGACACGACCAGGATATTAACTCTTAACCGAGTTTGTTGTGTCTGCAGTAACCAGGCCGAAGGTGCTGACTGTGCAGGGCAGAGAGACGACCCTAAGCCGCACTTGTGGAACCATCGCTGACTGCACCTTCCAAGAGCTCTGTGACAGAGTGAGAGAGTAAACTTCTTTCCTTGTTTTCGTCTTGACATACCTTTACATTTTGCAGTCATAAAAGGATTAGGAAAAAAAATTGTACTGGAAAATTCATTAAGGAGGATGATCTCTTCATTCTTTCCTGACATTAAACAGGTTGTTAAAATCATCCATTATCATCTAAAAGAAAAATGTTACTGTTCCTGCACTGACTGTTTTGACTGATGATCTTAAAGGACCCATATTATGGAAAAATGTATGTTCACTCCCCAGTAGACATACATGGACATTAAGCGGCAAATATTATGGGGGGCCCCTTGAGAATTTATTTATATTCCCTTACATGCACCACTATAGTGTCTCACACACACCACTATAGTCTCTCACACGTGCCACGATAGTGTCTCACACGCACCACTATACTCTCTAACATGCACCACTATAGTGGAATAAATTCTCAAGGGGCCCCTCATAAAATATAGCTCCTTTTGAATTCAATTCACTGTTTTCAGGATGTCACAAAAACCATTGCATTTCCTTGTATTTAACCCTACAGCAGTTTAGGACTACCCAGGTCATTTACAGATATCAGTCTTAAAGGAACAAAAACAGGCTGTTTGATTCTAAAGGATAAAATGATCAGGTAAAAAATGAATTATGACTGTTGTTTATATACAAACACCATAATATCATAAAATGCAAGGAAAATGTAGGACATGAGCCCTTTAAACCAGTGTTTCCCAGCTCTGGGTCTTAAGGCACACTGTCCTGCCCATTTTAGTGCTTTCCCTACTTTATCACTCCCACTACAACTGTAAGGGGTTGTCAACGAGCTGATTAGTCGTATCAGATGTGTTGGGAGCAGTGAACACACTCAAATGTGCATGGCAGTGTGCCTCCTGGACCAGGGTTGGGAAACAGCTTTAAATCACAAGAGCAGCTGTTTCTCTTAAGTGGCTATTATTGCCAGTATAAGGGCAATGGTAATTGTAATTGATAGTTACAAATGCTGTTATTCTGAAACTCAAGCGATCTCAGAGAAATGAAGCAGAGTAATGCTTTAAAGGAGGTTTTCACAAATCTACATTTTTGGACTTTATCTTCCAAATCCATTATTATTATTCACATCACATTCATAAACCTAACAGCATGAATGCCTTCTTAGTGTGATTGTTTAAATATTGAACACAATGGTCCACTGAGCTAATAGATCAATTTAATAAGCCACCATGAAGCATGGAACCTCCAACCATTGGCCTTTTCTGTCAACTTCTGACCAGCTTCTGCCATCTGACCATAGACCAGTTGTTGGCTAAATGTTTAGTATAAGTATACATGAATGCACTGAAACAAAAATGGTAACTATTTTGAATCAATACTTAAATGAAAGAATGACATTTAACATCTGAACAAAGGTAGTTTATCTTTACAATAAGTCCAGCACTAAAGAATGGGATTGGCTGATCGCAACTCTGGATTTTGATGAGCAGCTCCACAAGACAGAACACAGGAAACAGAACATGGTCACAGAATAAGACAATAATTTCACAGGATTATTCCTTGTAGTTTCATTGTAACAAATGGTTATGCAATAGTTCCTCAATAATGCACTGTAAACAGGGTACCAGTCATTTTAATTGTGGCCCATCATTGGCTTACCCTTTCTGAGCCCATCTAATCATAACGTTCATAGGGATGAACTTAAGTATCTGCAATGTATACAACTTAATCTAAGTAAACTACTCAAGAGGTGCCTATAAATATTACTAATTATACCATTCCACATTTTTAAATATTAGATTTTGGTGAAAGGAGTGTTCATACACAGCGCATATAAAAGCAGTTTACTGTTTGAATCACATGTAACTCGTTGCACATCTACTAAAAGTTAATTTACCTTTGGCATGATTTGTCCTTGGATTTTTATACATGACAGGGACTTCTTTGCAGATGTTTATATATATTCTCTTTCCTTACAGACAAGCTACTAACTGATCTGTTTTTATTGGTCAGTTTTGACCTTTATAACAAATACTTGGCTTCAGCATTTCCTTAATCAAACCGCAGTTGATTAAGGTAATTGTCAATACTTTAGTCCACATATGAAGTCCCAGCAACTGTGGCAGACATTCTTTTGACCCACTGCACAATCAGGGCATGAATTTTGTGTCATTGGTTCCAGATCTTCTCTCTAGAATTCCATCCCCCCGACTTTACTTTTTCTCTTTCCATTGCTGGTGCATTACACTGTACATCCTTTTCAACTGCATTAATCGTTTCTTATTTACTTCTTTTTCATCTGCTTAAATGGGTCTCTTCCTTAATGTAGCCGTGACGGAGCGTATCAGCGTGTTGCATTTGTGCTTACTGTGCTTTCAAGTGAAATGTTTAAAATCATGAATAGCTGCTTGCTGCTTTGTCCAGTCATAAAGTTTATCAGCACAGCCTTGGTGACAGCTCCCCTAAGCAAGACCTTGAAATGTGAGGGTCTGTGTATAATAGAGAGCTAGAGGCGGAGAGATGCTTGCTCCAGCCTTGGACATGTATTACCAGTTGCGCAATTGCATGTCGCTTTTTGTTTGTGAGTAGGGGAGAGAGAGAATCAGCAAGCCGTTCTCTAATGGAGCTGACGTGCTGTCTCCGTGTCCTTCAGCCCTTTCGAGAGAGCTGTTCACTTCCATCCATGCCGAGCATCTGTATGTGCGTTTGTGTGTGTGTGTGTGTGTGTGTATAAAGAGTCCTCAACTTCTTTGTCCTCATGGTCAGACTAATGCAGCTGGGACAATGTCAGCATGTTTTAATGTGCCTTCCTGCTTGGTTACCACACAGACACACACATACGCGAACACACACGTCACACTGTTACCTGGTTTTCCAGGAACACAGAGAAAAGGGTTAAAGGGATATTTTGAGTAGAAAAGAGTGAGAGAAAACAGATGAGAGTTGGAGGACTAAAAAGGTACAGAAGTGACTTGCCACACACTCTTTATGGAGGTTCAGAGAGAATAGCAAACAAATGAGCCACTCATTTTTGATCCTGCTTTTTCTCTTTAACTAATGCCAACGGACACCAAGTAATTAATAAAATATTCAACACTTGTCTCGTCTGCTTGTTTGTGTGTTTCAGCCTTTAAGTGCCAGCGATTACCTGGAGATAGCACGACACTTCGACACTGTAATCATCCGCAATGTGCCTCGGTTGAAGGTTGGACTGAAGGACCAAGTCAGACGCCTCATTACACTTATTGACATCTTCTATGACCAGAAGGTACAAGAAACACAGACTTACTTGTACAGAGTACACAAGTTCAGTGTAGTTCTATCATACCAGGGAATATCAGCAGTGATTGGTGTCTCTGAAACCTGCCATCAATAATCCACATTCTGAATAAAGACAGAAGCAATATTTGCTGCTCTGAATCGAGCTGGAGGCAACACTGCGAATGAGTGTACGATGACAAAGTCACAAGTGTTATATTCTTCCACTGAAGCATTGCACAAATAAAGACAGATGAAGAAAAAGGTACATAAGTGAAAATTCTGTCAAACGTGAACAGCACGAAATTCTTCCTCTGCATTTAACCCATTCACCAAGTGAAGCAGGGGGCAGCCAGGAACACGGCGC
>JBBPDC010000156.1:14529082-14552802 GCA_037974485.1 Hemigrammopetersius urotaenia | reverse complement strand
AGAGAGAGAGATGATCGCACGAACGAGAGAGAGACAGAGAAAGGGAGAGAGAGCGAGAGAGAGAGAGACAGAGACAGCGCGAGAGAGAGATGATTCGCGCTCCGAAAGTCACGAACGAGAGAGAGAGAGGCACAGAGAGAGCGACAGAGAGAGCAAGACAGGTTTAAAATGGGCGCGATCTGGAAAAGTCACGAACCAGAGAGAGAATATATATATATTTATATTGTATTCATTGTGTGTGTATATTATTTATTTTCCACAGCATAAATCTCAAATGGTTTATGTTAATGACCCTCTAAACTGCTGTCAATTCCTGTTCCATGTTGGCAATGGGAATTAAAATACTCATATGGGACTAAAGCTTATGAAAATGTTTCACAGAGAAAGAATATAAGAGGAACACGCTGGCTCTGGGATTGGCTGTCACTCAACTTTGTTGCTACTCATTTGCATAAAGTAGCAGCGCTGTGCACCCTGTTGCTCAGTGTAGCCCAGCGATCCCTGGAAAATAACTTCCGTCCACATTGTTGCTTGTTTTCTCTGCCAGTGTGAGTGCAGCATTAAAAACATGTCACACAAAACAAGAGCATAAGTCCACATTTCTGGCAGTAGACAATGTGCAAATATTTTCTGTCCGTAAGATCACTATGAACATGGGATGTCATATTTAGTACCAGAAGATATTTTTGATAGGCGAGTAATGGTGAGAGTTGAAGGACAGATCTGAAAACATGAGACTTTGCCTAATGAAAAAAATACATTTTAATTATAAACAAACTTAACAGAGCATGCACACTCCCACTACGCCCTTACTTGTCCAGCTCAGGAGATTACAGGAATACTGAAATACTGCAAGGACAACACCCCCGTTCCCCATTCACGTTGCACCCCCACTGTCCAGGAGGTCGGGCTGGCTTCCCCTCAGCCCGGGCGACATGGGTATGGACCGCAGGACGCTGTACCACACCGTGGGACCTCACAATGTCCGTGGTGGTGTCACCACCACCTGGCAAGCCTTCAGCCGGTAGGGTGTTCCTAGTCCCACTGTCTACGTGTTCACAGCCCATTAGGGCATCCTGCCCCGAGCCTCACCGCAGGCTTGCTGCTGCGGTCTGGCAGGCAGCCCCCTGCGAGGGGCTGGTCTGGGCGCTTACCGCGCCCCGTGCTGGCAGGTAGGCAGCCCCCTCCGAGGGGCTGGACAGGACGCTCACCGCGCCCCGTGCCAGCGGACAGGCAGACCCTCCGGAAGGCTGGTCGGGATGCTCCTCAAGCCCCTTGCCGACAGACAGGCTGCCCCCTCCGGGAGGCTGGTCGGGACGCTCCTCACGCCCCTCGCCGACAGACAGGCAGCCCCCTCCGGGAGGCTGGTCGGGACGCTCCTCGTGCCCCCCGCAGACTGGAAGGCAGCCCTCTAGGGGAGGCTCGATAGGGCCCTCCACCTGCCCTAAGGGTCCCTCTAGCCCTACGCAAACCACCCCCAGCCCCCACCCACCCGGCCCTCGCCCTATACGCCCCCCCCCCAGAAAAGGGTATTTTTTCATCTGTTCTAGGCCACTCTAGCTGCTCAGCCTGCTGTATGGCAGCCACTAAACCCCCCAGAAACCCCACTAGCCAGGCTACCTCCGGTGACACAGGACTGAGTGGGGCTTCTAAGCAGGGCCTACAGGAGCGGAGCCTACAGGAGCGCGGCCTACAGGAGCGGGGCCTACAGGAGCGGGGCTTACAGGAGCAGGGCTAACAGGAGCGGGCCTGACAGGAGCGGGCCTGACAGGAGCCTCGCTAACAGGAGCTTCGCTAACAGGAGCTTCGCTAACAGGAGCTTCACTACCAGGAGCCGAGCTAACAAGAGCTAAGCTAACAGGAGCTAAGCTAGCAGGAGCTAAGTTAACAGGAGCCTCACTAACAGAAGCTACTCTACCAGGAGCTACTCTACCAGGAGCTACTCCAGCAGGAGCGAGGCTAACTGGACCTGAGCTAACCGGAGCTAAGCTAACAAGAGCTAGGTTAGCTGCTGGGGCCTTACTTTGGGGAACTGGCGTGGGAGGTTGTTCTGCTGGAGCAGCCAGCCCTCAGAGGTGTCCCAGGAGCTCCAGGACAGCTTGTGTGAGGTGCTCCAGCTGGTGGTATTGGGCCTGTAGCTGCTGGTGGACCGGGAGCGCCTGATGTTTCTCCCCCCAGACACCTCCGTGTTGCACGGTGCCGGCCCCAGACGCCGGCAGCTCCACGCTGAGCCTGGGCAGCGGCAGCTCCGCGTCGAGCCCGGGCAGCGGCAGCTCCACGTCGAGCCCTGGCAGCGGCAGCTCCGCGTCGAGCCCTGGCAGCGGCAGCTCCGCGTCGAGCCCTGGCAGCGGCAGCTCCGCGTCGAGCCCAGGCAGCGGCAGCCCGGCTTCACCCTCAGTGTGTTTGCCTGAACATACCTATATACTATGTGTGTGAGAGAGAGAAAGACTGTGTGCGTCATTTCTCTCTCCCTGGCACTATATTGGCAATGCATCTCAATACTTTTGAACACTCTAAGGACGTCGCGCCATACAACAATAAAGTTGAGCGCCCCAATACTTTTTTTTCTCCCCTCAATATCGTACCGGAAATAATGCCTTGTCTCATTGTAGTCAACGAAAATGAAGAGACATTTTAGCATAGTTTTTATTTTGTAAACCACATTTAGTCTCGTTTTTATTCATCAACAATATTACATGATATATCTCGTTATAGTTATTGTCACATGACCAGCATTTGAAAATTGTCGATTACTATGAACCGACAGATGCTAAACTTGGCTTTAAGTATTGAGACCAGTGCCAATTGATATCAAGTCAAAGTCAAAGTCAAAGTCAACTTTATTGTCAAATCTGCCAGAGAATAGAAATTACGTTACTCTCAACCCCAGGTGCATACATGTAACATTAAATACAAAAAAATACAAAAGGTGCAATTTTAAGAAAACAAACAAATACAATTATGCATATAATCTATAAAAAAAAATATGGTGCAAAAAGAGCAAGATTGTGGTAAAGTGACATAGTTAGAACAGACAAAATCTTATCTAACTCGATACTAAATTTCAGCATTGATTAGTATCTGAGAATCAATTTTTTTGACAACTCTAGTCTCTGGACATGATTCTAGCATTTTAGTGTTCCGCCAAGGGCAATAGTTTCACCAAGTTTTATGGTAAATTAATATTAATGCACTGACGTATGACCATATTCGACAGGTCCTTGCAGCTATACAGTGTTTAGGAACTGATAAGCAGAAAACAAATGGGTAACCAGTCTGGGGTATTTTCTTATTAGTTCTATTCTGAAACCTCCTCTCGGTTCCCAACCCTACATATCACTCCATTTTATCAACCAATGAACATTTTTATCTGTCAACTATTTTACAAGCATGATATTTTATTTATTTAAACCATTATTTAAAGGGTCATTCACATTGATTCATTACATTATTTATGTGAACCATTTATGTGTACTTTGTTGAATATGATCTCTCTTTCTTCCTCCATCCCGTGTGTACTGTTTGAGTACAGCTCAGTCCTGTCTCTTGCGCTCTCTTTTAGGTGAGGGTGGTGGTGTTGGCTGAGGCGCCTCTGGACCATCTCTTTGTGGGGGGCCCTCAATCTGGAGAGGAGGAACGTGACCGTCTGATGCTAGATGAGCTTGGCCTGACCAATGTGAGTGAGTGCTGTAGCCACAACAGCAACATCGACTCAGCTCTCTCAGTTCTTTGCACAAAATCGCTCTCACATGAAGAGATCTCACCAGCTTTATTATAGAGAGTTTCATTCCCTTTAAAACAAGCCGTTTCAGGGCTCTGTCCCTTTCATGCAAATAAGTTGTTGCTGGTTATGCCCCACCCATCCCATGCTCAATGCACCCCTTACACTGCTCATAACGAAACAAACAAGCTAGTTCATACTTAACTGTGATAGAAACACAAAAGTTATTATTTGAAAGTACTCATCTGCTAACTTGTTACAGATAATAGGTACCAATCCCCCACTAAGCTGAAGTTCATTATTCACAGCTCCTTATTCAAATTTTCCAATTTTGAAACCAGTTGTTGCTGGGATTTGGCCATCGAAAATGAAATGGTGCCACGCAGTCCTATGGTTTCCTTTGTCTGGGAGAAAGTGTAGGGATTTGTGCTGTTCTTTGCAGCAACAACACAACACTTCATGTGTGACTTGCCTTTGCCTGTAGCCACAGCACTCGGCTGATCCGTGCTCGTCAAACCTACTAATCTAGTGGGTGGGGTCTCGACAGATGAAGGGCGGTTCTATGCAAATTGGTCCAGTGGGACGTCACACTGGGCCCTCCGTCCAAACGGCTCATTTTAAAAGGGCCTTGAACTGTGAAGAATAAAGCCGATGAGATCTCTTTATGCGAGATTGATTTTGTGCAAAGAACTTCATGAACATGTTTTTTATAGCCCATAGACCTATTATAACTAAAGTGAGTTTTGCATAATATGTCCCCTTTAATAAAAACCTGAAACACTGCAGACACATTGGTAATAGTACAGAAAAGAAAGTCATATTGTAGTTCAAAATATTTAATTAAATATTGTCAGTACTATTAAGCACTTTGTCTGAGAATAGCCACTGTAGCTACTGGTTTCAGAAAGGTGGTCTTCACCTTAAGTAAAAAACTCATTTGAAAGATTATGGGAGAAACAGTAATTACTAGATGATTAGTCATTAATAGTAATCAACTGTCAGTTTCTAAAGAGAATAACATGACAATTCTGTGTGTGATGGGCTTCTGCTGTTTTAGCCACAGATCTGACCATGTGCCTGTGTGGTAATATGTTTAGGAGTCATGGAAGCGCCTGACATTGTTCACAGCAGAAGAAGAAATTTTTGCCTTCGGGAGAACACTGTCCCGACTCACAGAAATGCAGACCGAGCAATACTGGGTTCAAGGAGATCGAAGTCAAAGGTGAAAACACGTACACACAAGCTTGCAGACCTATGGATGTTATTACTGTATTTCAAGTTTCTTCTGTATTACTGTAGCTAAATGCTCTGCATATCCCAATTCTAAATATATATTTTTGATCTTTTCAAATAAAAGCATTTTAGAGTATTTTTTATTGTGGGGGCCTCATAAATTCTAAAGTTTAGTCCTTGAAATATTTGGTTCTACAGAGAGTTAAGTGACATATTTTTTAGTACCTCTGGTAAAAATGTGCACCCAGAAATACCCAGTACCACTTTAAACACTTATCTCAAGGTGCTTCTTCCTGCTCTTAAAAAGTAGCAGCTAATTTCTCAGAAAAAAATGTTAAAGATGAAAGACCTATTTCAAGAATGAATGACAATAAAAATACAGAGACAGGTCCACGTTTCACAACATTGAAAAGAACACTGGAAACAGTGATGATTATTTAAAAAATGCACCAAAGAGAGCAAGAAAAAAAGTATTTACCTCCATGTAGAGGTGCTCTAATACTGGAACTTTTATTGAAATCTTGAATATCAGTCAATACCAGTGGTGATCTGACATTTTTCCATATTTGAAATGGAAAAACTGTAATTAAGATAAGCATCTAAAAGAAGGTTATCAAGATCAAAATAATCAAACACTCTACAACCTAGAAAGAAATACACCAGCCATAACATTTAAACCAGTGGCAGTTGAAGGGAATGACAGCAAGTGAATAGTCAGTTCTTGAAACTGATGTGTGGAAAGCAAGAAAAATGGGCAAGTGTAAGGATTTGAAAGACTTTGACAAGGTCCAAGTTGTGATGACTTAGACGACTGGATCACCAAAATGGCTGGTCTTGTGGGGACGTTCGCAATGCTCTGTTTAGTATCTACCAAAAGTGGTCCAAGGAAGAACAACTGGTGAACGGGCGGCAGGGTCATGGGTGCCCAAGGCTCACTGGTGTGCATGCCCACCAGCCTACAGCAAGTGGGCATTGGGCCCTAGCGTTATGGCCGATTAGTTGGTGAGTAAACAGATTAGCACTCACTGACAACATGAATGCCAATATGGCACCGTTTCAAATCCATATAACAGAAGCTGAAAAACATTCAATATTATGATAGCAGTGTTGAAAACTATTCTGTGTTTAGAAAATGAGTTTTTGTATCTGTCAGTATGATAAAATGTTCAAATAGAGCTTTTGTGCAAAGCTGGAATTAGAAATGATCTGTCAGTATTCAGAAATGTTTTGGGGACTTTTAGTTTGTGTTTAGTCTATAATTGCTCTCTGGAGAATTTGGACATACTGAATAGCACATGAGAATTTTTAAAAAAAAATGTGCAGTGTGACACAAACTATTGGGGGACAAATTAGAAATTTAAACAAGAATCAACTTACAGAGTACCAACTGGCCTCACCTGAAACTAAAGCTAAATGGGTTAGCTAACATTTTATTTTGCCATTACCATTGTTGATTTTACTATTTGGTGAACCTGTATCCTGTCTCCTGTCATATCATAATGTCTATGTAATATCTTTGTTAAAATATGTGTCTGTGTGTGGGTATATATATAAGTGTGACCTCCTTGGATTAGACTAGTTTGTCACTTGTGGTAGGTACTAACCACTGCAAACAAGGAACACTCCATGGGACCTACTGTTTTGGAGATGCTCTGATGCTCACTGGCCCTTGTCAGAGTCACTTAGATATGCTTGCCTTTTTTCCTGCTTCAAAATTGTGAAGTGATTGCTCACTTGTTTCCTAATACATCCCACATCTTGACAGGAACCGTTGTAACAAGATATTCCACATTCCAATGAGCCAATGCAAGATGACAGTTCATTAACTGAAATTCATGCATAATTTATCTTGAGGCAATGTTGGGAAATGTGCAGACAGCAGTAAAGACTGTTTTTATATCATTGTATCCTTTAGGAAAGTATGTTTGAGGTTGTCTTCAATGATCAGTGATCATTACCGAAACAAGCTGTGAGAAAATCACTTTGGCAGTGTGGTTAATTTTATTTGCATTTTTACTTCCGTTAGTCTTGAAGACAACCTCACATGGCTTTGTGACTTGTGTTCGGTTTTTAAGGATTTCAAGAAACTGTTTCCCACACATTCATCGCTGGTTTTCACTAACCATCCAAATGGTTGGATTTTACATCAGGGTATATATATATATATACATATATCTCACAAACAGTTGCCTATCGTCACAGCATGGTAACTGTTCTAGATTACCAGGATATATACTGCTTGAAAACAAGTGGAAGGAACATAGCACCCTCTACTGATGGGCTGAGTGGATCCAGCAGTGCAATTTTTTTGGTCACATTTAGCATCTCTGCAAAGTAAATTATCCCCAATTTGCTGTTCATCTCACACCTTAATAGCCTGTTCAGTTCACGTTCAATCAGATATTTTTTCTGCCAGAAATTAACTTTGCTATGATAGTAAAAATGTGTTTTATGCGCTCATAATTAAATGTAGCCTTTTACAGATCTGAAATACGCTTTTGCTTCAAAACTAAAAAAGAGATGGTGAGATGGTGTCTTTTGAGAATTTTGTTTGAAATCTGAGTTTCATCCCAGTATCCAGTATAGTTCTGTGATATGACTCACTTAACATGTTTGGTATATTTAAAGCTATAGCTAATGCACAAAATGCTTATCGAGCAGGTTCCATCTCAATCTGTAGCTCACAGTTGACTCAACTACAAATGGATAAAAGAAGCCAATGGTAAGCATATCTGGTCTTAAACATAAGTCTAGACTAGAAAGTATTTTAAGTGAAGAAACACCAATAAAAATATAAGACGTTGGAACTTGCACATGAACCTGGTGGACTGCATTTATATCTTTAATGAAAGTTCTACAGACAATGTGTTGACTTCACTTTTAAGGTGTACAATTCATCTATATACCTCTGGGAGAAACAGCGTAAACCAGTAGGAGAGTTTCCTTCTCCATTGTTTTTGAATAATGACAATGTAAATAAAGCACTTATAGCTTCAGGTTACTGCCTATTGTTTCTTACATCCAGAGCTTTGTTTATATGTGGTTATACTCAATAGCTTCCTTCAGTTTTACAGCAAGATCAGATAGCAGAATTTCCTCTGTGTGTTCTCAAATCACAAAGTGTACTTTCAAAGCTCCCTTTCTCCAGGCAAACACTGCTAACACGCACCACTTGTTTCCACCATTGGCCATTAGATGGCAGCAAAGGACAGTAATGTAGGACCCCATTCACCATGCCTTCTGTTTTTATTTGTGGGTGACACTACACCAGTGGAAATGCCATCCACCTCAGAGGCAGAGGTGGTAAACAGGAGCATCATGTAAATAAAATTATGTGATGTGCCTCAGGCCAATATTCATAAACAGCATAAACATGCTGTTAGCTGAAGTGCATTCCTTAAGAAGGCTAATATCCATCTATTAGCCTCTAATACTGTCTGCATCGTCCCAGTGCATGTAGATATATGCAGTACAGCCGAAGAATGCTTTGTTATGTCCAGTCAGCCTCATTTTCTAAATGAAAACAATGATCTGCTAATTCAATTTCCATTGTTTAAGTTCGGTTGGAAGCACGAGAGCAGCACCTAAAACCTCAGGCTCCACTCCCCTGGTGTAAATTCAATGATAACATATACTCACCAGTTGCAGAACTGACCCATCCTTCTGAATATCATGTGTTTATGTGGGAGGAGAGTGTGTATTCACACTATTGCCCTGTGGGCAGCTACATCAACTGGCTTCATTGTTCCAGATGTACATTCTAACCAAACTCCAGTTGAGCAAAATCATTACATCCTCTACCTGCTGCCTCAGCCTTTTCTCTTCATATAGGCCCAAATGGGAACAAAGGAGACACAGAGAGAGAAACGGACAGTGTGTGTGTGTGTGGGGGGGGGGGCATTTCTGTTCGATCAGTACCCGGTTCATAGCCTGTTAAATGATAGTCAGAGACGCATATGGTGGAGTGGAGTGTTCTATACAAATCTGGGGTGCACTGAAACGTGATCAAGTCGTTCGTTAAATTATTTGACTGGTCTTAATTCATACGGGGAGCATCCACTCAGGTGAGGAGCGCGCAGGTGCTGTAGGGGCGCCACCGAATTCCTTTACGCGCCCCCGTCCACACAGCTTTGATGAAGAATGCACAGGAACAAAGAGGTGCTCGCGCGCTGGTGGTCTTCATGGGGAGTTAGAGAAGGGTATGCGTAAGAATTCGTCCTTTCGTCATCGCTGACGGGATGACGTCATGCGTTGAAACGCGTTTGCTTCGGCAGGAGGGACCATGTCCTGTTCACGCTGGATTAAAGGGCTAACGTGAAGAAGGGTAAGTCAGTAATACTTTGAACACTGCAAACTTTTTGTAAAATTGATCAGCATATGAAAATATATTTATTCTATTATTGTCAAAAGCTATTTTCCCACTCGTCGATTTACCACGAAACAGCAATTATTTATAAATGATAAAATACAGTAGTTCTTAGTTCAAAGCTTTTCGTCTATGTGCCGTGTCCACAGCACATAAATACACAAAAGATGAAAGGTGTCTGGTTGCATGAAGGAGGCGCATGACATGCCTCCATTCTTACACAACTTGAACTATATTTGGCCATTCAAATGCTCTGATACCATCTCGCGTGGCCTGCCCGAGCATGCCCTTGTGTGTGTTACTGTACTTTGGAGCTGTGGCCCTTTAAAAGGCGATCCCATGCGCGGGAGGGGGGGTCTGACGGGGTTAGTCTACATCTCCTTTCTCTCCGTCTCTCCACTCAGAGCACTGTAAGTTAGACTGAGGCTGGAAATAGTGTCTGCAGGGTTTAGTGTGTAACACGGGGCTAGAACTGCAGTGTACTTCCTTTGTTACGGCAGATACCTTTTCTTTTTGTGCTTCATCGCTCTGCTTTTTAAAGAAGAGACTGCATGCCCTTTTCTCGATGTTCAATCAACTCAAGAAAACAGAGAGAAACGTCAAGGTGGAAGCCTCGTGACTGTCAGAGAAGCAGCCTGCTACCTCCTCTCTTCTCGTCTCGTTTTTTAATCTTTGTCTGAATGACTTGAATCTACCGTGACTTCGTTGCTGAATGGGATTTTTTTTATTTGTGACGTTGTGCCTGGTGCCCCCCCTCCAGTAGTTGCATTACATCAGTGCTCGGACTGATCTCGAGTGCGACACGAGTGGGCTCTGAAGAGGGGGAAGATTTTGCAGGATCTGGAAAGCGGTGCTGAATGGTGTGTGTCCGAGCTTTAGTTATATATTATTAATTCAAGTCATGTGTGATGTTTACTAGCTATTGCATTCTGAATCTTTAGTAAAGTAAGATTGTTGTAGTGAGAATGTCCTGTATGCTGTTTGCATAATTAGCTTGCAGTGAGCGTATGTGTATTGTCTGTACCTGCAGGACTTTTGAGGTGACCGTGGGTCTTCGTTATCATCGACTGTGGACGAGGTGATTCATGGAACTGGACTGTGACCGTGCACCTCTACCTGTCTGAGTGATCCTCCCCATACATCCCTACCCCCGTGACTCTATCAGAGCGAGAAACAGGTCCTCGATGGCGGAGTCAACGGAGCCCCTGGCCGCTCTGGACGTGGCTATCGACCCGGACTTCGAGCCACAGAAGCGGCCGAGGTCGTGCACGTGGCCGCTGCCCGAGTCCGGCTCGGTGAAAACCGGGGCTGCCGACGCGGACATCATTCCAGAGGAGGAGGATGACGAGGAGGACGGAGGCGCGATGGCCGTGAACGCGAGCAGCAGCGACGGCGCGAGCAGCCCCGGCGCACCGCCCGAGGTGAGAGACAACGGAGGTCCGGCGGCGCAGGGGGTGCATCAAGTGGGGCAGCAGGGGGACCTGCAACTGCAACAGCAGGGGCAACAGACGACCCCGCGAAAGTCGTCCTCACGCCGGAACGCGTGGGGCAATCTGTCGTACGCGGACCTGATCACCAAAGCCATCGAGAGCACGCCAGACAAGAGGCTGACCCTGTCCCAGATCTACGAGTGGATGGTTAGGAGCGTGCCCTACTTCAAAGACAAAGGGGACAGCAACAGCTCTGCTGGCTGGAAGGTACGCTTTACTCTTTCATCTGTCCGTGTCACAGTGTGTAAGCACGCGCAAAAATAAAGCAACTGCTAAGTAAGTAAGTAAATAAATAAATAAATAAATAAAACAACGCGCAGGGAGCGCGTGCGCGCGTGACGCAGCCACCGTGGCGATCCGGATGACGTCATATGTAAACAAAAACACTCATCCGGACGCCAGAAGAGGGAGTACTGTTAACCAAATGAATGCCATGTTGGGGTGTACTCGTTTTTCCAGTCCGTTTATAGGTTAGTGCGCCTTCAAGCAGTAATAACACCTTTAAAAACTGAGACCGTGATCAAAGTTTCTTCACACTTGCCAAACTCCATACTATGCAAAGCTGCGGAACCTTAGCTGTGTCGTTCCCTCTCGACACACACACACACACACACACACACACACACACACGGCTTACATAAGTGTGGACGGGGCGCAGAGAGCTGCCAAGTCTGTTGATTCGGGTTTTAAATTGCACTCTGAGTAGTGGGTTGCATAACAACTCGGGGCGAGGTTCTGGTTAAGGCAGACTGTGCAAGAGATAGAGTACCTTCTGAGGGAATGTCACGGCCTCTCTCGCTCAGAAATGCCAGTGTGAGTGTGCATGTTTGTGTATGAGTATCCATGCATGCCAAAAGCCAAGTGCAGGAGGCCTTTGTCTGCAATGTGACATGAAATATTATTTTTGACAGTCAGGACACTCAGGCCTGTGGCATGTAAGTAGATCAAGGTGTGTGTGCGCGCTCTTGTTCATTTTAATCTAATTTTTCAGTATTCAGCACTGCCACTCAATGATATATCTGTACTACCATAAACTCCACTGGGCACTGAAGTCTAAATAAAGTCTGTATGCATTTTATAGGACATAAGATTTCAGTTTGATCAGTTAAAACTCCAAGTAGAAGGAGCGCCCAGAATAGTGCTCACCGCCATTTCTGGATGTGGAAAACCTGCCTGGCCCTGTTCCAGTGAACTTTAGTGTTACTTAACCTCAGCCGCGAGAAACATGGTCTGCATTCCAGCACCGGTGCAACTGATGCACAGACAACGTGCAGAGCACAACACTCTTGCAAACAGGTTTGTGCCTCCACACATTAGTTTAGCACAGCGTTTGTGTCAGGTTAACATGCCACCCCTGCTCCTCATTTCAGAAGGGATTATTTTAATAGGCCTTTTTTAATAAAGGCTACCATGTTGTTTTTCCACAGATGGCGGTTTTGTGGTCTCTTCTGTTCACTGTGCTGACACAAGGGAGTGCAGAAAGTGTATAGGAGAGTGAACTATTCTCTTTTAGGTGACAGAATGTGTGTTTTGATGTGCACATGTGAGCACTGATTCATCTTGCACAGCTTATTTGACAGTATGGCATTGCATTAAATGTATGCCCAGGACGTACCTATCTGTAATAACCTTTCCACAATTAATATAGTCATTTTTGCATATAAGCAATTAATATAATCAATTTGTTTAGACCAATTTGTTTTTCTATGCTGTTTATATAATTCACTTCTCAGTCAATGACAAAAGCTTCTCAACCAGACTGTGTGTAGCACCATACTGTCATGCTTACACGTCAGTGTGGAAAAGCTGGAGCGAGGGAAAATGCCCTGAGTGCTCTAGAAAATATTCCTTCATGGTAATTACAGAAGGTCTGGAACTGTGCCAGCATGTCAAGTTAAGAAGTAGAAATAAAAGAAAGGAGGAGGGGAAATGAATGTGCATGTGTTTGGGAGGGGGGGCAGCAAATGTGACTGTGTATTTATGTCACAATACAACAAATTAGCATGATTGCAATCAGCAGTGATGGCAACAATATGATAAGACACCTCTCGGGACAGATCTGTATGAAACTGCTTGAATTGATGGATGTTTTAGCTACAGGATTTTAGTAAGGGCAAGATATGACAAAGGGAGCCATAAATCATTGGCTTTGTCCATTGTTGATATAAGATATGCACATACAGATATGGCCACCAAGCAGAAATGAAATTTAACAAGCCTCACTGTAGTGAGTGGTCCCTGTCCTGACTAATGAGCGTGTTTGGATGTCAGGCAAGACTTTCCTTTGTTCTTGTTGGATCCACTGCAGTTGTAAAGGAGGGGGAGGGGAGGGGATGAACTGCCAGTGTAGGTGACTTTGCAGTGCCTATAACCTCCTAGTCACCAGCACCATTCCATGTAAGGCACATAAGAGAACAGAAACTGCTACAAAGGGTGCATTGTAGGGTTAATTCATTCTGATTTCTATAATTTTGATTTAGTGATTTTTTTTAAGCAACAGGCTTTGCTTACTTTGTCTTTACTAATAGCTTGCAATTTGTGGCATAAATAAATGCACTGACATGAACACATTAAAATGTTTCAAAACAGCATTGTCCAATGTTGTGCCGATATACATTTTGATAATTAAATGCTGTCACTCTTTGATTTGTGTTATAGTGCATGGCCTTTAGGGATTACTTTTTAATTAGTGTTGGCTAACAGTTTTCTGTGCACCACCACTGTCTCATTCAATCACAACATCCTGAATACTGAATGGCTTGTAATATCTTTGCTTATTCATAAGTGGTTGTAGATGTAAGCTAGAGCTACACAATATATCGCAAATTTACCGCCATCGCGATATCAACATGCGCAATATCCATATCGCGAAAGACTGACTGAACTGCAATAAATGGTGTTTTTCCAAAACTTTTCTCCCAGAGCCACAGAGAAGAGGGCAAAAAAATCACTGAACAGTTTCTTCATCTTCTGTGCTGCTGTTATAGATTGTTCCTTTTGCTATTATATTTGTTTTCAGATTTTTTTCAACAATGTTCAATGGTTCAAATGTTTTACAGGAGGCAATAAATGATGTGTTTAAGTAAATTCTTAAAAAAAACAAAAACTTGCTGGAATGGAAATATTGCATTTAATATTTTTGTGCATAGACTAGTCAGTGTCTGGAGTCTTTATTACCAGCAAATCCAAAGCAGAAAAACATTAACACTATAAAGGCTAAGTTTTTACTCACTTGTCGCATGTGATATCACCATCGCAACACTCAACAACATTATCGCATATCGCATGTTTTCCTAATATCGTGCAGCCCTAAGTAAGCATATGGGATGCATGTGTTAAACAAATGACTTGAGAAGTTGAGAATACAACATTTGAATGTTTTATTAAACTGCCAGAAGTGTTACTATAATGTGATCTAAGTTTTTTTTTGCCCACTACTGTATCAGTACAATCTAACCTGACTACTCTATTTAAGTTTTTTTCTATTTTGCCTGCCTTTTATTGTATGATAGAATTTTAGTTGTTCATCTTCTGAAGAACGTTCAACACATTTTTGTCTCAGAAGTAAAAATATGGTCAACAGAGGAATATACCATAGGACAGTAAAACGTTGAATTGTCATTGTTGCAAATGAATGTAATATATATGAATTACTGCAGAGACTGAGCTATGCAATTCTCATCTTGACCAGACCATGCACCCCTAGAGTGCTCAGGTGTGGCATGCTAGATTCTTACTCCTAGGTGTGTATGTGAGTGTGCAAACAAGTCATCTTGAAAGGTCCAAATTTCCTTGAGTGGTAGAAGGGGTGAGAGATATGCTATTGATTTATCATTCCATTACACAGTGTAAAGATCATCGCTCCAGTGCCAAAAAGTCTACTCTACACCTTGTTCAAAGTCAGATGTTAAATTATTCACTGCTTTAAGTATTAATTCAGAGCCTTTTATTAATTTTTAAGGGCAGCTCTTTGGCTGAGGGTCAGACACACACTATGCTAAAACATTCCTTGCAGCAGTACCCTCATTTTAAAGCTGTTTTATCTTGTATAGCTCAAGCAATTGAAACAGATGGAACTACTACTGATGTTTAATTTAAAATCAAATTCATACCATCAATAGTAATTGTGCTCAATGCTTTGCCGCAAAATAGGTACCTGCACTAATCCAAGTTCACTCTCGTTGGTTTGGTGTCCTAATGGTCTTCTGAGGCTGGATATAAATCCTCTTTAAGAAGGGACAGGGTCATTTACTAAAATGAACTAAAATGCGACTAAAAAGTGTGTGTCTGTGTCTCACAGGTCCAAGTTCTCCAGTAGCATCTTTCTGTGGGACCCATAGCTCTCTGATTCTTATGTGGTCCTAGTGATGGGGTGAATAATGTGTTCTTTCGTACTGTTATGTGATTGGTGGCTTGTTTCCATGGCAGCTTGTGTGTTGTGTAAGGTCACGAGAGGGTGAGGTGGGTTGGGCGCCTCGCTGGCTGGTACTGCAGCCACAAAGCACATGTGTGTGTGTGTGTGTGCGTTAGCACGCGTGTCAGTTAAGGAAAGAGAAAGAAAAAGAGAGAGGGAAGGGAAATTGTTGGTGTGCAAAGATACTGGGAGGTTACAGGTCGGTAACCATGGTAACTTTCAGATCCTGGGTAGTGTGACCGGTCAGTGTGACTGGAGTCTAACAAGAGTGCCAGTTTGTAGCTTTTTCAGTTCCTCCTGTACACTGTGATAAACATATGGCACAGAGGCCCAACCATGATAAACACACGCACGCATGCAGACGCCCTCCCACAGGCCAGTCAGAAACTTTGACACGTCATGATTATTTGACATCCTACATATTGTACTGACAGGAACTTTGCTGTAAGCAAAGGCATTTTAAAGCTTCCCATCCTCAGTCTTTCTGTGTCCCTAAAAAGCCCCATTCTCTGCTACCCTCTTGGCCCTCCTTCCCCTCGTCTCCCTGCAAGGATGCAAAAAAGGTGTGCTGCCCCACAGCTCTAACCCAAGGCTTTTGAAAGTTTAATTTGTTTTCCTCCCGACCTGTCTTTTCCAATTACGGATCTCTGCTACAGCGCCGGCACTGAGCAGAGGAAGCTAAACTGTTCTTGATTAAAAATTAATTGACTACAATAAAGCTAGATTTCTGTGTCAGGAGCTCCTGGCCACACAGAGGTGGTGGTGATGAAAAAAGACAGAGCTATGTAGTGAAAAATGACTGCAACTTTATAGACATCCCCAACGTACATCGTCTGGTGGACGATAAAGGAGTAAGAGTCTATGCGCAGGTGGAGCAGGCAATGATTAGCCTACTTGACTTATAGTGGTGTTTAAAACTTTGTGAACCCATTCGAATTTTCTGTATTTCTGCATAAATATGAAATTAAACTTTTAAGATTTTTAGACAAGCCCTTAAAGTACATAAAGAATGAGGGAAATCTGCCAGTATTATTTAACTATGAGGAACAAAGGAATATTGAAGTATCTGGTGTGCCCGTTAAAGTATCTGGAGAGGCCTTTAATTGCTCAGAAGTTACCATGGGTTCCACTGTGCTTTTGGAGTGGTCTTTGTTGGTTGTCCACTCCTGGGGAGAGTAACAATGGTCTTATATTTCCTCTATTTCATTAAGGACAGTCCAAACTCTTCAGAGATTATTTTGTAACCATATGAGCATCAGCAGTTCTTTTTCTGACGTACTCAGAAATCTCCCTTGTTCATGCCATGATACACTTCCACAAACATGTGAGAAGATTAGATCCCTATTCCTTCAGTAAAACAGGGCACTCTCATAAATCAAGGTACGTCTGATTGCACGACTGACTTAAGTTACCTTACTTTGATTTCACTTTCAAATTAACAGCTAATCAAGTTTTGCCACTCACAGACAAGTAATATTGGATTATTGTCCTCAGTAAATAAACTACCAAGCCATTGCCATACTATTTTTGTATGATTTGTTTGGCCCCTTTATCTACCTTTAGAACTTGAACTTGTGAAAATCCGATTATCTTTTGGGTCATATTTATGCAGGATTCTTTCACAATCCCTCAAGCACCACTGTAGGTGTTTGAGCAGAAATGTACATGCTTGCTTTTGATTAACTTGCGGATTAGGTTGTTTAGCCCAGAGTATTGCTGAGTTAGTTGTTGTATATTTTAGTGTTTTAGTACTGTACTGTTGAGGCAGTGTATGATCTGTTACTTATGTGCTGGTATGATGATTTCATTGCAGGTAATGAATGGCTTATTGCTTTTATTAAATGTCATCAAAAGACAATGTGATGAATACATCAGTGTTAATAATATTCACAATAATTGCTTTTAACAGTATTGTATAAGGGAATAGTTCTCTGTGGGACCTGATCCACCTTAGACAAGACTTAATAATTAAGACTAATTCTGGTGTGCTAGCTTAACAACCGAAAAGGACCAAAACATGGGGCCCCTATGACTGGGATTAGCAACCACTAGGCTTGCAGGATCATCTTGCAATTTCTGGAATTGGTGATCCTGATCAGGGACAATGGACAGATTAAGAAGGATCACCAGCCAGTCATCATCCTTGTCTCTCCAAAACTGGGCACAGGTGTGGCTCTGTGGCCTAATCACCCTTCAGACAGGATAAAGATACAGTGTGACCTCCTGGAGAAGTGCTGAGCCAAGCAGAGTTGGACAGAGAGAACAATGCAGTGAATTGGAAGATTGATGGTATTTGTGTTGTTTCGCCCAGCCTTGGTTTACACTAGTTAAGCTCTTGAGGAATATTTCATTTCAGTTTCTGAATTTATTTTTAGCTTATGATTTTAAAAATCTTGCTTAACTTGTTTGCTGTCTTTGGTAAGTCTTCAATATTTATGCTCTCTTTTTTCTTGGTCAGCAGCCAGTGCTCCATGGGCGGACTCCACTCTAAACAAATGGCTCTTTAATTATTCAGAGAGCCTGCATGCAAGTGTGAAATTTGTTAGTCAAAGGTTCAATGTGTATATCACCTGTTTTCAAAGTCTAGGGTAACCTTTTAAGAGAAGGAACCATGCAAACGATAATTTGGACTTGGCAGGCATGTTCTTTGCCTGGCACAGGACATGTACAACACTCTGAGCAATAGCCAGGTCTGCAGTGGTATGAAACTGAACCCAAACCCAGCCTATACCATCGATTTTGAGAACTGGGCCTACTAGACGCAATGAGTAACAGTACTGCTTTGTTACCTGAACCACACCCAAATCTAAACCAGCCCTCACACACTAAAGAAGATGGACTATAACAGCAGCAGTGTAGTACTCTTCCAGGATGTACTATTATATTTTTGTTGATTTGTTTAGTGTACCTGGCAGTGCCACCCCTTTCTGTTAGCCCCACTGTGCTGAAGTTGCTCTCATTATTGCCATATCCTGCTGCTACTTGCAAAAATGTGTAACACATTTCAAGCGAACTTAACAAGTAAGGGAAAAGGTCCCAGTGACCTTTCAACCAGCCAAACAGTGAGTCGATTCTGCTTAATCGATTCCGGTTCTTTTCGATTCCCTATTTGGATTCCACAAAGGTAAATAAATTACTGAAGAATGTAACATCACCTAAAATAAATGTGTATTTGGGCTTAACTTTTTTTTTTTTTTTAAACTAAAACAGGTCCTGGCAGATAACCACACACGGCCTAGCAGATGCGGTGTTTAACACTAGAACGCCTGACAGCGTCAACTGACGTAATTTCATCAGGCTGTATGCCGGGAAGCTGCAGGACTAAACGCCTGAACATACTACAGCAGCATCGTATCAGGAAGCATCTTGTGCAGAAATGGGCACTGCGTCAATTGACGCATGCAGCCGTTATAGGTATAGCTAGATAGCGGCTGTTCTAGTGTTAATAACCGATTTACAGAACCGAAATAAAAACAAATGAGTGGGTAACCGGGTATTTTCAAATCAGTTCTTATTTGGAACTGAATTTCAGTTCCCATCCCTACTCACCACCCATGATTTCACTGAGTGAGGCAATTACCCACTTCTATTCTGAGCTATTCTGAACATAACGAAGTAAGAAAGAGTGAAAATGCTAGAAAGCTAATAAGGCAGAGTGCAAGAAAATTAGTGCATAAAAAAAATCATTCCTTAGAAAACGAACACAAGCATGTATTTGTGCCCAAACACAATATTTTGCTGAGCCCAGGGTCAACTGCTCATCAAATCCCATTGAGAGCTGTGACAAATAGTGCTGTACTGTCTTCTATTAATTTCATTCATTACTTCTAGATAATAAGACCTAATACTTACCACAACAAAGAGGGCCAGAAACCCAGGCAAAATTGAGGATAACTATAAAGTGACCCATGTTATTGGCCCTCTTTGATGATTATGTCCTCCAGGAAGTTTTATTACAAGCTGTGTGTGTGTGCTATTGTCCTCCTGTGTTTGTGAGGATTTACAGTATCCTAGCAAGGTTAATTGAGCTGCCAAATCATAGTTTGCATGCAAGCAAGCAATGGGAAGTTTGTTACTGCATTAGTAAATGTTGGTCAAAATAATAAAAATGAAGCAGTAGAGTAACAAAATATGCTGTCTATGTCATGCTGGCGACCCTGAAGCAGTTGGGTAACACAAAAACAGCACCAAAAAGAAATGATAGGAAATTCTGTTATCGATCAATTATTCAGAAACTATTTAGTAAGTTATGTAATGAGAAGTGTGGGCCATCATACAGGCAGTTGAATTTGTTAAATTGCATTACGTAGCCAGACACTGCTTTTTACTGTATTAATCCTTATTACTTTATTGCTGTCTCTCTGATAAAGCACATGCACCTTGAATCTTTTGTTGTAGTGACAGCACACAGCATGACTAAGCACCCGCTTAATCTTATCTAACAGTATGTTCTAAATGAGAGAGGCCAGGCTGGGGCGAAGCTCCACAGGTTGCGGGGGTCAACGATTAGTGACACACACACACACACACACACACACACACACACAATCAGTAGCCATGGATCACTGTACACTATGCTATGTTTGCAGACCTGTCTTTACAGTTCTGATTACTTGGCTGTCGAGGGAGAGCTGCAGGCAGGCACTCGAGGAAAGCTTGGCCCAAAGTGCTGACGCTGCACTAACTTGTGCAGTAAAGTTTGTAGCGCTTGTTCAGGATTGCTCTGAGTGGGCAGACAGGTTTGTGCCTGTAACACTATCTGCACTTCTTACACTCACATCGGCATTTCTAACCACCAACTACAACCGGCTCTCTTTGTGGTTAGAGCTGTCTGTTTTATTTGTTTTTGCCCCACCTCACCTTCACC
This sequence comes from Hemigrammopetersius urotaenia, assembly GCA_037974485.1. Lineage (NCBI taxonomy): Eukaryota > Metazoa > Chordata > Actinopteri > Characiformes > Alestidae > Hemigrammopetersius > Hemigrammopetersius urotaenia. Next base: position 14,532,711 of record JBBPDC010000156.1, on the reverse strand, counting down.
CACCCTCCCCCACACACTCTCCGTCTCCCTCTTCCCTCGTCCCCATGTGCTTTGCACTGTTTATGGGGGCATGAAATCGCTCCAGAGCTTCGAGCAATCTCGTGCACTGGCTTACTCTGAGTCCTTTCACTATTTCTCTCTTTCTCTCTTTTTCCAGTGAGTTTGCTTCTTTGTTGGTATCAGTGTTTAGAGTCACTGGCAGACTTTCACACTTGGCTTGTGCACCCTCAGCCCTTAAACACGGAGACCGTTTCAGGCGTCTTTATCAACTTTTTGTTACTTGTCTTTAGCTGCTCTGTATTGCAAACATTTGTAACACAGGGTGAAGGACAAGATTACACAGTAATCCCCGCTTTTCGTGGGGGTTTCGTTCCAAGAGCACCCGTGTTGTTGTGTTTTGGTAAAAAATGCCTATTTTTATAGTGTAGCCCTAAATATGCCCCCAGATATGCTCCCAGAACACCTTATTTACATTTCATTTTAAACTCCATTTAATGCATCACACTTAAAGATAATGTAAAGGTAAATAAATAATCAGAAAACTTTATTGCTTAAAAAAAAGCATCCCACGAGCCAAAACAAAGATGTATACACAAAAGAAACGTTGAAATAACTCTCTCTACCCACATGTTTAGACAGGGCACAGCTTACTAATACTAAATAAAGTGAGATAACAGTTGAAAAAAATTTTTTTTGGGGGGGTTTAAAAACACTAAAATGAGAGGACAAGACGGAGCAGTTATGCTACATACTGTAGCAGGCTTCTTCTTCTTGAAAGGTGGTGGTTGACAACTTTTCAGTATATTACCGCCACCGCTGGACTCGTGGCGGTAATACAGTTCGGTTCTCAGAAAAATCAGCGAATGCTGATCCGCTTAAAACTGAGGGGTTACTGTGTGTGTGTGTGTGTGTGTGTATAAATGTGCACTTGTTATCCCCTTTTTGCCTGGTCATCAGTGATGAGGACCCCCAACAGGACCATTGAGGAGCAGATGTTATTTGGGTGATGGATCATTTGCTGCGCCTAATCTATACGTTACAAAGATGAGTGCACATTTGAGGATTCAGTGGTGTAAATGCCAAAGGCACTGGTCTTTAGAATTGTGCAAGACAGTGAAATGGCTCACCATATTCCCCACCAGTGGGAAAGTGCTTTTATGGCATATGCAAAAAGAAGAGTACAGGCCTGACTGCTTGAGTGAGGGGATCTTATTAGCCGTATGGGGCATTGTAATGGCGTGATTTGGGTGCAGATTTGGAAGCATCACTGCAAATCATTACTGATTGCCTTTGTCCTATGATGAAACATTTCTTTTGTGATGGAAGTGGTGTCTTACAAGATTACAAGTAATTTTAAGACTTTATTATTCAGTTCTTTAATAATATTAGAATGTGCTTCCTTTTTATTTTATAATTTGCCTTATTTTTTGTCTCAGCAACCACTGATTCATCAGTTGGGAAACAAATGTAACAGTTACGTAAACAAAAGCAATTTATTATTTATTAATGTTTGAATGTTTCTTAATGTTGAAATATAATGGTTACCATATTTAGCTAAAAAATAATCCATAGATTGATTGGTTATAGAAATAATTGCTTGTTGCAGCCCACTGGTTCAAGTGGTTCAAATGCAAACCAAACTACCGCAGAAGGATAGTCAATTAAAAATGTGTTAGTGTTAAGAACATTTTTTATTATCAGCATTATATTAAAATTGTTACAAAAGGGTGAATGAAAAAAGATGGTAGTAGCAACATTACAAGTCCAGTGGGACTGTATAATTATCTTGGTGGTGACATCACTGCTTGCCTGAGAGGGCTTTTAGTCTGATTAATCTGCTGTGTGTGTGTGTGTGTGTGTGTGTGTGTGTGTGTGTGTGTGTGTGTGTGTGTGTGTGTGTGTGTGTGTGTGTACATGATATATGCTCATGTTCAATGTACTGTATGAACAGTATGTCTTTGTCCTGGCATTCCACAATATTGCAAATATCCAAGCTGCGCTCTCCTTTTTTTAAACACACTTATTCACACCCATTCACTTACTCACTCCCTCAGTTCAGTAAATATGGGTTAGTGTGTCTTTTCCCATCCTCCCTTTGTTTGTTTTACTTTTCCTTTTCTTCCTCCCAGCGTCACGTTCCCTCCTTTTTCCCCCTTCTTCCTGCAGCTGTGAAGAGGGGTCCATGGTTTTTCCATGAGAACGCAAAAACTCTGCGGCTGCAAAAGCACACAACCCACTGCCGCCTCAGCTCACAACTGTGCTGTTTCTTTGTACTTCTACACAGAGATGCTTTGTGAGCCACAGTTAAAGACAGACATTGTACTAAGCATGTTGAATAGTAGCTCTAATGTATCTTTATTAGCAGAGAATGTCTGTACACCAGCTATGTTCTATGTCTGGGGTGTACTAAGCTGTATGTGCTGCTCTGTAGAGCAGATTTCTGCCAGTGTAATACTGCTGCTATATGAGGATTAATGTTGTAAACTTGAGGCTTAGTCAGGTGCCTGGTCATATGAGCTGAGCTCAGAGAGTATGTAATGTGTGTGCGTGCGTGTGTGATTACACTGGGTAGAGCAGTCCGTGCATCATACATTAATCAGTCTGCCACGTTCGGTTGTATCTGCAACACCGTCACATACAGTTGTTATACACTGAAAAGGTAATGCACTTTGTTTCAAATGTCTACAATGTCTTGTTGTAATCTGAGTGATAATGCTCCCACTGTAAGGGGAAAGGCCAAGATGGAAAGAGAGGGACTATCTGAATTCAGTAGACAAAGAGAGCAAAAGTAGAGGGAAGTGTTTATCACTTATCATTATCTCACAGCCGTTAGACAGGGTGATGAGGCTGTGTCAGGATATGATCTGACCTGGAGAAGACTCTCTTGCCAGTGTATGTGCCAGTTGTTTGCAGAAGAGATGTTGTGTCTATGACCTGACTCTTCTGTACCCATACTGACACTGAATGTTATGGGGTTGTAGTGCCGTCTATAGACCAAGAAACTAGAAAGAAAATACTTTTTAGTCGTGATTCTCTGCTTAGTTCCCATTGCTGAACCGTCTCCTATAATTAGAAAGCTCAACCAAAAAGGGAGGGGGAAGTGATGAGATGGGGACAGTGAAATTGTGTGGGTGTGATTGGCAGGGAAAGGGCACAGCCCCAGGCCTCTGTGTTAATCTTTCTGAGAGAGCAGTCTACTCATTAGAGCTTTGCATTAGCGTCTCCCTGTCCTGGCTTACAATCAGCTCCATTTAGTTCTGTCATCTGAGCTCTGTGGAACTCACTCCCTTTCTCTTATTCTCTTTTTCTGTGTTCCCCTCTGTTACTAAGCCAACCTTCCACCCTCTTTCCATACCTGTCTTTTTCTCTTCTTTCAGAGGCTCTGTCTCTCTTTTAGTCTCTTTCTGCCTGATAATGGCAGAACTGTATGGAGACTACAAGAGCATGTGCTGCAGGGATCCAAGACTATTGGCTGCACGGCACTCCTCCCCCACGTTTGATTGGCCGGAACATTCAGTGGGGCATTCAATCAGCGCTGTGGAAGTGTATGTAGGTCAGTGTGTGTGTGTGTGTGTGTGTGTGTGTGTGTGTGTGTGTGTGTGTGTGTGTGTGTGTGTGTGTGTGTGTGT
>JBBPDC010000156.1:14490713-14519609 GCA_037974485.1 Hemigrammopetersius urotaenia | reverse complement strand
TGTGTGTGTGTGTGTGTGTGTGTGTGTGTGTGTGTGTGTGTGTGTGTGTGTGTGTGTGTGTGTGTGTGTGTCTGTTTAAGAGGAAAAGGGAGAAGGAAACTTCATTCATGATGGTGTACAGACATTCATTCGCTGCGTTTGGTTTTTTGTCGTTATGACGTATACAAAGTTCTCTTGGGAGGTTAAGAGAGGATTAGTTTCCTCCAAGGAACACATGCACTCAAACAGACCCTGGCAAATATACACACACTTACACATGCACACATAGAGATATGTCACTGTCATCAACCCCCTTCAATAAAATCGATTAAAGGCTGCTCACAAGGGTTGATATGTAATTTTCAGAACAGACCACATGTATCATATGGATGATTTTAAACTATGCTTTTCTTTTTCTCTGACTGAGAAATGATGTCATGATTCATCAGCTTTTTCTCAGCTTTTCCTCTAGCAAACACTTCCCAGCTTTGCTAATGCTGGAGTCTTGAGCTGCAAAAACAATGACTGTTCACTAGATGGAGTTTTCTGTTCATAATAATCCCAGCTGTGAAAATTCAAAAAGCGTAACTTAGGCTGGTGTATTAGCCAAGGGCCCAGTCAGGTCACTAAAACTGTCCAATCAACTGTGGGAAGTTAAGGTAGAGGGTGGATATCAGCTGGCAGGCATGAGTTGGTTGTGGACTGGCCTTGACATTCTCTAGAGTGCTGCATTTCACATTTGCTGTTTCACCATTGAGGGAGTGAGCTCACAGGAATGTGTCATATTCTAGTGTGAGAGTCAGCATTTGATTTTTGTCTTGTGACCTCTTTGAAGATGCAGTAGACAAACTTGGCAGTCTGTGTATGACAATACTGGTGTAGTCAGAGTGAAAACTAATCTTGGGTTTTGTACTGAAAGCTACAGATTTGTGAATCTGAGGGTGTTGGTAGCAGGGTGAATGTGGTTTGTTTTTTTGTAAATAAATCAATGATCTACACGCAGGCCATATAAAGGCCAATAGTCTGAGCTACACCTGCCAAAATGTATTCATATTGACATATAATGCTGCACTTTGTAAACAACTCACATTTCCAAGTTATTCTTACTCAGAAAGGGAATGAGAGTAAAGTTATAGATGTGTTATAGATGTTATAGGTGTGTGTGTGTGTGTGTGTGTGTGTGTGTGTGTGTGTGTGTGTGTGTGTGTGTGTGTGTGTGTGTCTCCTGACATTGATGGATTGTTACCACATGTTGCTGACGGACAAAAAGGCCTCTGTGTTCCAGAGAGATTCAGTGTGCAGCTGGGCTCTCAGTTAACAGTCCTACACACGCAAGTCATACACACACACACACACACACACACACACACACACACACACACACACACACACAGTAACAATTAAAACGGGTGAAAAGCAAAAAAAAAAATGTACATACATTTGAACATATACTGCTGCGATACCAAAATCTTAATTTTTATTTTAGATTTTGACTGTATTGAATTTTCTTTAGCAGCAACCTGAACATTCCATGACAAATGAACAAACAGACATGCTATAAAGTCTTGTTACATTCACACATTAAAGAAAAAGGTTAAGAATATTTTTCTCCAGTAAAGTTATTTTGGAGTAGGGCTGGAGAAAAAAAGATATTTGTTTGTTACTTTATTCAGGTAGATTTTGTGTCAATCAAAAAAAAAAATGCGAGAGCACAGCTGAGTGAAGCACATTTTACATCAGCAGTAGTGATGTTGCTTTCTGCTTTGAGTGTATTGTGAACAGTGGAAGGGATATCCATTCTAGTACTGGCGTGTACAAAATAAAGACATTTGCTACTCTTGCTCTGATCCCATCAATGACTTAACATCCTTTTGTAGGCTACAGTTCATTATAAGGCCAGAGCACAGTTTAAGCAGTTAATTTCTCTTTGATGTGCTTTACACACAGGGATTTTGCAGTTGTTTTGTTTACATGCTTGTATTGGCTGTTTATATTGATAGCTTTTTGCTTTTATACCTCATACGTTTGATGTAAGAAGATATGTATGTCAAATTGGAAGCATTAGAATTCATTCTACGTAAAAATTCTTAGTTAGTCAAGAATCATTACTTTGTGTGCGTGCTGATTGATAATGATGGTCTGTAAAAAAAAGAAAAACCTTAAGGCTGGCCTAGGCTGTTAAGGGATTAACTCAGAGAGCGTAATTACGCTTAGGTCTTGCTAAAGAGAAAAGGAGGTGGGCATAATTATCAGTGAATGGGAGAAGCATGGAAAAAAGCATTAAGCCTATCTGGTAATGTTTTTCAGCTGCCAAGCAGTGAGAGCAATAGAGGATAAACCTTAATGACTTCATTCACAACACGGTTCTCCATTGAGATTTTAGTCATTCTCTCCCACCCTACCTCTCTTTCTCCAGACGAATGTGCATACACACATGCACTCACAAGCACATGTGCAAACATTATGTCATGTCTCCACAGAGACTTTGCTGGGTAAACAGCACTATTCATGGTATTGTTGTTGTGGAATAAGGTCATTTGCAAGGAAAAATAGCTAATCTAGGCACCAGTGATCAGTTAAGAAGTTCGAATGTCCTCCAGAAGGTTTCAAGTAAACCTAATAAAAGGAACCTTTTTAACCTCATTAGTTCATGCCCATGGTCTAATTGAGCACAAGTTGTCATACAATATTATTAAAAAAATACAACCTCTTGTTTTTCCATGATATTCAGTCATAATAAGTAGATGTTTTGCCAACCAATATCCCAACACCATGACACCATGCCCTGCAGGGAAAACCTTATTGACCAATAGTGTCTTGTTTCACATCAACCCACTGCCACCTATAACCAAACTGTTTAGCTAGTTTTTAAATCATCCCGAATATAATGTTTCACTTGAAAATACTTCACTAAAAGGCAAAGCTTTACTGTTCAGGTTAAGTGTGCTTCATTTTTAATGTGTTGGAAATGACTACAGTAGTATACGTTATTTCTGCCTACTATAAAGTGAGACAAGCTAATAATAAATGCTTAGCTTGGTGATATCGCTTTTTTTTTCTTCAAGATTTCATGAGCAGCTAATATTCTTTCACGTGTGTGTATACTTGTACTATGTGGGAGGGTGTGTTGTCACTGCATGTGTCTATATCCAAAAAAATCACACACTTCTCTATGAGAAAATAAGCCATCAAAAATCTCAGTACCATTTTTGTGGCTTACCTCACCCTTTACACTAACTAATCAGTGCTTTGTACAGTATACATTCTCTTGCTTTCAAAACAGAACTTCAACAGAAAATTGCGCAGTTTTTACCCTGCCTGAATCATATTGCAGACTAAAGACTTCCCATAGACTACTATTGAAATGAAACCATGGCTCAGTTCCTGCCTCATGCGGTGTATTAGACATTCTTTTCATCTCTTGTTTGTTACATGAATGGGATGGTTGCATGACTCATATGCTCCTCAGTGTCTGCTTGTAACAAAGCTGACTTGTATAATCTGATTATTATGTCCAAATTATGTATCGGGTCTAAACTCCATTGCATACTTGTGTGTGCTGCGAACACCAGTACAGCTGAAGGGACAATAGGAACAGGTCTGCAATTTAAGTCTCATTACAAGCAATAACAAATTTATGTTAGGTCTTAGGGTATTTTTAAATGGCAAAAAGTTGCTCATAAATTATTCTTCACCTATTTCCATCAGATTAACATACGTGTATGTTATGTATGTCTGTAGTTGGAAATCAATAATCATTTTGTGTTTACTCTCTTTTGGTACAGAATTCCATCCGGCATAACTTGTCCCTGCACAGTCGCTTTGTCCGTGTTCAGAACGAAGGAACTGGAAAGAGCTCCTGGTGGATGATAAATCCTGAAGGAGGGCGAGGAGGCAAGGCACCACGGCGTCGTGCTGTCTCCATGGACAATGGAAACAAGTACACCAAGAGTGCCCGAGGGCGCGCAGCTAAGAAGAAGGCAGCATTACAGGCGGCCCAGGAGGGCTCACTAGAGAATGTGTCTGCAGGAGGGCTGTCCAAGTGGCCAGGAAGTCCAACATCACGCAGCAGTGATGAACTGGATTCTTGCTGGACAGACTTTCGCTCAAGAACAAACTCCAATGCTAGCACAATAAGTGGCCGTCTGTCACCGATACTGGCCAATCCAGAATTAGATGAGGTTCCAGATGATGAGGTTCCACCCCTATCCCCAATGCTCTACTCCAGTCCCAGCAGCCTCTCTCCTCCTTCATCATCCTCCTCAAACTCCAAGCCATGTCCAGCTGAGCTTCCACGACTAGGCACCATGAATCTCAATGATGGTCTGACTGATAACCTTATGGATGATCTGTTGGACAACATAACGCTTGCCCAGTCCACGCCGTCGGGACAAGGTGGCTCAGCCTTCAGTTTTGGAAGCACCACTTCTTCTCCAGGCTCATCCTCTTCCTCACCAAGTGGAGGGAGCAATAGTGGAGGATTTGGCAACTCCATTTTTGGGCCGCCCGCTGTGGGACTACGCCAGTCACCCATGCAGACCATCCAGGAGAACAAGCAGACGTCGTTCTCAAGCATTTCACACTTCGGGAACACCACGCTTCAGGAGCTGCTGAACTCAGACTCACTAGGCTCCCATAGCCACAGTGATGTCATGATGACACAGTCTGACCCACTCATATCACAAACCAGCGCAGCTGTCACTTCTCAGAACTCCCGCCTCCGCAACGGCTTTATGCTGCCCAATGATCCCATGATGTCATCTTTTAGTTCTGGACTCAAGGGTCAGAATAGCCTTCTCCAGAACAACCGGCATCATCAGCGCCCCAATACCCAGAGCTCACTGCACTCAGTCCCCAAAAACAGCCTCCCAAGCCTGGCCAATGATGCTAATAACATAGCCTCTGCCAAGCAGCATCTTCAGCAGTCCATGCTGTTAAACGAGACTTCTCTTTACTCTGGGCTGAATGGAAGCAGTGGAATAGGGATTGGTCTCTCTTCAGGGACAGATCGTTTTCCCTCAGACTTGGACTTAGACATGTTCAACGGGAGTCTCGACTGTGATGTGGATTCCATAATCCGCTCAGACCTGATGGATTCTGATGGACTGGACTTTAACTTTGATGCTTTGGTGCAAAATGCAGTTAACCTCAACCCTGTTGGCAACTTTAACGGGACAAAACAGTCCAGTCAAAGCTGGGTGCCTGGCTGAGAGTTGTCAGAAAGGTGAGTTCTGTTGCAACTCGTGTAAAATTATCTCAAGCACAGTCACTGTCATATAGTATAACATTGTTACTGTAAAATGTCCAAGGTACTGATTTTGACCCAAGAATAAATCTTCTGCTTTACTTCTTGCAGTGTAGAGAGCATAGTGCAGGTCTTCATAGGGATGCTGCAGGTGTTGTAGATATCAATATTGTTTAATTAAAAATAGCTGCAAAATGTACAGTTCCTGTATTCCCAAATCATAAATGTGTAGTAAATATCTGTGTGTTCTTGTACATTTTCGATTTACGATGGCCATGCCATAGTGGCTTTACATTGTTTAAAACTTCCAATGTAATAATATTCTGCATTTTAGATCATATTAGTTTATTTCTGGACTGTTAAACCTTCCACTCAATGTGCCTGTGAGCAAGTCTGAGTTAATCATATGACATAATTGGCTACGCACCACATGTAAACAGTCTAATAGGTTGCGCTTTTCTCGTGCACATTAAGTTTGAGAGAAAATGAGAATGAGAGAGCAGAGTGAGCAGAGTGTGTATCAGAGCCATGAAACATTGTTTATATGTGCATTTTGTCTTTATTCATCACGTTATGCATCGCACACTGTTTAATAATAAAAAAAAACTAATGGAAAAAAGGCAATTCATTTATATGGCAATATATTTGTATTGCAATATATTGTACTTCTATACAGTACCGTGCAAAAGTCTTAGGCATCTGAACACATTAATTTGAAGTCATTTATTTTAGCAGTAAGCTTCTGACAGCAGTGGGCGTCTGCAAAAACAGCTGCATACAAACAAACAAACAAGCAAGCAAGCAGTAAAAAGTATCAAGATCAAGAAGTAGTAAATATTTTGTGAGCTGGTTAGAAGAACACAGGTTTGGATCTAGGTTTCTGGATCCAACACACCTAATTTAACCTACTGAAGTGAAAAGAGCCAAACCAGGTATTTGGGGTGGAGGTAGCTCAGTGGGTAGGATACTTGCCTCCGCACCAAGAGGTCATGGGTTCGAATCCTACCTCCAGCACACCACCTCTGGGTCCCTGAGCAAGACCCTTAACCCCGAGTTGCTCCAGGGAGACTGTCCCCTGTAGTTAGGAAATGGAAGTCGCTTTGGATAAAAGCATCTGATAAATGCCGTAAATGTAAATGATGGAACTGCAAGTAAAACTGGGCTTCCATGAGGAAAGAGGTCTGGAAATGGTTACATAAAACTACTATTTACTGTATTAATGTTGTTTGTATTTGTTGTAATGTAAGTGTTTTAACTCTAACTTAACACTACTGTCCAGCAGCAAACAGCTATTAAGCATAATTTTCTCTGATGCCTAAGACTTTTGCACAGTATTGCTTAAAAGTTCAGCACTCCCAGCTTAAAACACCTTCCCTTGTTACTGCCATAGTGTCCCAAGTGGCAAAACTGAAGCAGGCTGCATTCAATTGCTGGGTTCATTCCTAGTAACGGCAGTGCTGCTGGGCCCATGCAGTTGATTGGAAGGATGGTTGTATTTCTTTCAGTTTACAACTTCTCATAGGTCTGCTGTCCTACATTATGATCTGATAGCCAGGTCATAATTAGCTGTATAATGTTGTTGAAGAAGTATTAAAGTAATAGCCCTTGAGGGGAAATGTAAAAAATCAACATTAGTTTACATTACAGTAAATTATATTACAGTAAAGAGAAAAGCTTGGCTGAGGGCACTGCAATCTTACATAACACCAATATATGCGCATCGATCAGATTATACAGTTCTACCCTGCAAAACTTTCATTTGAGAGGTATTTGATCATGTTGGAAACATGTTCACACACAAAGAAAGCTAAGCCACTTATTTGCACCCCCTCTCCAAAAAAGAGGGGATGTAAAGTCTGACTAACTCCTCTCTCTCCTCTTACTTCTGATCCAGGCCCAGGACTGCAGTGCAAAAAACCACATGAACAAAATTCCATCCAACACAGACTCATGCCCTCCTTTGCCAAGCCTGCCATCAGCACCAAGCACTGGATCATATGCCTGTTTACAGACTACTTTGGAGAATCTTACCTTGAGTCCAGCAAACACACCATCACAAAAGACTACAAAGACCCCCACAGGAGTACTAGTCAGCTTACACAACCCCGACAGGCAAACAAGAAAACTCCAATCGGTTTTGCCAGGTTATGCAAGTTTTAAGATAATTACATAAATCAAATCTATGTCTAGCTACAAAATAAAGTGTTTTGGATGGGTGAACAGTAATGACTCAAGAAAGAATTTTCTATATTTCTTTCTACCACTTCTTTACTGTTTTCATTTCCAAATGTTATTTGGTCACTATTTGTACCCTCCCACCACTCAGAAAAATGAATAATCAAAATGAGCAAGAAAAAAACAAGAGGACAAAATCACAATAATGTCTATATCCCATAACTTTGCAAATTTCAAAACACTCAGGTGGAGTAACATCTGGACTTGTTGCACTTAAGGTCTTGCCTACATTATTAATTTTGTTAGCAGCATAAGCAGTCTCCAGTTTGAAGTAGTAGCCTAATACCAGTACTGAATTAATACTTATTGTAGCACAACCTATAAAAGAAACGAATCTGGTTTGTGTGTACTGTATGTACCTATAAAAAAAGAACGCAAAGGTAATACATTCTGGCTCTCTTGTGTTATGCTTTGAAGGAAGAGCTTAGCTGGCAAAGCAAGAACTTTATCCAGCAAAGCATTGTGGGATTTTTGGCATATAAATGTAGCCAAATTAATGAATAAATAACCATGATCTTGCATTGTGAACATTTCCATGCCATACTGGGTGCTAAATAATCAGTGTTGAGCCTTGTCCTTGTTTAAGGCCATGTGTATTTACAAGGCTTGAAGGACATAGCATATTAGCATTAGCAGTTAGCATATGGCAGCATTCAGTGGTGGGTAGGCCTTCCCTCTGGAAGCCATCTTTACTGAGCAAAAACAATAAGCTATCTTTTGTATATTTGCCAAATTACTTGAACATGTAGGAGATGCTGGTAGCCAAAATTGAGAAACTGAGAGTTGAATTTAGGGACTTGCAGTCTCTATATGCAAACTACATCACCATGGCTCAGGGGTGAAAGGGGTCACCATGACGACATCAGGGCCCCACATCTAGATCTAACTGCAAACTGGTTGTACAATTTGTTTGTAAGATTTTAAAAATGTTGCAACATAGAAACATTTATACATCATGCAACAAAAAAACAAGAATATGAAACAACAGGAGATAATTTTGTTGCTGTTTTTTCCAGAGAGGGGTTGGGGCTAGGGGTTGTGGTTTTGCCTTTCCATTGAAATTTTGTTTGTTTGTTTCAGGAAGCTTGCCTTTTATCATAATTGTGTAAAACCATAGAATCCCCAATTTCTCAATGTTTTATGTGTTTCACCCTCAGGAGATATCCTACTCTGCGTACATTCATGTATGCATGTATGTAACTGTGCATTTGTATCGTGTGAAATGCATATATATGTATACATCCTGCTTGAACTCATGTAATGTTGTGATGGCGCAGTACCAGTTATTGAAGGTTGATGTATTGATAACAATAGGGTCGGCCTACTTATTAAAGAGGTTTGGACCACTCATAGGGAGGTCTCTTTCAATTCCAGATTGTAACATACTCCGAAACATCCTTCGTTAATTATACGCCAGCATAGCCTCTATGTGCGCAAGCAAGAGGCCAATTGTTATAGAAGTGTTGCAGGAATGAACAGTGCGTGCATGGCTGGCTACACAATCTTACAGTGCCACCAGGGGTTCATAGCAAGATCCCGCACCCTAACCCTGCTGCTCTATTGATATTCATTTTACACAGACATACACCCAGTAATGACCTCATAGAGTATGGTCAAACCCACAGAAAGAGCTGACATCTCATAATGCAAGAAATAACTGACATATTGTTTGGAAAATCCTTTACAGAAGACGGCAGCACTTAGGAGCACCTAGAACACCCAAAAATAATAATTTTATTGCCTTTTATCCTTCAAACTAGTCCTGCATGTGTTATTTCTTCTTATTCTTTGGAAAATATCCCCGAGAATTTATAGACCACTTTTCAATAGGAACGAGGTAGGAGTGCTTGCCTCACTATTTCAACCCAGCTTTAATATCCTCATGAATCAAAGGTGTTATATACCCACAACCGTATGACTACCACTATTCTAATCTTTTCCCCCATCTTTAGGCCTCTTCCTATTTCTCCCACCCATTATCTTTGCCCCCTGTCCTCTTGATCCTGTAGTAATGGCTTCTCTTTTTGATGTTAGTGGGTATTTTTTTCCTGTGTACTCCATTTTGAATTGTAATCTAGTTTGTATAAGAAATGGTGCGCATGTAAATAAAGCTTGGTTGAGCTGTATGTGCAAGAATCATGTTATTTTGAAAACAGATACAAGTAGCATATCTTAAAGTAATTTCAATGGTTTGTGCTTATAAGGAAAGCAAAAAGGTAGCTGGATCAGGTATGATGTTGTTCTGAAAATAAGCCAGAGTGAAGGCAGATCTCCAGAAGGAGGATTACTGACCACTGCTGTGGAATTAAGCAATAAGCCATGAGAGGCTGTGTTACAATGATTTTATCGTAGTTGCGTACACAATGCAAAATACACAAACAGTACGTCAATACAGAATTCAGCTCAAAGATGTCCAGCAGTTTGTAGGCAACTGTTTATCCAGCTTTTCTTTTAAAATCAATGGTAATAATGAGGTTTCTGTGTACTTTGCTGTTCTAAAAGTCAATAGATTTTACACATTTGGCAGATGTCGTTAACCAGATCAACATATAGTTAATCTTTTCACAAAATTTGGTGAAGGTAGTGTTGGGTGTCTTGCCCAATGACTCTGAGTGGTGTCTTGTGGTGTGCATGCTCAAGCAGAGAATTGAATCCCACTCTGTTTTGTGGAGGGCAGTGAAATGACCTACTATGCCACCATGCTTGACTTTGGATATGGTGACCTGGCTAATTTGTGGCTCCTCAACAGCATCTCTTTCTATTGGTAATGCTTTAATAAGAACAGAACAACCAGCAAACAAATAATGCAGAAGGTCCAGGTTTCCCAGAGCCACAAGCAATGCTTGGAATTTACCAACCCTTCCCACACAGACCGACACACAGGCATGCACATATGCATAAAACCCTGCCCAGAGGTCAAGAGCTGTTATATAACTCCATGGGTAATATTTGTTGTAACAATACTGTATAAAAAAGAGCTTGTGTGTTTTAAGGTTTAAAGGCATATGCTGACTCTGTCAGAGACTGTATGTTAAAGGTGACACACATACTGGAGGTATCAATGCATAATACTGATCTCAGATCTGTACTGTGATTTTTATAAACTCTTGGATATGTGGAGAGTTCAAAAAAGAAGATGTTCCCTTCAGATGACTCTCTGAATTATGTATTTAAATGAGAAACATCAATGGGGCCTCTGTCCACTGACAACCAGAATCAAAGCAGTGTAACTAGTTCAAAAAAGAAATGCATTTCTTTCTTTATCAAAGTAAAAGATACAATTCCTAAGAAACCAAATGGTAATATTATTGCCCAAAGCCAGACATTTATACTAAAGTGGCCAACTAAAACAATATTAATCTGGTCATAACACAGAGCTGTTTGCTATCTGCAGCACAGAGTGCTGAATCAACAAAATCTGAACATAATTTGACTAGAAGTGTGCTGCAGTTTTAGCAGGGCCCTAGGATGGCTACATAATTAAAGCGACATATTTTGAGCATTAAAAAGGAATTAGTTAGGAATGAATAGTACACAAATCTAAAGACAACAGTTTTTTCAGGTTTTGTTCCAACAGCAGGGATATGCATATTTGTGACCTGATCTCTCAAAATAAAAAAGAGATATAAAAAAATAATCTTTAAAATGATATCTTGGTCAAAGCTGTATCTTAAACGGTTGTCAAGTCACAGTCGTTTGAATTATGGTATCACAGCACCATTTTCCAACTGAAAATCGCATTTTTTTTGTCAGTTTTTGTTGATATCTTTAACAATTCATAGAATTCAAAGAGATGCACCCAGTATTCAGCAACAAAATTTTACTACAGGCATTTAGATACTTAGAAAAATACATTAAATCAGACTGAAGCTTTGTTTCAAAATATTTATTAAATACTTATCAAATAATTCATATTTTTGTAAGATTTGAGAGCTGCAACTCAACTTAAATAGCCATTTAAGTACATTTTCACAATTATTTCCATGTTGAAACTTTGGGGTATTAATTTTGAAGACCTTTTCATTCATATAAGACCAAAAAAGAAAAATCGATATTTTTGATGTTTTTTAACATAATCGGCCGTATCTAAATAAATCGAACACCGACTTCAGACTCATTACGGCAGATCGGATCACATTTGCGTTTTTGCGTGTTTGTTAATTTATGGGTCTTGACCTCTGTAACTATGAAGTCATCGCTGCCTCTGCCTTGGTCTGATTGGCTAGAGCAGTGCAAGGAAGGATCAGTGACACAGGAGATTTGAGAACTGGGTCGCTGTGTAGTGATGTCATTGCTGAAAGGAGGCTTTGTGTGACCCACAGAAAGAAAGACAGAGAGAGAGAGAGACAGAGATGTGTGATCTCAGGTTCACTGTAGCTCTAGTGTCCATTAGGCAGTAGAATACAATCTGTCTCTCAGCAGTGTGAGGGACTGCACTCTCAGTTCTGTTACTGGAAACAACATTAAGCTTTACTGAGGAGGGCACAGCACACTGTGCAGCACAAAGGCAAACACATGAACATAATTGGACTAGGTGAAGGCAGTAACGTAAACAAAATTAACGGAAGCCTAGTCTTTCTCTTTTACATTTTTTTGTCTTTCTTTTCTCCCAAAAAGTTTAACATTACTACCGCATTGAGATTTTACCTGATCCATAGGCTGCTACCAAAAAAATGTATTAATGGCTAGTATACATTTACATTTTTGCCATTTAGCAGACGCTTTTAGTATAGACACGTCCTGAAGGATTTATAAAGAGAACCACAAGGGACAGAAGAGAAACGGGTAGAAAAAAGTATGATTTACAACAATAGAAACAGTACCTGTTTTCAAAAGAAATCTAATTACAGTAAAAAAAAAAAAAAGCAGAGTGTGCATGTGTGCCTCAGTACATGGGAGAGTACTGAGTACAAACGAGAGGCAGAGGAATGAATAATTTTTCATGCATATCGCCTGACATTAGCCCACTCACTTCAACCTTCTGTACTGTGAAGAAACAACTCACTACTCTGAGACATGCGTTTGGTCATGTAATGTATCTGATGGAGTCATTAAACCTTTTGCTTGATTCTTTCAGTGGCATACTTCTATAGTGATCCAAAGCAAAATCCTTTCCTTCTTTCTTCATGTATGAAGTTCAAAACATCTGAAGGGTTTTGAATGTTTCATACTCTGCACTGTATCAATAACATGATTAATTATCATCTACTTTAATGAAACATGAGGTTGTTCAGAATTCTATAAGACCTGTTATATTCAAGTTATATACAAAATAGAACACACCACAGCCTAATTCAGCACAATAGCAATAGTCATAAGACTGAGCCATGTTTCTATTCTATGTATCATGTCAAATGCATCTTTTTGAATTGCTGCTAATGCAATATCATTGGATGGCTCAGTGTGCTTGGAGGACTTCAGCTAATCCCTAAATAAGCTAATTATCACTCTTGCAGTGGAAAGGGTTCAGAAGAGTGTCGGAAATTCAATATTTGATACATCTTGCAATTGTATAGTATCTTTGAGTGTATTAGGGAAATATTGAAACTGATCAAAACTTTGTTTGTTGGAACACCAAAAGAACAAAGGTGATTGCTCAGAATGCTCACAGAGCATTAAATAACCCTCAGTGGTTAAAGGCTCGTCTGTATATTGAAACATTAGTATTGCAAATGTTGATTTCACACTAATGATAAAGAATGATATACTGCACAGACTGCTGATGCCATAACGATCATCCCACACCACAAACATCCCTCTGTCTCTAACATACACACACACACACAGGGCACCATCAACCACATACAATTTCAGATGTCCACAATACTTTTACTCTCCAAAACATGGACTTAGCTCTGTATGTGTTTGTATCAGCAAGCATAGAATTCTACAGAGTTTATGCATGGTCCTTATATTACCCCACTAATCAATAATAAAATGTGCACACAAATCATCTGTCAGGTTGATTTGTCATTGATACTTCATTCTCCTATTGATTATTCTCCCCCTGCATGCTAAACAACACATGCATGTGCCATAACCACATCCCAATGTGTGTAGGGACAACCTGTTCTCTTCCTGGAGGATTTAATCTGTTTAACCAGAAACAGTGAAAGATTTGTATTATTGCCTTAATAGTGAATAAGACTATGTTTAGACTCCTTATCTGTTTAAGTACCTGTTGTCAGCCTTATCTGGGACCGCCTCTTTCCATTAGACAGTGCTTTGGCTGTACCTTCATTACATAATTCAAAATTCACAGCCTCAGTCAAGCTCCATCAATTGAAAGTGACTTAAAGCACTGAATTATTTTAAGTGTTAGTTTGGCAAAAAATCATATTTAAATAAAAATTTGAAAAGTTTTTGGTGATTCAGACACACAGTTTATATGTCTTTATTACCTGTTAAATTTTCCATTACTTACCAGCAACATTAGCCTCATAGTTCCAGCTCAAAACTTAGTTTAGTCATATGCAATTCTGCTCTCTAGCTAGGACACCAAACACAGGTTTTGTGAAGGTTCCTTGGAATCACCACCACCATGTCAACCACCATGTTTTTCAAATTGCACTAATGCAGTACCCTGAGACAAAATGTGCTTGAAGGAGAATCACAACTGCCAATTTTGTCATCTTAGCTAACAGACACCTGCACTGGCCAGCATGGAGGGAGGAGGGAGGACCATCCTACGCACCAAGAGAGATGGATTAGTAGCACAGTGCCTTCTGTAAAGACTCCCCACTGCCAAGACCACTGCCGAGCTAGTCCTTGAACACCTATTCCGTCTGCATGGGTTCCCCAAGGACATCGTCTTTGCGTCTGATCAACTTCACCTGCAGTCTCTCATCCATTTACCACCTCCAGACTAATTGTCAGACGGAGCGGGCCAACCAACCAATAGCTGGAGTGCTTCTTGAGATGCTTTGTGGCTATTTGGCAGCACTCCTGGGCCCACTACCTCAACTGGGCTGAGCTCTCACATAACCTCCACACCTCATCTGCCATTGGGCTTAGTGAGGTATGCCACGGTTTCCAACCTTCGATGTTTGATCATAAAGTACTGGAGGATGACGTACCGTTGGCCCAACAGTTGGTCCACAGGTGCTGAAGGCTTTGGCAGCAGGCCTGCAACTGCGATGCACATGGGGCACCAGAAATGTTGCGTGTCGCTCGGTATATAAACAAGGAAGTGGTAAGCAACCAGTGCTCAGACATTTAATCCATGCCCTCTTCAACTCATCTCTAACTGGTTCTGCGAGTTCCCGGGTTCTTTCTCTCTGTTTATATACACATCCGCATGTTCCCCAACATGTTCAGCTCCTACTGAAACACTGTAACACTGCTTGCAACTCCGGGGACATGCAACAGTACAGCGAGGCCAGGGCAAAAGCAGCCTACAAGCAGAGAATTGAAGAACACTTCTCCAACTCAGACTCTTGCCAGGCATGGCAGGGGATATGCCACATTACCTGACAGAACAACACGAGCAGCCTGACCACCAGCAAAGTTCACGAGGTGGAGCAACACAACCAGTTCTTCAGCTGCTCCGACTTAGACAGCGCAGTGATATTCACCAATCCATCTCTAGCCTCCGGTGACCAAGCACTGACCATCCAGCCTGCTGAGGTGATACGCACACTGTGCAGAGTCAGCACACTGAAAGCAGCCGGCCCGGACAGTGTCCCAGGGAGGGCCTTGGGAGACTGCACTGCAGAGTTGGGTGAGGTGTTTTCAGACATTTTAACCTCTCCCTGCTGCAGTGCACTGTCCCCACATGCCTGAAAACATCCATAATATTGCCGGTCCCTAAGCATGATAACATCACTCAACGACTACAGGCCAGTGGCACTGACACCTGTAATTATGAAATGCCTGGAGAGACTGGTTCTTCCACACCTCAGAGCTGCTCTGCCAACCACCCTTGACCCCCATCAGGACGTATACCAGATGAATAGGTCAACAAACAATGCAATCTCCATGGTTCTCCACACTGTGCTGCCCCACCCGGAGCAGCCAGGAACATATGTAAGGTTGCCATTTGTGTAGAGAGAAAATTCTGTCAAGTTTAATGTCATTATAAGCTTTAACAACACAACTAAAACCTTTTTCTAACCATTTCCTTACTGCTGCTTACTCTCTTTACCATGGCGAAATCTGCGTGATGACTGAGGTGAAGGGGGGTGAACAGGTTGGTGGTGTTGCACCCTTTTGCACTTACTTTAGACTGGCACATACTGCAGACTGGAGTCTGGATTTCTCCAAAATCTAAAAAACAACACATTGGCCTACTATTTCTTATCAGGTGCAGGTAGAGTGTCTGTTGATGGTGATTGACAACCATCCTTAAGCAACAGCACTCAAATGTTGGGAATGTGAACCAGATCATTTCCAGTGCTGTATTATTTATGATTTTATCATGTGTCTTATTAATATATCAGTATATTATTTTTTTACTTCACTGTATTATCAATATTAACATACTGTTGTAGCAGTACTGCTACATCACCAAACACTGCAGAAAAGTATACTGTACTATACTGTTATACTGTTTTGACAGTATAAAAATATGTAAACTGTGAAAAGTATTTAGGTTTGTCAGGCATTCTGTTAGAATAACAATCAGTACCAATATTGCCAGCAGGGATCCAGAAAAAAATCATTCTGATTTCTGATCTCACAATACAATTACAATTACTGCATTTGGCTGACGCTCTTGTCCAGAGTAACGTACATCAGTGCTTAAGTAGTCCACATCTGTTTTTCATACCTGCAAAGCTAGACTTAAATCAACACCTGCTTTTAACCAAATTACTACTAAGTTGCACACATTAGCAAGCCCTGTGAGGTTAGAACAAAGTTAGTAAAAACATTGACAAAAGTGAAGAGAAGAGTTTTTTTCATATATATAAAGTGATTAATTCAAAGCTAAATGACCCAATATGAAACTAAGTGAACTCAGAAATTATTTTGTGAGTAGTAAATTCAGCTCTCTATAACCACAGCACTATAAATGACTTTTAGCACACATGCTGACAGGAAGTCTACGCTCCTCGACACAAACAGCTGTTTGTGCTATATGGCAGCTGACAGACACTCCTCTGGTTAGGCCCTGAGTCAGTGTTTTAGAGACTTTCATAATTCGCACATCTGCATATGTGTACCCCATGCCTGAAAAGCACTGTCAATGTAACATAACACTGATGTGCAAAAAACAACTGCGGTATTAATAATTTAATTTTTTACATCGTCTGCTACCTGCGTGCAGCAACATTCTGGATCTCATTTTCACTTCCTCATAGTGTTTGGGCTGGCACATTACCAGAAATAAACTTCCCAGAGCTAGAGGTGGGCGGTACTGGCAAAAATGTATATCACAATATAATTAACATTTCTGATAGTCACTGCATTGTGAATTTTTGTCCGCCAAATTATTTTTTTATTTTTTTTTAAATTGCTCATAGTACACAACATTTTCAATATTTTTTCAACATTATTCTTAAAGCCAAAGTTTAAAATAAAAAAAATTATAGAAAAACGGAAGTGTGCTAAACTCCTCCTATTCTGAGTATGCGCTGTTTCATTATTAGAGGATAGATCCTTGCATAAATAAACAGCTATTCCTGTTATTTCAACCCAGCATTTGCTTTTATGATTATACACAGAGCTTTGTGAATGTGCTAATTTCACTGAGGTCTGAGCACATTTGACCCATCTGTGTTTCACAGACAGATGGGGAAGAAATTAATTATGAGCAAAAATGATAGGCATAGTTAGTCACCATGGTGTTCCTCGAAGAGGTGGGTCTTCAGATGACGCTTGAAGACAGTGAGGGACTCCGCAGATCTATTCAGAAGATCTCAAAGTCTTAAGAAGAATTTTAAATGGTATTCGGTGAACTGCCCAGTACTAAAACCAATCTAAAATATAGGGATAATGTAGATATGGTCACTACTACAAAGATTTGTATGCCTGAATAGCAAACCCAAAGACAACAACTCACGCTTGTGTCCGGATGGCTGACTTTCTTACACTGTCATAACATATGAGTTGTCATTGCACAAAGCCACTGTATAAGAGAAGAAAAGGGCAGCAACCCAAGCAGTCAGCTGCTTGTTCTTGCTCTCTGTGGGCATGCTTTACAGCAGGAAAGGCTCAATTAAAAGCAAACCTAAAAGCTGCACCACCATTATGTATAACCCTGTTAAATCCTTGTTAAAACCATTCCTCCAAACTATTCCTTGTGTCAGAGAGCAAGAAAGGAAGCGAGAAAGAGAATTAAAATATCTAACAAAGATCCAAAAATGGTTAAATCAGTTTACCTAGTATAGAGTTTACCTAGTGTTTTATACAGATTATCATTCTGGTGATTAAAGCAAGAACTGAAGATGTGAGCATTCACCTTTAGAAGAAGGCAGCACATGGAGAGAAAGAAAACAAGGAATTATGCCTTATTCACAGCAACATCCCCTCAGGGGGTCTCACTATATTCTTTAACACCTCTATCATTTGCGTGTTTGTGTATTTGTCAATACTGGTTTCTTTATCATGCAGTGAGGGAGTATGTATCCAAAGACTGCTCACAAGGAACTGGTTACCAAGGAGACAAACCATCAAGAAAGACAACCAAAGCAAACCAATTTACCTTAGTGATGTAAAAGACCTGAGTCAGTGTGTGCATGAATGAGTAAAATATTTATGATAGTACAAGGGCATATATAATAGATTTCACCAAATTAATTGTACCCATCTTTTCGCCATGCATGCTCCTAAATGCTAAATGCTTGCCATGCTGGTATGGTAGTTGTCAACTTACCATCCTGGCTACCCTGGCACTATGCTCCCCCTCCCCTAGTGACAATGAAATAGCGGCAACCATCTCTGTGCTGCCATTGGCCGTTGAGCACCATGGGTAATGATTCCTGATTGGCCAAGCCCTCCAGCTACTCTCAGCCAATGAAAATCCCTGTATCCATGAGAATGAAGCTTCCAGAGCTATTTAAAAACCAACCAGATAGGCACAAGATTGCTCATATGTACATTTTACATTGAGCAGAAAGAAGAGAGGTAGAGGTTTAAAAAAACAGGGATTTAAATATGGTCCAGTGGACAATCCAGACAGTCTTGGTGGTTAAAAAGCCGTTACACTTGCTGTAGTACGAAGATGGACAGTGTGAACGCACTTCTGTATGCTTCATTCTGGTCCCTCTTTGGACCTTTCCATTTCTATGGATTTGTTTATGAACTTTGACAAATGTGCTGTGTGTGGTAACATGTCTCTTGTTTCATTTCTCTGATGAGAAGTTTTACAGTGGCACCAGATGGACAGTGAAATCAGGTGGACAGATTCTAAAGACTTTACTGCTGCGTCAGAGACAGAGGACACCAGAGACAGATCAGTGAGACAGGACGATGGTAAGAAAAAAAACGAACAGAGTATTCTCTGAATGGAACTACATGCACAGGACGTAACACGGACACCATTTTGTGTATATCCTGTTTTTTCAAGTGCGTCACGGCTGCAAAAATGGTGGCCGTAATAAGATGATTTGCATCATACTAGGTACGATTCGCATATGCATGTGTTGATTTAAAATAAAGAAATATTTCTGGTGTATCAAA
The DNA here is from genome assembly GCA_037974485.1 of Hemigrammopetersius urotaenia. NCBI lineage: Eukaryota > Metazoa > Chordata > Actinopteri > Characiformes > Alestidae > Hemigrammopetersius > Hemigrammopetersius urotaenia. The sequence goes on along the minus strand of JBBPDC010000156.1, from coordinate 14,500,531 downwards.
TCACTTTGCTCCTGTGTTGTGACTTATATTTTGGTCTGAGGTCTAAACTGCGATGAACCTGAGACATGCTGTACATGAAAAATTCAAACAGCAACACATTCTACCTACATCTGAACGATACATATTGTTTTTAACAAATAATAGTTTGAAATAACATAATGCTTTGTGCTGTGGAAGTAGGTAAATATAAATATGAAATAATCTGCAAATTAGGACATTTCATTTGTTACTGGTTCTTAATAAAACAGTGTATGTTCAAATTTGATCAAGTCTGTGAGTAACTCAACAACTCAAAGTGAGTCAAGTAAAGTCAAGTAAACATGGTATTTTGTGGGACTATTTGTGGGACCCCATCTCTTTTTCTCTTTCTCCCTCTCTTTCTATAGATATACATAATACATAAACACACACACACACACACACACACACACACACACACACACACACACACACACACACACACACACACACACACACCTCAAGAAATACTAATATATAAAGAATTAACTACATTAAAGATCATTAATAAAGTGTACAAATGTGTAATAAAAGTCTAATAACATGGAATGACACTAATAGAAATGTATTTAATATTTAGTGGAGAAGCCATTGGTTTGTAATGACAATTTCAAAATGCTTCCAGTAAGAAGAAACTAATCACCTGCAGTGCTCAGCTGTGATGCTTTCATTTTTTTTAAAAACCAACTTCACTGTTGATACAGTCTTTTTTTTCAGATGATGTGCAATGTCATTTCTCCTTGAAACACGGTGTGTAGTATGACAGCCAGAAAGTTCAGTTTTGGTCTTGTCTGACCAGACTACGTTCTCCCAATATTCCATAGGCTTGCCCATATACAATTGGGTTGCAAAGGATTTGTAAGAACTTTTTGCCTTCACTCATCATCAGTTTTTTTGTGTGACACTTTAGTAACAAAACCCTTTTATAGTCCATCCATGTGTACTAACCTGGCTGATATTAGTCTGCATGATAAGAGGCAGAATTACTTTCTAACTACTTACAGATTTTAGCTGGTTCCCAGCTGTCTGGTCATGAGAAATACATGTACTGAGAATACATTAAACTTTCAATATGATTTTCCCCACGTTTATATATTCATTAACAGTGTGTCTAAGTCTGGAGCCATCAAACTGCAAAATGAATCTGTCAATGAAACCTTGTGTGTGATGTTAGAGGTTGCTTGATAAAATGTATTCCAATATGAAATGTAGCTATTGGTTTCAGTCTGCCAAGTACAACTTCCAACACCACATAAATTAAATGGATGGATGATATATAAGAATATATAAGAACCGTCTACATACTTTGAGTGAGTGAGAGCAGCAGCGCGTGCCCCTCTACAGTACCGTGACCATGGAGACTGGTGATGACGTAGTGTGGCGCGTGCACGCCACGGAGTTGCTAGGTAGTTTCTGAAGACCGCGAAAGGAAGTCGGGAAGTCAGCTTACATAAAGGTAAATTATTTTGAACCGGTAACTTTTATTTGGCCGTAGAAACGGTCCTTTGGGGCATTACATTTTGTTTTCAGTAAAAACAATGCGAAGTTTTTTTGTGAAGTTAATCTAAGCGCGTCAGCTTGCCACACAGCTGCTGCCTGGCAAGTTTATTGTTCTCCAAATAAACAACTTATCATTGTAGCTGCTCTCAAGTATACGTTATTCTCAATTAAAATCGATGCCTGTGGATATAACTTGTACGTTTTTATTCTGGTTCATGTTTTAGTCTGGTTCTCAGGCGCTTGTTGATGTTATTCACTGTTTTGTTGTCCTGCTGTACTTGAATGCCTTCAACCGCTACGGGCGTTGCCACGGTAACAACGCGTGCGCGCGCAAGGCAGTTGCACGCATTATCCTTGAAGCGCCTTCTTTTCAACCATCTAGCGCGTGTTGGTTTATTTTTTTTCTGCAAAGACTGCATGTCCCGCCTTGCATCCAGCAGAAGTTGTTTTATGACATGTTAGTTAGACCATAGATGTAATAAAACTTCACCATCATCTTCTAAAACTCCTGTAAACAGCTTACTCAAATGTGTCCCACTAATCTGAACGCCCTATACAAGAAGTTAAAACAAGGAGTTTTATACATATACAATCCCTGCATAACTTAATCAAGTGTTTTCTTTACAACTTAACTGACACAGAAAAAAATATTGCATTATTGTGTTGTTGTTAGATTCAGGTATGGTAGAGTTTTAACCTGACACCTGACCTGATCAGCTAAAATAGAAGATTTTCTATCTCTCCCTTTATTTCCTATTAGATATGTAGGATGTTTCATCTGTTTTATCTTCGTCCTAGCACCAGTTTAGCTCTACAGACTTCATATGGCCTCCGTAGAGCGCAAGGAGGAGAAGCAGAAACCCTTCTACTTCAGTCATGGTGCTAGGAGACAGACTAGTGCAGAGATAGTAACAGAGGCCCGACACTCTCTCAGGATCCTCAGCACACAGAGGCCCTTCACCCCACGGGATGAGCTCCGGCATCTCTTTGGAGACACTTCCGCCCGTGCATGTGACAGAAGACCACCTTCATCATTCAGGTTATTGAAGAAAATCTCAAAACAGAATGTTAGAGTGACTCAATATCTATTTACAAATAATGATTAGTACACCTCTCAACTCTCACACACAACATAAGTAACAATCAAGGTATTGAATATGAAAAGGCTTTTTTTTTTCCACAAACATAGTGATGCATATTTTTATTTATTTACAGTCTCCATGCTCAGAATTTTGAGGCCACTGATTCTAGACCAAGTTCTGGAACCCGTCTGTCTCCTCTGGAACATGTAAGGTGTTTTTTTTAATAATTTGCATCATTAACAAAATGAGATCTCATTGTGGAAGGGATGTCTAGCATTAATTATTAAACAGAAGCCCAGGTTGCCTCTTTCCCTGGATGATGACTGCAGTGAGGGGGAAACAGCTGTACCTAAGCCTCCAGTTGATTCTCTGGATAGGAGATGCTCAGGAGGGTTCCGTCCCAGAGCAAGATCAATCACCAGATTACCTCCTGTGTCTCAACACTCAAAAGGTATGTGGAAGCATAAGGGAACAGTAAGGGAAGCGTGGGCATATTGTGTCCTTGTTTTTATAGGCTTCATGTTTTTTAGGCACTTATCAGTCTGCACTCTCAAATGAATAGTACATTTTGAAGGGGACACTGTTCATTTTATAAGGAGGCACAACAAAAAATACAATTCAAAATTTGAGAAAGTAGTGGAAATGACAGGCAGTATTAGTTAAAAAGGGGAAAATAAAGGAGACATATGAGGAGTGGACTGGAATTTGGAGAGAATATCTGAGGTTCAGTATGGCCAGTTAAAAAATAGAAATGTGGAGAGAGGAATGGTAAGAGACCTCCTGAATGAGAGATTTGATTGTTGGCAATGGTGCAATACTTTTGTGTTATTCATTCACATCTCACTATTCATGTATCAGTACATTTTAAAGGCAGATTGAACCCCTGTAACCTTGTCCCTGTCACCATCTTCCTGCTCTTTAAAGACAATCTGACAGCTGTTTAAGCTCTCCACTCTCTTGAGACCCAAAAATGAATAGACGCTTTCACAGTTTAGGTTATCAACAAATTTACAACCATAGCAAGAAACATTACCCCCCAGCCTATATGTGTATATATGTGTTTCCATGTGTGTCTCCACATTGTAGGTTTTAAAATCTGAGATACACCCTCACACACTATACAAAGTAACATCATGAAGCTTTCCTATTTTTAAATGTATGCATGTGTGTCCGTTTTCTTATAGTACTTCAAAACGAGGACTGCCACAACCCCCAAAAAATAAGCAAGGAGCCACCCCAGCAAACAAACAGAGAAAATCTCCAGCATTTCAGTGCCAGGGTAAAAAGAACAAAGACACCTCCCGGAACTCAAGAGTCACCTACCAAACACAAGTATGCTTTTGATCATCTGTAACATTCTTATCTCCTGTCATTATTTGAGTCTGAATTCTTTTCTAGTGTCCCATACACATTTGCATGGAATATAAGTATACCATGTAAGAGTGCTTTCCATACTATGTTGGACGTGAGGCATTGAGAATTATAGATTTATAGATACATTAGGTGCCACAATTCTTTAGTGCAGATAACAGCAACCTTGAGACCTGAGACATTGTTAAACTCTCAGGACTGTGACCAGGAGGAGCAGTAAAACCTTTTTATAGTCATTAGATCCTTCTGGACAGACTCCACCTTACAAACCACTCTGCAGAAATTAAATTTGTTTATGTGTTTGTTTATGTGCTGGACTGGTAGAAAAAAGATTTAAGGGCTATGCTGCTAGAGATAGTCCTTGTCGATTAATTTACATTTGCAGGGAATCACTGACTTTGTCCAGGAAAGGACATATCTGCAAAGAAACAAAATTGCTATCCCCCTAAACAGTACATTCTAAAATTCTTTACACAGAAACCACACAGTATCCTGAAACAATATACAGTCTGCACTTATATGGGGGATTTGTCTTGCAGAGCCAAAGCCTAGTACTCGGACGGAGTACTGATTTAAGTATGGAGGGAAGTGCAAGCAGCCAGACATGTGTTTACTTTTCTGTGGAAAGTGTTTAAAATGCTGTACAAAGTTGCAAGACCTGTAGCTCAAACAGATATGTAGAACAGGGTCAAAAAAAACTTTCACTTTTGTGGTCCACTGGACATTTGTAGCTAAAATTAGCATATTAGAAGTTTCGCAATAGCCAAATTTGTACATGGAGCAAGTTATGACTCCAGGCAAACTTTTACATTAATCTGAGTCTCTCCAGTACTATCCAGCACCCAGACACACACATGCAGATGCAATCCCAAACCTCTATGTCTCTCTCTCTCTCCCTCTCTCCCTCTCTCTGATACAGTTGATAATGGAGCAGTATTAGATTATGAGGGCAGTTTGTGGCTGGCTGGCAGGCTGCACTGATGACCGCCACTGTAGTTTCACTCAAGATTCTCACGATGAGATCACGTCTCAGACCAAAAAAAGCCCATCAACAAAGAAGCATTATCAAGTCATTACCAGGGCAAAACACAATCAATGTCCCAAATATGCCTGGCTGTACCGTAAAAACATCTCTGCATCCCATCTGCACCGCCCATGTCATTCTGTACTAGCAGCAAATTTTGGTGAAAAACGCATTTCGAATGTGAACAACTGAATGCGCATATATTTACATTACTGCAACATTTGAATGCAAGCAATGAAATGCTGTTAGCAGGCCAGCTACATCAACAGATGCCTATAGTTTTAAGATAAGACTCACCATGACATTGCATGAACTTGGACGCAAGCATGCAGACCTGTGGTTTCCTGTCTGTTATATGCTCACTTTTACCCTGACCAACCTGCAAGCATCCACGTCATGGAAACTGTTTGTTTCATGCTGATTACAGATTGTGAATCTGTACTGTTAGGAGTTAAGGTCTAAAACAGAACTGCACCAGATTTGACATGAAGATGTTTTAGCTCTAGGACACTGGACATTGCAACAGGGACACCTTGTGGCGGGCTTAGGATCATTAATTTATTCTGCTTAGAGATATGGAATGAAGTATGTGTACTCAAATACAAATGTAAAGGCTGCTCCCTCTTGTTCTTCAGTGGTTTGTTCTTTAAAAGGGACCTCAACATAGTTGTTAGAGCATTACGTGAATTTCTGTAGTTTCTGTAGTTAATATCTGAGCACCATGCTTTAGTGTTACTTTTTCCATCTTGCTTCCTTTTTGTTTGCAATTTATATATCTATATGTATGTGTGTGTGTGTGTGTGTGTGTGTGTGTGTGTGTGTGTGTGTGTGTGCGTGCGTGCGTGTGTGTGTTTGCACACAATCAGTGGGATATTGCAGTCCAGCAGAGCTGACTTTCATACAAAGGATAAAAAGACAGGTTTGTTTTTGGGATCATTTGTATATCAATATGAGCTACACATTAATTCCAGTGCATGATTTAGAATCATTAATAAATATTGCATTAATTTGATCCAAAACACCATCAGCTTGTGGAATCTTTCCTGCTTGTAGACACTGTTTCCTGAATGGCGCCTCTAATGCAAATCTTCAGTCACAGAAGTTTCTGTATAGAACACAGGCTAATCAAAGGATGTGTAGGCGCAACACATTGACCTTTTCATAGTGTGTCAAACATCCTGTATTTATATACTAATGGTTGAAAGAGTGAGAACCACTGCAGTGAAATGAGTAGGTGTGCAGCATCTATGTTCTAACCAATGTTCATTGCACATGCCCATGTTTGTATGTGTGCTTGTGTGCATGCATGTGTTTGGTTCCTTCCCTGTCACACTGATGCAGAGGCTGAGTATGGACAAGGAGACACAAAAGGAAGTGAGGACACTGATGAATCTGTGTTCTGGAACTTAGAGGTGCTTCCTTTTCTCCAGGTGTTCGAGACTGTTACACCAGGTGATGACAAAACTTTTCCTTTCAGTCAACTTACAGTGTTTGAGTAGGTTTATGTACCAAAAGCCATTATAATTAATTCCCTTCATGTCGTTGATTTATAAAGCCTGTATTTCTTTTTGAGTTTTGAAGACTGATATAGGTAAATATTCTCTGTTCGGACTGACTGTCCTATATATCACCTTCAGTAAAAAGCAGTTTTGGTTGTACCACTCCTTGCAGCTTCAGTGTAACTGAGAGGGCTAAACTGTTATAGGTTGATATAACAAAAAACAAAACAAGAAATTCAAAATGGACTGCTTTTGCGGCATAGTATTTATATACAGATTATCTGGCGAGATGACTGGATGGTATTTTGAAAGTTTAACAATTCTAACATGGTACATAAACATCTTTTATTTTTCTTTTAAGCCAGAAAAATGTCAATGACAGAGGCGTTTAATATTAATGTTTGAACAGAAGCACACAGGGCCTAGATTTCCAAGAGGATTGTTACCAATGGAGAACTGTTTGTGTATTAGAATTTTAAGGATACTAATTTATAAGAGATGGCACCGGAATGCACTACCAGTAGCAGGCAAGGTGGTGGAGACAGTGTGATGCTCTGGGTGATGTTCTACTGGGAAATACTGGGTCCTGGCATTCATGTGGATGTTACTCTTTCACGTATCACCTGCCTAAACATTGTTACAGACCAAGGGACCTCTTTCAGCAGGATAATGTGCCCTTCCACTGCGGAAAATTGTCTAGGAATGGTTTGAGAAACATGATAAAGCGCTCAAGGTCTTGATTTGACCTCAATCTGGGTATCTGTTGGATGTGCAAGACAAAGAAGTCTGTTTATCATGATTCAAAATAATTGCTATGGAAGACCCACCTTCTCTCTCCAGATGAAGACTAATGTAGTTTTGAGGTGTGTTAAATGTTATTTGAGATCCTAGCTGAGAATCCTGGCTTAAGGAAGATATTCTAGAGAGTACAGGGAGTATGCGACTGTAAAGAGAAAGAAAACATGACATTTGAGTCCAGTGGAATGAAAAAAAACACATTTGTGTTGGTTTTGGCAAAGCCTTGAACTTTCAAAGGGAGTGGGAGTTGGAAAGGGAGAAAGAACCATGGAATGAAATCTAATGGCAGTAAATATTTAAGCACTTTTAAAATTGAATAGAAATTCAATTGAAAAATAAATGTCAAATATTTATCATGCCCAAGTGCCTCTCAGCTCATGCATAATAGGTGCGACAGCATCTTCAGACAGGGCAACATTGCAGAATATGCCAGCCTTTCAGATACTGCCAAGATCTGAATAGAGAAACAACATTTATTTGAACCAAAATAGCTTTGGAAACCTCAGCTTCTGAGCTCTTCCCTTTTCCACTGATCTTACCCTTTAAAATAGGAAAGAGTATACATGCCTCACCTGAGGCTGACTCAACGGGTTCAACAAATAGTTTCTGGATGAACATTCTGGGTCAACTTTTAGTAAATAGATAGATAGATAGATAGATAGATAGTTTATTTGTCACATACACAGTTACATGTAGTGAAATGAATGTAGTAAAAGTAGATGTATAAAATAATACTAAATAATACTAAAATAATAAAATAATTTTTTTAAAGTGTGGATGTATTTCATGTCTGTATATTGTTCACAAATAACTACAAAAACACTGCCTCTAACAGCAAGGCCCAAAAGTTGCCTTCTGCTCACTTTACAACCAGTAACAGATAATTAACCCGCTGTCTCACTGTTAATGATGATTTAGTTTAACATGGCAGACTTAAAAGAGCTTAAATGTCTGTTGTTTTAGCCCATGTGTACAATGTGTTATAAATAACCGTCTGTGCTCCGAGTGGAAACACTGACAGTATTATCAGCTTATTTCACCTGCATTCATAAATGTAATAAGACAAACTAGCGCTGCCGTGTTCTGAAAGCAGTCCAGCTTACCACAGGTTCACTGTTGCCACCATCATCAGCTGATGTAGGCTCTGCAAATTTCTGTAATTTTGGCACCTTTGTCAGTGTCTGTCTGTAGCAAGTCAGGCCCACTGGGAAAAAGCCCAATATGCCAGATGGTCAGTCCCACCCTGGCCACAACATATAAACCACCAGACTAATATTGTGCAAGTCTCCCTCCTGCCACCGAATCAGCACTGACTTATTGAGGCATGGACTCTATAAGACCTTTAAAGTTTGTCCAGAACATCAACAAAAGATGCTTGTCAGAATTGAGATCTGAGGAATTTGGAGGACATCAATGCTGTTACAATGAAGGAATATACTTGTGCTGCAACAATGAACATAGACAGGTGGTATGTCTCAAGGTGCCATTGACATGAATGCAAGGACCCACGGTTTCCCAGCAGTACATTGCTCAGAGCATCACAGACCCTTTGCTGCCTTGCTTGCTCCTCTTAATTCACCCTTGTACCATCAATTCCACAGGTACAGGATGTGTGTGTGTATGTGTGTGCCTGTAACTCACTGATTTTTAATACTTTGTAGTAATACATGGAATTACAGAAATCATCTGCTGTTCGAGCTGTGCAATATAGGCTAAAGTGTAGTGAAGGACATCCGTAAATGTGAACTCCAATGAATATTATATAATAAATCTGATCACAGAAGACAGATTCAAAACTCCCGCTGTAAATGGCTATGCGTTTATGTTGTCATTTATGTTTAGATCACTCAAGATGAATGGTATTGCCAGGTTTGAAGGACGCCTAAGTCAGAGACCTTCATGTGTTATGTAATTTGGATAGATTTGCAACATTAGTCAATGGTTCTTTAAGTAAATTCCATTCCCTAACATGAAACCACATGTGTAAATGATAACTGTTGACGAGTAAAGAATGTGCTCTCAATACACCATGTTAGCTCTGTCAGTGGGTGTTGATGTGTGGGATAAATGTCAGAGAAATGTCAGCAGATCTATTTTGGCCATGGGCTCTGGTTAATTGAAAAGTGATATATAGACCTAGAGTCCTTTTAACCACACAGACCACAGCATTTGTAAATCTCTAAACATAGCAATTTTTTCTAATTTTTACCTTTTCTCTCACATGAATGCAAATATAGGGGAATTTGTTCCAGAAGAGACTGTTAAGCATCTATGTGATACCTGTACTGCTCTTCATGATGTGCTGGCGAAGAAAGGCATGTTGGGAAGGCGGTTTAAGAAAAGGTCTTCTGTTCTCCGAGCATTGTTCAGACTCATAGATTTGGGATCAGACCAGTTCAACTTGTCTCTGGCCAAACTCATTCTGGCAGTGAGTAGGCAATGCAACCTTATTATGCACACACACACACACACACACACACACACACACACACACACACACACACACACACACACACACACACACAC
>JBBPDC010000156.1:14469212-14490613 GCA_037974485.1 Hemigrammopetersius urotaenia | reverse complement strand
TGTGTGTGTGTGTGTGTGTGTGTGTGTGTGTGTGTGTGTGTGTGTGTGTGTGTGTGTGTGTGTATGTGCATGTGTATCTGTGCATCAGATTCTCTCCTCTCACTGATCCAGTCTGAAGATGTGTGCAGCAGTGGCGAAACTGTGCTGTACACTGTGGGCTCCCTGAAGCTCCTTTCAGGGAACTGCGCCCTCGCCAGGCTGCTCTTGGCTAAAGACTTCATTGGAATCATGCTGCAGCTCACTCAGAGGATCACCCAGTTGACAGACTCTGATGCTCCGCCTGATACCAATGACACTTTAGCAGGACAGGGCCAACATGCTATAGCAGGACACATACTGGTGCAGGTAGGTGGCAAAAGTGCTAACCTTATCTATCAGTTTTTCAACATACATGACAAACCTATGCAAATACACACATACCAAAACATTATATTAAGCAGTATTGTAAATGTTAAAAAACAGAATAGCTGTAATCAAGCAATTTGTTTTGGTTGTTACTGCTGAATAGTTCAAGCCTCTTACTAAAAAGTACAATGTAGGTAATGTATGCTTACTATGCTGCTATTAGTAGAACTACAGCTAGTCTTAGAACAGCCATAGTACTGTTTCAGTGATTGCTCGCTGTTCCCCTTGCGAGTGACAGAACAGGGATCAGGATTGGGCAGTCAGTAAGAATCTGTGAGTGAACTAAGCCCAGACGTTTCTTAGAATCTTGCACACTGAGCAAAACTGCACAAAATGAGGGCCTTTCGGAAGGGTGGGCTGTTCAGGGTTCTAATGCAGGATGGACTTCTTTATTCACATTTCCTTGGCTTTTGTTTTTGCTTTAGTTCGGTAAGGTTTCCTTTTTTTCTTGTACATCCATGTTGTGCTTTAGACTGACTCGCAGCCTCAGACCAAAATACGCCTTGTTCTATAGGAGCAAGAAACATAAACTTTGAAATCTGCCTAAATAAACTTCCTGGTCCTAGCACGCATGGTTTGTCAAACGTCACAGGCAATGCCTCTCATTAACTTGTGGCCAGGCGGAAATTGGGGTATTTTGAGAGTGGAGCATGCCAGGCCAGACGGACATTAGTGGACCCGGGAAACTCTCAATCAGTGGGCCAAGCCTTTGGTAAAGAGATTTATGAGGGCGCTTTAAAAACCTTCCGTTCTTTCTTCTTGATTATAAGAGGGGAAATGTCTGCATGCAACTGTATCCTTGAGGCATTGGTTGGGCTGTGAGTAGTTTTTGGACCACTCTCAATTCAAAGACACACATATATTGCACATATTATATGTCAGTCATGGTAGTATTAACAATCATTTCACCTCATTTGATGACATATTTCTAAACCCTCTCCAGCTGACCGCAGCTCTGAGAAACATGGCTGATCTGTCAGAGTCACGCTCCATCTTCTTATCCTACAATGTCTTCCCTACACTGTGTGCAGTTATGGATCATCACCAAGATGACTACGATATATGCCTTAACGTGGCTAGGATATTTAGGTGAGGGCCATGTTGTGATCTGACATTCCTCAGAGAATCTGTAATGATCATCAATAAAACATTGTGCCCACTATGCAGCTGTAAAGTTTTCTGAAGTTAACGTGTCTTCCAAAACATGCATTTCATGTAGTTGAATAAACTGCCCCACTTGTATTGAAATTACCTGAATTGATAACAAACTTCATTCATTTATTTTGGAATTAAATCAACTCACAAATAACTCGTAATGACACATTTCCATTCAGTTTGCTCCACTCAGTCTGTTCAATGAGTGAGCACAAACACAGTATTCTGACAGATTAATGTGAAGGTGAACCAATAGAATGTGCAAACAATGAAGCCGACATCTATTTTTATTTCTGGCATCAATACAGTAACTCTGCTATTATCCCATTTAGAATGCCTTAGATCTCTGTAAATCTGCTTACTAGGTAACCAATCTTTCCTAGATGAGTGATAATAGGTTGTATGATGTACAGTGAGAGCATAATTGTGTTGTCAAAGAACTGCTTTGTGAGTCTGGTGTGGATGTTTTGGTTTTGTGTGTGTCCTGTGTCCTGTGTCCTGTTTCTAGCAAGCTGTCCTCTTATGCTGGGTGCTGTTATGGGCTAGCTGAGACACCATGCTGCTACAGGCTATTTTTAGAGCTGTTGAGCAAACACAGCAGAAAACAGGTGAGTCTAGTCCAAACATATGTACTTTAAACACTCACCTTTGCTCTGTGAATGTATTTGAAATAACCCCAGGTAAACGGAGATGTATATGTATATGTGTATGTGTATGTCAATGTTTGTTTATATTGCAACACAGTAAGCTTAGGTTTCTTTTCTCAATTTAACATGATAAATATCATAAAGAGTAAAGCTAGATCTAATGTACAGTCCTACATAGGGACACGCTGTACATTTGACTTCCTTATTGCAGAGAACACACTGCTTGCTCTGTCTCCCAAAAAAGAAGCTGTTTACGTATATAACGCCAAAATAGGCAATTGAATCCACCAACTTGACCACAGAATATATATGGTGAATTATTAGGTGAGTTGTTTAGTGGGCCTCATATAGACTGTAGATGTTATGGTCCAGTGCTGTAGCCATCAGTTTGCAATTTATTTGGAAGTACTTGTTATCTTGTGAAGCCATGTTACAAAGCACCCACACGTTCATACCACCCACACTCCTTCTCTTCTGTGTCCACTGTAGGATCTTGTGGTACGTCTCCTGTTCACATTAGGAAATCTGGCAGCCAGGAGTAATGAGGCCAGAGAAAGAGTGTCTAAGGAGGAGGGGGCCATCGACATTCTCTTAGGTCTTTTCCAGAGCTACCAGCAAGCAGCTGTGGCTTCTAACAACTGCCAGGACACCCAGAGGTCTCTGCATGAAGAAGAGGATGTCCTGGTGAAACTGATTAGAGTCCTGGCCAACCTGTCCATTCACCCTACATTAGGCATAACACTGGCAGCCAGTACTTTGTGTGTGCAGCTATTGCTGGAAGTGATAGGTAAGAGAGTCACATACACATATATACTGGTATTGAGTTTGCTTGACAGTGTTATGTAAATACTTCTTTGTAAAACTGCACAATCTTCTGATATCCTGTCCCACCTACAGAAATGACTGGCAAGCATACACACACAAACCTCATGAAGCGCTGCTGATAACAAGAAGTGGCTGACAATGCCGGTGTCATTTCCCAGAGCCTGTTTTCATAAACTTGTCCTTACTGTTTCTTTCATATTTCTTAGAGATGGTGAAACCTTTCTGTGAATTTTAGCTTTCAACAAAATACTTTCAGTTCTGTGTGGGAGTTTTTGTGCTGGCTGGGGAAAGGTAAAGAGGTAGTGATCGTCTCTTCAAAAAGTTGTTCAAACTATTTAAAAAGAAAAGAGGAACTTTTCTGAGCAGTTCCAGTTAATATTTTTTCTTTTTGTCTTTAGAGGTTTTAATACCCAGACAGGAACTGGGAAGCTACATGACTGGCCTTGAATTTAGTAACAGGGCATCGTGGAGATGAAAACAAAGTTCCTTGTCAGATCAGAAAATAGAATCACAATAAGCAGTAAAATGAAACACATCCTTGCATTTATGCTCAAGTTCAATTAGTTCATTAGCTTGGAAGCGAAAGCATCGGTCTTATGAGGAAAAAAATCTGTCAGATAGAAATAAATAAGTCAATCACTGCCTTGGATTACATGAATAAACTGACTGAGTTTTGTGCATTCACTTAAAGTCACAAGAGGTAGACAAAACCAATCATTGTTCAGGAGAGAGAGAGAGAGAGAATGAGAAAGAGAGAAGGAAACAAAGTGACAGTTCTCACACATCTTTGACTGCTAAGTTAAAAAGACTTCCTGTTTTGATGACAATAAGAAAAATTGAAAACGAGACGGAAAAAGAAACCAAGAACAACAGAAATAGTGAGAAATGTTCTCTGTGCTAAACAGGCCTTCTGAAACGCACACACACTTGCAGAGTGACACCAAAACTGACAGTGCAAACCGCAGCTCTGCATTTGAACAGGATCCCACGAAGCTTTCGCATGCATCGTCATATTCCTGTTCACTCAATATCAGATTGATGAGTTGCAAACATGCTTACCAAAAGTTTCCGTATCACCTGAAGAGGAAGATGATATGGAGCCAACAGATGTTACCAAATTAGTCAACAATTAATGTTTATGAGTAATTTCACCATAATATTAAACAATATGTATTTTGTTAAAATTGATCCCATCTCTCATTTAGTGACATTTTCATCTTGGCCTAACTCCTTGGTAACTTATGCCCATGTGTCCCTCAGAGGTCAGATTGGTGGAGGAAAGTACAGAGTTGGTAGTAAACGCCTCAGCCACCATCAACAACCTGTCATACTACCAGGAAGAGAGCTCAGTGATCCGTGCACAGCACTCACACATCTCTGAGTGTAAGAGAACAGAAACAAGATGATTAAGTGAAAATTATGCTTATATTGTCTTATGTGTCCTAATCAATTTCTATGTATGTGTGTGTGTGTGTGTAGTATTATTGAGGTTGCTTCTAAGCTCTAATATGGATGCTGTGTTAGAGGCCACCCGTGTGTTTGGTAACCTCTCTCAGATCAAAGATGTAAGGCACTTCATCATCAAGAACAAAGGTGAATTTCACACAGACCTTTCCTACTTTCCCAGTCAAAGTTTGAAGAATGGTGGGACCTTGAGTGAACATTGTGTGTGTGTGTGTGTGTGTGTGTGTGTGTGTGTGTGTGTGTGTGTGTGTGTGTGTGTGGAGGGGGTCCTCAGTTTGTGATTTGTGCCAGTTTCCCAAAGGCAAAACAATTTAACCATTTCCAAACCTGTCCTTGTGATAACTGAGTGTTATTTGTAATCATGCCTGATTTGGCTAATGGATACTTACATTAAATAATAAAGCATGTGGTGGCTTGAAACATTGGGGAGCAGTAAGGAACCAAAACACACAAATACTACTTTATAAAAAACAAAAAATCTCCATTATTAGTGTTTGCATATGTTTTAATGTTATATGGTGTTTCTACAAACAAAAGCATACTCAGTGCCAAGGCAAATTATAACTATTTGCTGTGGTAGACATTTGCACAGTACTGCATATTGTGCATATGAGACAATCATACACAGTAGATTTTCTAAATGAAAACAAGTACGCAAGTATTAGAACATGCTTTATTTATTTGCTGAGTTTATCTACATAACCAAAAATGGATGCTTGTGTCTCAGTGCACCAGTTTGTGGTGACCCTGCTGGACTCCAAGAACCCCGATGTGTGTTTCTCAGCATGTGGAGTACTCATGAACCTTTCTGTGGATCAAGAAAACAGAACCATACTGAGCAAAGAGGGAGTCATGCACAAGTAACACCTCACATTTGTAGAAGATTTTGATATGAGCAATAGCACTGGTTCTGCATTGCTCATTTTTCCATCTCTTTATTCCGATCTTTCTTTTCCGGTCATTTTCTTTCTGCAGGCTGATCGACTGTCTGCGGGACTTTGGGCCTCAGGACTGGCAGTTAGCTGGTCTAGTATGTCAAACTCTCTGGAACTGCACTGAAGAGGGGGAGACACAGCACATGCAAGAGCTGCTTGAAATACTTTCTCACTATTCAGGTACACACACACACACAGACACACCCACACACCCTGTAGAACAGAATGGGGCACAGTTGGGTCTGCTGTTTTTGTATTTCTGGCCAAACTGTGAACAGATTGTACAACTACAGGGAATATCGTTCCGCACCAAAACTAAATCCAGCATTCGTCAGAATTGTGTCACTGTGTGCTTCGCTTTTGTAGGGTCTGTAATACAGCGTCACTTCTCTCTGTTTTACAGATCCAACATTTTTGCAATGGTCTGCTAGTGGTGATGTCAAAGAGTACCAGGAGTCATTCTGGGAAGTACACTTCTTGCCTGTTGCTCAGAAGCTGAGGAAACGAATAGAAAGCCACATGACAGGACTGGAACAAATCAGTGGGCGCTCCTGATTAACCATACACCACATCTGAAGTGTGTGGTGTGTGTATCCAAGTGTGTGACAGAACAAGGATTTTTCCAGGGTATTTACTGACTGCACTTTAATGTTTACAATGTTTTAAATCTGACAACAAAAATGACAATCTACATTAAATTAAAAGTAACAGTAAAAAGGATGAGCACTGCAAACTATACTAAAAATGTAGATGAATAAGTAGCAGCATTTTACCTTGTAGGGTGGGTTGATATGCTTACAAACCTCTGAGAAACTAATGTTCATGAGTTCTGGCGTATTAAACTGAATGAATTACCCAAGGACATTAGGTGCTTTAGTGCTTATACAAAGCATAAAGTAAGGTTTTATATTAGTTTTAAGTAGTTAAATTTCTAGTAAAAACATAAAGCTGCCTTTAGTCACCAGTCTTCAGACTCCTGGGAGCATTCTAATGGTGTAAATGACAGCCAGAACCACAGCAATGACCTCAAAAGCTTTATTAAAGAGATATAATTCCAAGAAAGTTCAGAACAAATACAGAACAGTTATAATTTCATGAAACAGTTACATCAAAGTCATATGAAATGGCACTGGCTTCTTCCCTTCCACGACCCTTTAATGTTAACAATAATACTACAATTACCCATTACGGCACTGACCCGCTACTCTTCAGCTTTTTGGGGCTGAAAATATTTAATTTTACAGGACTTATCACTGACCAAAACATGATAGGCTTTGAGTTCTCAGTTTGAAAACATTAGCAACATGCTACCTAAATAAATGTGTTTGGACAAGTGAGATGGGATTTTGCAAAAGGAGTATTCTGCAACAATACTGTGGGGGAAAAAGTCCCAATCCAAACAAAGTGATGTGCATGTTCCTCTTCACAGGAGGACAGATCAATTCCTATGCGTGTACAAATTATTATTGCATATATTGTAGCCCATACTGATGTTTTTGTGATTCAATGTGGACTGTACTATACAGTAACATTTGTGAGTTCTGTCATAATTTTCCTTATTACATGTGATAAATCACAAATGTTGGGTTATAAAGATCTTTAAAATTTTTGTTGCTGCGGGTTAAGTGAAAAGGACTATTTGTAATTAAAAATGTAGACATTTAGATTGAAAGAATTGTACCGAATGTCCCGTGCTGATAAATGAATGTGATTGTTTTTGATGTGACCAAAACATGTCAGAGAAAAAAATACTTACTGAAATACAAAAGATACACAGTGATTAAATGGTTTTTATTTTTTATTTAAGTTTTTTGTTTATTGAATGTTATCTTATAAAAATGTCAGTAACTGACATCGGTCTCTGAAGATTGATAAAAAAAACTCATTGCTTCTTAACATCCATCTCCTAAAGGAAAAGTACCATCCCTCTCTCCTTCTCTCCTCCATTTTGCCACTCTACACCCGAATGTTCCAGCCACCATTAGAATGCAGTACTTGATTGGTTTTAGTAAACAAAAATAGAAGACAGCAGAGAATCTATCCTGCTTAAAACACACACGCACACACACTCAACATAACAGAAAAATGTTTAGTTATACTGGTTAAAGGTCTGAAAAACGGAAACAAGCACTGTCTATCTCACGACTGCACAGTCGTAATCGGGAGCCTGGCTTTAAGCGTCAGTGCAGGATGAAGCCCGCTCTAGGCAAAGCCACAAAGAAAATCCTGCTCACCAAAGAGCACTTAAGATACCTAAAGAGATACATAACAGGAGGTATTTCAATATACTGACAACTCCAAAATAACAAAAACAATAGCTTTCAGGAGTTAAGATGACCATGCGGTGAGGGAAGACAGGTGAGGGGTTAGGGACAAGAACCAGAGCAATAGGAAGCACATCACAAAGGAAGACTGTTTTTTTTTTCTCCTTGAAATCGCTCATTTGTCACTCAGACAACACAAAGTGAATTTTGGGAAACGGTCACTAAACCCAAAATGGCTACATTATAGCTGAAGCATATCTTGATGAAAAAGTGCCTTGATATTTTTTATGCCTGAAATACCAAGAAAAAAGGCTAAGATAATTTTGTTTTATATATATATATATATGTGTGTGTGTGTATTTTCGAACACACTTTGGTAAGCAGAGACAGAGTGGTGACTTACAGTAAACCAAGACAAGGGCTCAAGACAGCTATTTTTTTGAATATCTCTCTTCTCCGAGTGTGCACACTCACACAAACATGTTTCACTTCTCACTCCTAGTCACATTCTCTCCATCACAAACATCCTCAAGTTAGCTTATAAAATGGGTAATGGTTTGGGTGTTTAGAGGCCCGTGCCTCTCATTTGAGAAAAGCAGCATTAACAGACAGCACCTCTGTGTTCACCTCCAGTGCTGTTCATGACTAGGCACACGTTCATGCAGCTTCAATAATGCTCTTCTCTCCAGTCATCAGCACTACAAATGATATGAAAACAAAATAACAATGATAGTAAATAGGCATGTTGGTGCAGTCTGCCTGCACTGATACTGGAGTTGTTGTGATTTTTTTCCTTTCATCTCACAAAAAAGAAGATATGATTGAGCAGCATCCTAATGCAGATGCATTTGAAAAACTATGAGGAGGGCTGGCCTCCATACGCTTGCAGTCTCAGGCTGTCCGAAAGCGCAGGGGGGATAAGCCAAGACACCCCCTCGTGGTAGGCTTTGGCACTGCAGGCCGAGCAGCCACACAGTTCAGTCAGCGAGTGCGTTTCAGACGGCTTTTTTTTTTCTTCCTCTCTTTCAGCATCCAGCACGAAGATGATCATCATCATCCTCCACGTTGGGCCTCTTTACCATTCCTTTAATTTTTGTTTTTCCTCTTTTTTTGTTGTTTTTACTTTTATTGAATTGTCCCACGAAAGCAACAACAACGACAGTAAAAATACAAGGACAAACAATAATAGCACTTCATGTCATGTAGCGAGTGATAGCTCTTAGAGCATAGAGCAGTTCTGCCTGCATGCGCGCTTCCATAAGAAGCAAATTAACATGGACCTGTGGAGAAGGGACAGAAAGGGAAGAAGAATATTACATCACAGAACTTCCCAAAGAAAGTCATCAAACTGGCATATTACTACATGCATATTACTTATGTATATTATGCTGACCTTCTCAGAGTGCTGGAACTGCCTCCAGAAACTCTCGTACATCCTCTTGGTGGTCTTCTCTGGGCTACATACCATTGTCTTAATGTATACTTTAAAGTTGCGGTCCAACAACTCATTGATCTCCCCATAATCATAATCATCGTATCTGTTAAGTAAATGGAACAAAGAGAGGAAGAGATTAGCATAAATGTGAAATACAAGATTCAAATCAACATAAAATGAAGGAGGATTAGAGTGTCTGGAGAACTGACCTGATGCCAAACATGCAATGAATGTAGTTCCAGATGGCTCGGCGGAGCATCGACGTGTCCACACCCTGGTGTGTGGCCATGGTGTTGTAAGTCAGATTATATGCAATCTGGAACTTCTCATCGAGCAGCTGGCCAACATCCGGATATAGCCGGTTCACCAGGGAGAAGCCATGGTCCTCCCAACTGTAGTCCTGGCAACCACATACATCATCTCAATCAGTCCACCTTTCCATCTCATTAGACTAATGATACCTGATTGAAAGAAACGTTCACTCGTCATTTTGTCTTTCCTCACTCACCTGAACTCTGAAGGTTGGCACATGCTCTCCTCTTCTAGAGAAGTCTTGGTAGCCATAGCTGGGGTCCTCGAAGTGCCGTGACACATCTCTGGATGGCATGCACTCCTCGTCCTCTGTGGGTAACACAGACACAAACACGATCACTTTCTGCAATGAATGCTTATTTATCAAATTAGCAAACAACAGTCCATATGCTTTTATATGTTGGTGACTGTATCCTGTAGGGCTGTGTGTGTACATAGTAGCTCTTACCAGCTGTGGCCACTAGCATACTCTCAGTCTTCTCCCTTTCAAAGCGTGTGGCCATTTCCTCTTGACTGGCCTCCTCTTCATCGCGACACTCCTGCAGCTGTTTCATCCTCTCCATCAGCACTTCAACCTCCCCTGACACTTCTGTCACCTGTACATGCACAAACACACCACGGTCTCAATCTGTGTTTATGCTGACAGAGTTTGCATATTCTTTGCTCCTTCCCAGCAAACTAGCAGCTCTGTGGCTCTAAAAAAGCATGCATAGAGTATATATTTGTGAGCACTCACTCTCACCTGATGGTTTCCCAGCACCTCCTCCAGAGTGCCATTTCCATTGGCAATGTCACACACACAGTAGCCGCTCAGGGATGGGGGTCTGAAAGTGTGTCCTCCCTCGGTATGGATGTCTGGGGTGATCCCACAGCCGAAGGTGAACGAGGCCAGAGAGTGGTAGTGTGTCAAAAGGACTACAGCATGGATCAGCTCTGCCAAAGACCAGCTATGCTCCTCTGCCTTCAGTAGACTCTGTCAAATTAAGACAACATTAATCACATGCTTATACATTCCAGAAGTGTAATTCAACAGGTCCGGCATCGTAAAATAGTAATTACTGCCAGACAGTTATAATAAATGACCAATTTATGTTTGAGGACGGCTTCCAACGTTTTTATTACCATGAAATACTTTAACATTACTATGAAAACCTATAAAAGGGATTAAAAGTTAACTAATTGCCCCACTTTAACTGATAAAACTGCTCAAATTATAATGACCTTTCCTGCAAGCAGCTGCTACTCAGTGCTTTTAAAGAACCTCAGCGGTCATTTAAAAATCTCATTGAGGTCATCGTTGTTACATAACAGCTGTGGGTGGGAGAAAACTTGTGACTTTGGCCAAATGTGATGTCATACCTCAATGTGCGCTTTGGTGAGAAGCCATGGTCGGTGCGCCAAAATCTTGTTAAGTTCCCCTAGAGCCTGCAGCTTCTGTGGGGCTCCATCAAGACCATTCAGCCACTTGGGGTCCCCCCCAACCTGCAGGAAATCGTTCACGTGTAGGTTCACCAAGTATGAACACTGATGTCTGGCTGCAGCCTAAAGGAAATGAACAAGTAAAGAAGAACAAAGACACATTCAGACATTCTGTTGCTTATACATGACAATTCAGCAACAAATGCTGGCTCCAAATGCTGTCTGCCTTACCATTATGCCAATGTAATGCCTATAGTGCAGGGACAAAGGTCCATCCATCTGAAGCAGGTAATGCTGTGTCCTCAGGAAACTCTCGAGATACTGAGGATGGAAGCCTATCACCAGAGAGATGTTATCAAGGCGACCGAGGGAAAAGGCCTCCTCAAATATGGACTGCGTTCTGGCATCCACTTTGCTGACTTGAAGGATCTGAAACAAGTAACAGACTTTGAGTTTCATTCGTTGCCTACTGGCAGAGCATAACTGTTTGGAATATATGTAGGGGTATTTAATTACTGCCACAATAAAAAACAGAATGGAAAAATGTTAACTTGAGGGTGTGTGTGTTTGAGCTAACCTCTTTCTCCGGGATGAATCTACTTGGTCCGTTTCCCAGTGGTCTGGGGATTCGCACTCCAATATCCTGCAAGAGAAACAAATCCCATTAAGTACAAAGAAATCAAAGCCCCGACTTATCAGCCATGTCATCTGAAAACTGATGGTGGAGTTCTAAAAAAGTTCTAGAAAGCCCAGAAATAATCTAAAAAGTATGACCAGATTTTCTGGCAGCAAGCCCAGAGCCCTAAAAACTGCATATCCTTTCTCACACCAAATAGATCCCCACCCCCAAGCACCATATCTCCTTGTTTTGTCCAAAATTAACACATTCTGATCATCTGATGCAACATTTAGAACCTGTGCAGCTGCTATGTCAAGAAAGCCACTTGTCAAGACAGCACAAAGAGCCTGATTTAAAGCTCACCTCGGCTTACAGCGACAGTGAATAAAGACAAACAGCCGTCAGGAACACCACAGATCACTAAGCCAAAAAAGCTGCACCAAACGAAACTATGTCAGCGGGTTAATGATTTTCTTCTTTTTTTTTTTAAAGTGCTCGGTAATTTGAGCCCGACGCATCTGCTCTGTCCTCTAAAGCTCTGAGCTGACTTTCGTTATTTTTCCGAGCTCTGCATAACCTGAATGAATGAGCTGCCACGGCATAGCCCGTTTTCACAGCATGGAAATATACATCATCTACACAACAGGTAAAGACGCACTAATGACACAGGCAGCGTCTGACAAAAAGACATGCCTTTGTCGAAAGGACTGTGTTAAAACTGGAGAGAGAGAGAGAGAGAGAGAGAGAGAGAGTGAGTGCGAGAGAGGGAGAGAGAGCTGTGAACGCGTAAACAAGGTAACAAAGAAAATCTGCAGAGCCGCAGCAAACCAGCACTTAGAGACCTTCACCGGGACAGACACCCTCAATTAATAAAAAACACAACAAAAACTGTCATGCATCGGTTACACACAAGACCAACCGTTAACTCGTTTTTCAGTCCTTACCTTTTTACTAAGACGCTCGCAGTTTGTGCAAATTTTAAAAAGGTCTTTCACTGTTAAAGAAGTGTTTTTCACTGTGTCGTTATCTGCTGACGCGTGCCTCATCTTTGACTTGGTTAATTAGTTTGTTTCTGGAATTTTCCGTTACTTCGAGACCGATGAATACTGTGGATAATCTGACTTTTTCTTAGCTCCGTCTTTTTGTTCCTTGAGGCATCAGGGTTTCTGTGCCCTGCCAGCTGTCGGAGCTCCGGAGCGGAATGGCCACCGTCCACCGGCCCTCTAGTGGTAAATAAGAGGCTCACTGCGCTACTGACGCCCCTCTCAGCCAATCGCCTTTCGAAAACAACCACCGCTCAACCAATCAATGATGATGAGGGGCGGGTCTTCAGGAGGAGCTTGTGCCAGCTAATGGATAGAAACGTGAGCAGAAGAACTATCCTGATAACATGAACGTCCAACATCCTCAATTTTTTTGTTCACACCAGATTTATTTAGATCCATTTCAGTTATGTGTTAACCATTCCTACACTGGCACAGCCTCTTTGGCAAACAAAAAAGGTCCAATCGACATCCCTGCACCTCTGATAGGGCCCCAGTTGTTATCTGGGCTTATTTGCAAAGCTGTTAACAACCTTGCTTCATCTTCACACACTAAAGACTGATGAGACAATCCTTGAGAGATTCATCACTTGCTGAGTCTACAGGAAGTTCTAAAGGCAGTAAACTTTCAAGTAAAGGGGGGGGGGGGGGGTGTTTCTGGAGGCTGCAAATAAGGCAGTACAATGCTGAGCAACATGACAGCATACCTGCAGCACAACAGAAAAACAAGCCAAGATCAATCCTCGCCTTCCTCTTTGTGGCACTCTGAGGCAGCAGGCCACCCTGAGATAAGGTGATTGATTCTTTTGGACCACTGATTGATTCTTTTCTGGAAAGAATTCACCTCAGTGGGGGCTACTTTCTTTGAATGCATGCACTTAACCATTGTTCTATCATCTCCCTTGAGAACAAATGGACTTTCTCCTCTTGTTTTTCCCCTGCAGACCTGTTTTGTGACAGTTGTTTTCCCCCCCAGATGGAGTGTATGTAGTAACACAGAAAGACCAGTAATTGGTCATATGTTCCAATATGTTTGTCTTCACCTTCACAGCAAAAGCAGTCCAACAATTGCAATGTTACCTATTAGGATGCCATCAACCTAACGTCATCTTTAAAAGCTGAGACAAGTTTTTCAACTCTGACAGACAGCACAGTCTCATACACTGTTAGCCTGTTCTAGCCTATTTTCCATTTTTCAGTGATCTACCACAGAAGTAAGCGACAGAGAATGAGTGTTAAAAAACGGACAGGTTAAATGGTACTGGCAGGAGGTTGAGATGATGGGAAGTGAACACTGTCCGCACACGTTGGTCCAGCACAGCACTGCAGATGGAGAGTAGCTATTCAGCATGTTCATTGTGTCCATGGGCTCCCCCCACTTCTCTCCGAGGGTAAAGGGGGTGTAAACAGACCGGAGCCAGAGTCAGCACTCTCTGAGGGGTGGTGGGTGAGCCCCACTGAGCCCTATGGCTCAGCAAACCCACAGAAGAGACCGGTCAGCGTTTGCCCCCACACCCCCCACACCCCTTTCTCTTTATTAAAAAAGGGGTCTGCAAAAACGGCTGTCTGTAATCAAACTTTGGGCTTTACTGTACTCACACTATATCAATTAAGCAACCACTTTGTTGGACTTGGGAGGGGCAATAATGCTAATTTGAATGAACTTCATTCCCCTAAGACAGCTTTCTCTTTGAAATACAAATGAAAAAGCAATAAATGAAAATAGAAACAGGAATGTAAAGGTCAGTGTTTTCAGTTATAGCATCATTTTCAGAGTGCGAATACTAAGAATCTCACACGATTAAAAGCATCTTCACATCTAGGTTGAAAGAAAATGCAATTGGAAGATGTAAGCCTATCAGTCCATTTCAAAAGCTGAATAATCTTATCATTATAATGCCCTACGTCACTAGAAGACGAAACAATAGCACTGTTAGGCACCTTGTTATTTTTTAGTCACAACAAAATGCTCTTTTAAAGGGTTTTAAACAAACACATTGTGTAAGGATGTTCCATGGTGGTGATTAAGAAGTGTATTGTAACCAGTTTTAGTGCACAGGCAACAGATGTGCTCCAGACCAACCAGAGTTAAGAATAGCCCAGTAAAACCAGACCGAAACGTGTGCCTCTGCAGTGCTTTTAGATGTCTCGGGGCAGGAGCATTTCTGTGTTTGCAGAGGTGGATCTCAGTGTGAATGCGGCTCTCAGCTCTGTTTTCTTTCTCATGCTGAACGAGCAGCCACGCTAAAACCACAGGCTGTCGGATGTTCAACAAGTGGCAGAAAAAAAGTTGCCTGACGCAGCCCTCCTCTCAACCAGTTCCAACCTGACCTATCGCAGAGCCAGGGGAAGACAGAGAGGGAGAAAAAAATAGAAAAGCCACAATGACATAAGCCTAGCAACAGGAGTCAGCCAATCAGCAGCCAGAATAACAGTTTCAGGGTCCAATCTTTTTTTCGCGTCTCACTCCCCCACTTTAGTTCCTCAAACAGGAGGGGAAAAAAGTTCAACTTCAATATGAAGTTGTATGCACAGGCCTAGCTGCAGTCTCAGTAAAGTACTGATAGGTTTTTATGAGCAAACGTGCCTACTGCTTATTTAAGGGCTTTTGCAAGCCACAGGAGTGTTCAAAGTTGGACTAAAAGGAGCAGTGAACTTTAGACTATATGGCGTGACAATCCCCAGAATAAAAAAGAGGAAGAGAAAAATGTCCTTCTAGTCGCCCACGTCATCTGCGCTGAACTTATTGTTTCGCTTTATTGCGTGTTGCTCTCTCCACCAGGCCTCAAACTTGTTATTCTTTAGAGAAACAAGGGTCTCTTTAAAGTCAATTCAACAAGGGTCTGGAGGAAGGAGTACTTCAACACCATACACTCATACATGTTGTCACTGCAGTTTTAGTCTCTCTCTCTCTCTCTCTCTCTCTCTCTCTCTCTCTCTCTCTCTCTCATGTTCAAAGTGTATGAACTTACCAATTCAGTGGCCCTCCACCCCTCTTCCATTGTTTCTGTCCTCTCTCACACACACTCTTTTTGGCCCTTGAAGCAACAGAATGAAGTCTAGCAAAGGGCATGTCCATGAATGAGCACAATTGAGACGCTGGACAGTATGAATTGCAAGAATCCCCTATTGCTGGATCAGTAAGAAGTCAAACACATGTGTATAAATAAGTGCATAATTTAAGCAATTTTTAAAATAAGCAGAATACTCAGGTCACTTGAACACAGAATCTCTTTAAAGACAAAGATCGACCAAACATAAAACAAACCCACATATTTATCAACATTTCTGGCCCAAATTCATTCAGCATAGTTTGATGTAAAAATGTGCCACTATAGAGAATTCTTCACAACACTAGAGAACTAGACATCTGAAGTATGCAATGCCTCTAAAAGCCTCATAGAAATGTACATTAAAAAGTTTCTGATATCTGACTAATTGTCTTATGAGAGTGGTTTGACCTAAATTCACCATCTGTTGTAAAGCAAAATGCCACACAAATTAAAGTTTAAGACTATTTTGCTATCATAATTACACACTAAACATGTATTGTGCCTGATGGCTTTGGATAATAAATACAATTCCTAAAGTTGCATAGAAGACATCACAAAGCAGCTAATACCACCAAAAATAATCAGTTAATTTATTTACCATAGACCATTTTACATTAAAACTTCACAAGTGACTGACTTCTGGAGATTTTTCAATCTGTGAAATTCTCCAATATCTTGTTTTCTAAAGCCTGAGTTGGTATTTTAAGTTGGTATTTATGTACATTTATATATACACAACATATAGTGTCAGAAACCACAAAGACAAGTCTAATTGAGCTTACTTAAACACAAGGTGATTAGAGGCAAGACTGTGATGACTTGCATATGCAGTGCTAACTGTTGGATGGCTAACCTTGCAGAACCAGTGGAAAGATAAAGGAGCACCAGACATTACGTGTTAAGGGTAAAATTGTGTAAATTAGATTTTTTGCTTAACCAACACATTTCTCCAACAAAAAAACCTGTTCGGTGTGATCTGAATGGCCCAATTTCAGAACAGTCAGGACACTGCTCAGTGACCGATTAAAAACTGGCTCACTCTCAATCGGCCTTTGTTCGTCACAATGCCTGTTCGGCCATCAGCAGGTCCACCTTTTCCTCTCTTCCAGTCTCTAGTAATCTGTGCATGTCCGCTCTTCTTCCCTTCCATCTTCACTCTCTTTCCCTCCTCATTTTCCTCTCTTTCCCCCTCCTCCACCACCCTCGCCAATGTTACTTGGCTGCGGATCCTGATTCCTGACAACCGGGCCTGACTGGAGCAGCCCAGCCTTGCATCTGTCTTCCTGTGAAGTGCAGCAGACTAGAAACGCAAACACACACACACACACACACACACACACACACAAGCGGAAACGGCACTCCCAAGGCCTCCCAAGACTATAGAGCACAATACACACTAGCTCACAAAAGTTAACGGAGAGGCTAACACTAACGCACTGCATGTTTCTGTTACTGTATTTAAGGGGGACATTTTAAGTTTTCTACTTTTCTGAAGTAGTTCTGTTTTTGGAAAAACAATAAAAGTCATTACATTTAACTACACTTCAGTTGGAATAACTCTAGTGCTTGAATAGCCCATACTTAAGAACACAAAAAACTGCTGATTACACTTCACCAAACCAGTAGCTTAGGTTGTCATGTTACTAAAAAATATTTGTCTTCTGGAAAGTGTTTACCTATAATATTTTCTGTTTGTAGGCCAGTAGGCCAGGTTAGCTGCTATAAGTGAAAATGTTAAATGCTACATGTTAAGCTGTCTACACGCATGGAAGCCTCAGCCTCTTAGGAACTAATTACTGATACAAGTGTATACTGCTATTTGTGGTAATTAGGATATCTATTGTACATGAAAGATAAAAAGTCTCTTGAAGTCATACGTCTCCATGAGATTAATTAGCTGTAAGAGTTTTAGCTGTCTGCATACCAAGTTTACAGATGTAATCTGCAAATATTTAATCCATCAGTGAGCATGTTTTATTTAACATGTCATTTAAAATAACATGCTTCATACTTTTCCTAGATCAGAAGTGGAAAATGTATGTGAGCAATGTGTTTCTCAAGTAGAGATTTGTGAATCTATCACTACACTTTCAGATCTGCACAAAGCCTGCATACACAGCTGCTGAATGCCAGTGGAATAGGCGGAGGCCTACAAAACACTCTGCATGTGAGGAAGCCAAAAGTTCCCGTGGATGTTATTTTAAAAGGGAGAACTCGAGAGCTGTTGCAATACATGGGCCGCAAAGCGCACACACCACAAGAACCATGCAAGAAACCAGATGCCTGCCTCTTCTATCTTCTGCATGCAAAATGTGAATACCAATAAGCTAATCACTTCCAAGCGTAACATAATAACCATTTATTATTCAACAGAGGACACAACTCATTGGTACCATCCAAAGTTCAACCATCCATTTGGTTAAAAAGCATTACAGTGATCAAAAGAGGTGATGTCAGTGGGACACTGTCAAGGTGTTTCTAGCAACTGAGTGTAGTACTGTGTGTAAATCCGGCTGTATGTTATTGTAGTTTTACCAACTAAAGTAAAGAAATGTATTGTGCCATATGCAGCATTAAACTACTGTAAACTCAATAAGTTACATTAAAATACAGTAACATTTCATACAGCATAACAAGGCCCTCCAGCCCAAGCTTATCTGTTTGGCTTACTTCTTTACAGTGCTGTAGATATGGCAACCTATAACCTGCACTGCAGCCGAATCTGCTGAGCTCTGCAAGTTGGTACTTTTGCACCAGTTCATCACACTGAACAAAACTAATTGCTCTTCCTAATACAGTCCCCTGTGATAAGAAACTGGTAGGGCAACTGTCTGATGTGCTCTCTCACCCTCTGTCAATCAGCAACAAGGCCATAATTACATCTCCTGGCAGGCTGAAGTAAGTTACTGTGCCAGTATATGACAGGTAATATCGTAAGAGTGTTATAAATCCATGTGAACCCTTGTCTCTTTTAGCCAGGTTAAGAGAGAACAAGTCTAAGAACAGAGGCTCGCTGGTGTCAGTGAACTGGCTTTATACAGACTGGATAGAGTCATGGTTTACATCTTAATAGACATGTACTACAGGATGGACTAAATGACTATATACAAGAAAAGCTGAGAGGTTGACAGGAAATAAGCATGTTTTGCTTGATTAAAGGGGAAATAAATCTATCACACTTGATCAAAAGACTTTAAATCATAAGGGCCTTTGTGAGCCCATTAGGCCTGGACTCAACTGTGTTTTACATGCTTTGAGGACTCACTGATGTTTTCAAATGAGTGTTTATTCCTGATATTTCTGTCTAACATCAAATATTTACATCAACCATGATTTAAAGTATATTTAATCATTGCAGAATGTAGATTCCAGTTTTAAATTTGTGACAAGAAGACAGATGTGCTGTAACTTTGTCTGAGATTAGAAATCTAATTCTGATTAGATTTGTTTGCCTACATACATGTAGACCAGCCCTAAGACCCAGAGTCCAGTTTCGCACTCTCATTAGTATTTATAGCAGTTACAAAACAAGAAAAAGTCCCTACACACGGAGGAAAAGTTCATTTAGTGACAGAGTGACAAACTAAGAGAAAGCATGAGGACAAGATTCATCATTGATTTTTCTTTGGCTGAAAAGTTGAATTTTGGGAGAATTTAAAGCTATAGTTAAACAAATATTTAAATTGTTTAAAATAGACCTTACTTCAAATGCAATTAAGGAGGCGAGACATGTTTGGCGTTTGACGTTTTCTTTAGTTTAAAGTTATTATAGTATATCATGAGCTTCCCACAGACCAGATGGAGCTGTTAAGAAATTTCAAATAGAGTAGCTCACGTAGTTTCTGACACCGAATAACAGACTGCATGTCCACAAAAATAGACAAAAGCCTAGACAAAAACGAAAGCTTCAAAGTATAGTTTTTAGCTGTACTATGTACGTTATTTCCATTGTTATGAATAACTTTAAGTCATACAGTGTTAAATAGGATAGTATAGTCTATCAAAAAATATGTATGCAGTACCAACATTTCCCATTAAAATTTCTGCATGTCCTCTTTAGGAATGACCACAACCTGACATCCAGCCCTGGGCCCAGTGCCATGTTTGTCAGAATGCAGCCTTTTAATATTTTATTATTTATAAAATGAACGTTTTATGAAAGTCCACAAACAGAGCCCACTTCTACTTTCCCCTTTTCTGCCACAACTGTCTTTTAATTTTCCTTTTCCTAAAGGCTAAAGTTATTTAAATCTGACCTACATGGAAAATAAAACCCATTGGCATGTCAGCACATGTATGTACACACATGCACACACAAAAGACGCTCACTCTCGAAGTTTATCATTAGTCGAACACAGGTCATATATCATGACTCTAAAGCAACAGTCATCCATCCAGCCAATGGCCCACAATACAAGCCATAGCATTTCAGTTAAAATTACCCTGTAGTAGGGACTCGTGTGCCAGAACACACATGCATGCATATAATATAGCTCCCATGTATTTACACATATTTGGACTACACCTTGCTGAACCATGCCATTAGTGTTTACAGTTTATGCACTGACCCCAGAATAGACGGATGGATTCACAGGATGAAAAACAGTGCTTTAACATTGTGTCTCTACGAGGATGACAACCATTCCATGCCAGTGTCTGTTAAACTCCTACACAAGCACACTGCATTCTTTAATGAGGAAAAGTATAAAAAGCAAAGTATAAACACTGCTGTAATCAACACTCCTCTTGCAATGTGACCGGTTGCATGGCAAAACACTAGTAGAAGTAACGTCAAAGGTAATTACAGTAATTCTCCACTTTTCGCGGGGGTTACGTTCCAAGAGTACCCACGTATAGTGAAAAACCGTGTTGTGTTTTGGCAAAGAAATGCCTAAAAATGCATATATTTATAGTGTAAACCCTAAATATGCCCCCAAATATGCTCCAAGAACACTTTGTCATTTTAAAGTAATTTTAATGCAGTACCCTTAAAAAAAATGTAAGGTAAACCCGTTTTTGAATTTAAATTCCCTGCTGAGATATGCAACTCGAAAGGTTGCGGGACAAAAGTATTGGGACACTGCAGCGAGGTGAACGGGTCACCTTGTGTGAAGACATCCAGAAAAAAAATATATTTATTGCCACAAAAAAGCAAAAAAAGGCACAGGATATTAGCAGTTTCTGCATTATTGTGGGGATTTCCAGTCTTAAAAACTAAGACAAAGTTGTTCAGTTCAATACTTGCATCTATAAAAGTGGCCTCTTATTTTTTTCCGGAGCTGTATGTTTGTATGTGTGTGTGTGTCTGTGTGTGTGAGACAGGGAGAGAGAGGGAGAGAGAGAGACTAAAAGTGCCCCTAAAGATAGCAATAAGGAGCATTTAAAATACTTGCATGTCTCAGCAAAACTGCTCTACGAAATCTCCTATGTGTTCTATTAGAGCCATTGGGAGCCCTAGGGGCCAGAGACTAGCGGCCTTAAAAATAAACTCACCACTGTAACACTGTTTGCTTAGCAGTTAA
Source organism: Hemigrammopetersius urotaenia (assembly GCA_037974485.1). Taxonomy (NCBI): domain Eukaryota; kingdom Metazoa; phylum Chordata; class Actinopteri; order Characiformes; family Alestidae; genus Hemigrammopetersius; species Hemigrammopetersius urotaenia. Next base: position 14,469,515 of record JBBPDC010000156.1, on the reverse strand, counting down.
TTAATAACAGACCCATAAAACTGAGAGACTGAGAGAGAGAGACAGAGAGAGAGAGATGCATGAAAGACAAAAGAAAAGGAAGCCAAAAAAAGGAGGGGAGGGGCATTGAGAAAAAAAAGCAAAGAAAGAAAGAAGAAGAAAGAAAGAGGAAAAGAGGCTTAAAAAGAAAGACAGAATCATGGACATATGCACACACACACACACACACACACACACACACACACACACACACACACACACACACATATATATATACACACATATGCAAGAGAGAGCAAAAAGAGAGAGAGAGAGAGAAAGACA